>VZTA01027015.1:0-30918 GCA_013398855.1 Mohoua ochrocephala
TTCCCCAACTCATCTCCTTCCCATGAACTAAACAAATAAAAAAACCCAAAGCCTTAACTACACATAAATAGTTTCTAAAAAAATCCCAGCTTTTAAGTAAGTGGTCAAAGTCATATATATTGCTTTACCACAATCTGATTGTTTTTCCCATACTCTTTCAGCCTGTTTTCTACATGCTGTGATTTTTTTTCCATTTGAAGGTCTGCTTATTGTTATGCCTTGTTTATTGATTATTTATTTATTGATTATTGCTGAAAAAAAATCTATTGGCATTGAAGAACTTTAAATTAATCTCCACTTAGGCATTCTTTGTTTGTGCTTCATTGTGCTGGAAACATAACTTTTTTTTCAAGAGCAGCTGCACTTAATCCTTAGCAACACTGGAGACAGCAACACAGATCACTATAATGAAAACATTTTAAACAGTTTAAAGACTCTCATTCAGCCAGACTCCAGGGAAACAGCATACAAAATAAATGAACTATTTCTCCAATTTAAAAAATGAAATTAAATTTAAAACATTGGGAAAAAAAAAATCAATCTACAATCCCATTGATAGACAAGCATTTGAATCTAAGGATTTTTAACTCCATCAAATGATCACATTATTCTCCACGTTTTTGGTGTATACTTTTGTATCTAAGAGATTCAGGGCTGAGATGCCAGCTGAGCACGCAGAAGCTGTATTTTTAAAAGTCATGAAACTTCATATAGTGTTATATTCTCTTATACAAAAGTAAGTAAAATATGATTGCATGGCTCAGCAAAAGACCACAAGAATTTGGTGTACATCTGGAAGCTGCTTAGTGTGAGATGTGCAAAATAAAACAATGACAAAAATTGTGGGTCAAGGGTCATTTGGTTCTATTCTTCTATTAAAAGAAAAAAAAATGTTGAAGTTACTAGAAATTGTGACAGCACCCTATAATCTGTGCAAATGCTCAGGCCAAATAATAACAGAGCAGTGCATGTTTTCGCTGACAAAAGCAAAATGACATAGAAAGACATTGCGAGGACATTTCTTTTTTTAAGGTCTAAAATGGCTTTTTCTCATTTCTGGAGCTGAATGAAGCTAGAAAAAGTGTAGATGATGACCAAATCCTGCTTTATGCCACTGAGATAGACTACTACCAAGAAAAAGAAAAACGAAAACAACTCTTCAGTAGAATCAGATTGTGTGTTATCCAGGATTCATAAGAAAAGCCCTTCTGAAGCACAATTAGGACACACAACATACACCCACCACAGAGTGCGACAAGTCCTGTACCCGACACATTCATCTCATTGCAGCACTCCTAGAGATAAACAGTCATTCCTGCTTCACTGAAGAGAAATCTAGCCACACATTGGCATGTTCTGGACAGGCTGAAAATACTGAGAGCGTGAACTTTTTCGAAAAAGCAGAAGGACCTGGACTTCCAAACTACTTGTCCATCTAATGTGCCAAATGCCAGGAATTTCAGATAAAAATGTCATTACGGACTCTGAGGAATTAATGCTTTTAAATATAGATGTACACACACGCACACAAACTGAATGTATCACTCATATATAATTTTTACCTTGCTTTGCTTATTTAAATAGCTCAAGTGTTCACAACTATACATAAGACTGACCAAAATGTCTCCCAAAGGGTATCTCATTCTCAGGGCCCTGTTTTTATCCTCTTTGAACATCTGTGCTCTCAATTTTATTTGAAACCAAAAGTCTTTGGTTTTGCCCACTTTCTAGGGAAAGTTACACCATTCCAAGGGGCCACCTTCTCCCAGTGCTATCAGGCAGACAGCATTCAGCTACACTTCAGAAGGAATGCATACTTCCAGACCCTCTGGAGTCTAGCAAATATATCAGTATGAAGGTACAATTTACACTTTCAGGGCAGAACCAACTCACAGCTCATGTTTGAATAGAATACACTACTTCAGCTGGAAGGGACCTGCAATGATAATCTGGTCCAACTGCCTGACCACTTCAGGGCTGAGCAAGTTAAAGTATGTTATCAAGGGCATTGTTCAATTGCCTCATAAACACTGTCAGGTTTGGGGCACCATCAATCTCTCTACGAAGCCTGTTCCGGTGTGGGACCATTGTCTCAGTAAAGAACTGCTTGATTAAATGCTAGAGTTAAAGAAGATAAATTAATTATGTACACCACCTCCGGAAATAATAAAAACATTTAGCTCCTTCAAATAATAAAGCCTGAAGTAAGTTTTATGCATGACCAGTTCATCAAATACCTTAGTTTTAATAATTGTTACCGTTTCGTGGCATTTGCATGAGCATTTCCTTCTGTATCATGTAGAACATGCCAAACATTTTAATTCATCTTCCAGCCCAAGACTTTCACTATCCTGGAAGGGAAACACAATTTAAGGTCTCCTATAGACAACATATTATTTCGCTCTCCACTGTTTCCTTTTGAGGAAAGCCATCTCAAAGAAGTCTATATAGCTTTTTACTAATTACTGCAAAGAGGATGCACAATAAAATAAAGGGCAACATGGAAGCTCTAGATGTGCTGAAGCACCTACCTAACATCTCCTAAAGTAGGGCCATCTTCTACAAAAGAAATTCCTGTCACAAAACATTAATGCCTCCCTGGAAGCTCCTAATCCATTAAGATCGTGGCATTAACATTCCGAATCAACCGCACAAAAGACCAGGTTGTGTTTTAAGAGCTACAGCAAGAGCTGTATTCCCCTGGAGCAGTGGAGATCAAAGTCCAGAGTCATTCACACGAGACTTTGCTCAAGGAGATCTGGCCAGTTTTGTAAGACAATACTGAATATTCACTAGAGGAAAGAGCAAGAATGACTATCCCAGCTGCAATTATCTAACCTCTTAAACTGTAGTATCTTATGCTGCAGAATGCTTCCATGAAGGCAGAAAATATTTTTCCCCTAGTCTTTGCAATCAGAACTATGGATACAAGGCCTCTGGACAAAAGCAGAAGGCTTATCACTAAAGAAACTGTTGGAATCATTGGTAAATTTGAAAGCAAGGATGAATGTTCCTCTAGCTCTAACTCTTCAGTTTCCTGACATCTACAAGTGTACCAAGCTGAAAGAGGATGCCCTTTATACTTTGAGTAAATCTACAAAACAAACATTAACTTAAAAATGGTTTTGGCTGTCACAAAACATCCCCTTGAACAAAACACACTATTAGCCATAAAAAGAACTTAATGAGCTTAAACAGGAACTACAAATTCCATTTCTTCAAAACCACTTCTGAATCAAGACCTGAGTATGACAAAGCTTTCAACATCTATCAGCCATTTCAGGCAATAACATGGCCTTGTTTTGCTGTCATCTACAACAAAGACACACTGTCAAACCACTTGCAACACAGTTCAGCTCTCTTGTATGAACGGTTGGCCAAGATCCCTGAAATCCACAGAGGTTTTCATTCCACAACCATTGTGCACAGAGAAAAATCTGATACCAAGTAGGACTTGTTGACACTGGAATTACTCCTGCAGAATCTCTCCTTCAACAAAACTTCACTTGCTTTAACAGGGGTTTTTTTAAAGTCTCTCAATGATGACTTCATGTATGTATTCTAAGTGTTCTAACAACAAACTGTCATGGTAATTACCTCTCAGAAAGCCAGGAAACCACTGCACAAATCTCTCACACAACATGCATTCAAATTAGGCTTCTTCATGCGTAGTTTTAACACCCACCTTTCATTTTCACATTCTTCTTACGTACAGAACAGTCATACTTTGTTTAACATTCTTACGTCAGGATCCTCTACAAGGAATTCTATACAAAGGAAAGGGTGTGTGAAACACTAGTAAAGCATACGAAACCAGATGTTTACATCCAAACCCACTTAGTTCAAGTATTAGTAAAAGAGAAGCCTGAAAGACTCAGATGAGTGCTTTTAACTTTGGGTGAGAGAATGCTACCATATCCAGTGCCTCTGCAGTGTTCACAGTCTCTTAACAAATTGCTAATTCCAAGAGCAGAGGTTCCAACCAGGTGTTGGAAAAGTAACGTTAGATTTAATGGGAAGAAATTTAAATGGATTTTCTCTTTCTCAGGATGTAAATTTAGGCCAAAGGTCTTCTTTTTCCTCTCCCTAGTGAAGGCTTAGAAAAGCTTATGGCCCCATTTTACCCTACATAATTTCGCCCACAGCCATCTTCTCCAATTATAGTGGGTAGCTGGTATTGCTCACATCTTCAGCCTAGATTACTTACCTTACTGGAATGCCTTTTAAAAATTAACTGATTAGTATGAGCATACAGTCTTACTCTGGCTTCAGAATTAACATACTCACCCAAAACAATTCTCCCAGTGAGAGAGTTTTTTGTTGGGTACACAAAGGACTTTATAAACAGTTCACCATGCCTAAAAAAAAAATGCCACACACATCCTTGTGATTTCATGAAAGGAGTGGATAAAATAATAGACTACTATTCTCAATGAAAGAATGCTAATAGAGCATACTAAACAAATTCTGATCTCTACTGTACCCATGTAATCCTGCTGAGTGCTCTGGAGCTCACTGAATGACCATGGATACACAGTTTGGCTCATGAAGGCTATTCACACTGCCTAGCTAACATATATAACATAAGTAAATCTCCTTTAGGGTGCAAGCCAAAATATCTTCATTAAAAGTTAGGTTCTTGACTTCAAACATAGTAGCTAAAGTAAATAAAAGATGCAAGTGAGGTGAATAGCTCCCAAAATCACTGCAGAAAAATCCCCACCCTATTATTTGAAGTTGGTTCTAGTCAAAGATGACAACAAAATTTATTAACCAACTTTCCCTTAGATATGCCTGTTAGATGACTTCAATAGTTTTGTGATGAAATTGAACACCAAATGAAATAATCTGCTTCAATGGCAGGACAGATTTCTTGGATTTTATCTATTTTTTAAAATTTTATTTCACATTAATTCTTATAATTCCTATTTGCTTTTGTCATCCTAGTAATCTACAACCCCCAAAGCATGACACACATAACATTATCACAAATAACTAAGAGGCAACAGAAGATAAATTTTACTCACAATCATTCATTATCTCTTAAATGATAGGTATCTCCTATTCATACAGAATATATAAAAGGAGGAAAAGTAAATTCTATTTTAGCAAATGTAATAGAAAATGTGACATGAATTTGTAACAGAAACTGCAACAGCCCTAAACCTATCATGTCAAAATGCCTTGAGCTACTTAGAAAACTTGAGGCAATTTTCAAATACCCTAGAGCAGGACTGTATCTTTATATTACTTTTCTATTAAGATGAATCATTAGAGAAGACAGTCTTCATATACATTTAAAAATAATTTTTAAAATAGTACCAAAAAAATTACACAATACCATAATTTCCATTAAAAATCTCAAATTATTTCTTTTCTTTTAGCGATTGCCTACCATTGCAAATGTACACAGTCCTTTTCCACAAAATGCTGCAACATTTTAATCCATTCAGTGAGATTATCGACAAGTTTATTGATTGCTAACCATGAGAATCCAAGTCAACCTTCTTACCATCCAACAGGCATCTAATGATAATGAAAACAAAATGTTTTGTGTTCATGTACTGCACATGGCTCTATACACACCTCATGTTTAACCCAATTTCAGCATCCTCCCAACATCTTGACCAAGCAAGGAATAAATACCAAAGCTAGCTACATAATTCAGTTTCTTTGTATTACTTAGGGCTTAATATGTCTTGCATAGAACCATGTCACCTGACACACTTCTAGGGAAGGGAACAAAATGCAACACATCAGTCTTATGCTTGATAGCCTAGTAAAGAAACTATATAAAAGTTTCAATGTGACCCTTCAACCCTTTTTAAAAGAATATTATATCAGGATTTTCAAATGCTCAGAATTCCTGTCTGCCATGAGGAAGTTGGACAGACTGAGGGGGCGAAAAAAAATCTGTTTTATGCAACTGTAACAATTAAGAAATTAATCTATCACAGAACAAGTCTTATGCAACACTGATTTAAGTCACAGTTAGGATTCCACGTGGAAGAAATCCAAGAAAATCTTGGCATCTAAGACTTTTTCCAAGGGCTACCTCACAAGTACAGCCCAAATATAATCAAATTCTACTGAGTGACACTAGCTGTGAATTGTTGGAATATGCTCTTAGTCATTTTAAAGTCCTGAGGGATGTGAATGAGACAAAAGGTGGTGTTTAAAGACCAAATAGACAGCTGTGGTCCCTGTGAGCACTGCTGGCTGCCCGGCTCAGGCAGGGTCCTGCACAGCTTCCTCACTTTCCACTGACTTTCAGGCTACAACAAATACACACCTATGAAAAGTGAAACCAAGGGCAGCATGAGCTCATCTGTACGATCTGCCCTTGCCTATATACCACTGTGGAGAGGTCTTTGAATGTTCTACTACATGCACATTTATCTTTTCAAACCTCCTCCAGACCTTCCTATTACACATATTCACAGGAACAATCCTGGTGTAAAAGCTACATACATTTAATCTGAAGTTACAACATGGTAGTTCACGTTGCACCTTGCTCTCATCCTCACAGGATTAGGTCTATTTGGTGAATTATTGCTACCATATTAATACAAGTAAGAAACTAAGCTTTGCTTCTATCCAAGTTAAGCACTCTCTAATGAAATTAAGCTCAATTCTATGAAATAGGCCAGACTGTAATAAAATAAAAATCAAGACATACTATTATCTTTTTATGGAGAAAAAGAGACTATGAGTAGGAATCTAATTGGATGGTTTTAACTGAATATGAGCATTTTATTGTGCTAAGAGGTTAAAATAATCGATCCATATGGACACCTGGAATGTATCCTTTAAAAGAGCTGTTTGAAAGAGCCCGTTGAGGCTTACTCTGATTTTTGTGATTGATTTCAGAAGCTCAATTCATAAAGTAACTGACCACTAGCACTGGAAAGAAGCATCACTTTTGAGGAAAGCTATCCAGTATATGACACACAATCTCTTGAAACATCTTTGACAGGGTGCTGAAGGAGAATAAAACTAGCTCAGTTTTATACTACTGCTCTGAACATAGTCCATGAAGGCAGAAAACTATACTTAGGAACAAGCAGATCACCAAGACATAGAAAAGTTCTGGTATTTTTCCACCTCCAGCATACACCCATCAAAGCTTTGTTGCCTTACCTAGTCAAGAGACATTGCAAAGAGGGAGCCACTAAAGATTTAGTTCTCTTCAGCTCACGTAGCTTTTACTACAGGAGGATCTCCTCCGAGAATGAGAGTCCCTTACAATGACCCTGTCCTGGCAGGGGAAGCAGCAACTCCCACTCTCCAGATGTATCACCCTGCCCTGCTCAGCATCTCCAGCCTTCCTTTGACTTCAGCTCACAGGAAAAGGCAGGATGCTGTCTCTCTTCTCAAGTGACCAAACAGAGCTCCACCCCACCACAGCAAGACTTTACCTTACAAGTCTGGGATGTAAAATGTAGAGTGTGAAACCTTGGCTCGGGGACACCTACTTTATCACTTACTAATGTCTCTTTTCCTCATTAAAAATTCAGAGTTTCAAAAGCACCGCAATGATCAGCATAAGGGAGGAAAAAAGCAAGATGTAATTTTCCTGTTGGTGATCTATTTTGGACCTGCTATGCCAGGCAAGTGTTAAGACCTATAGAATAAATATGTAAGTTCAGGCCCAGACACAGGTATGTGAGTTTCTGTTCAACCTGTGCCACATCCCTACATCTCCTCACTGTGCTGTATTGTCAGAAACTCACAGGGAAAATAACACATCCTCCACAAACCCCAAAGGTGATTAGTATGTCCTCCACACCTTGCAAATTTTGTCACCATGTCATTTCTCCTTCAATGCCCCACCACCCATCTGCCTGCCACCTCCTCTGCAGATACTGGAGGTGGGATCACTCCACAGATTTTACACACAAGTCCTAATCCTCTCAGCTTTCAGATCAAAACTGACATTTGGGGTTTCCTGATATGCATTTGCAAGTCTGAATAAGCTGCATCTAGACAGTTTACTTCTATTTCTATCCTCCCTTCACTTTTGCATTTATTCATCTCCTGATTTTTTTCCATTATAGATCTCTTCCAACTATTTCTTCTCAGCATACAATCATAAATACAAACCATGTATTCAGTCTATGGGATGAGTTAGAAAAAGGTTATTTAGCTACTGGATTATCTCCACTTGAAATTTTGGAGAAGATGTAAGAACATGAGAGGTCCATTAAAAAAAAATTAAAAAATAATAAAACAACCAGACAGAACCCCAAAAACACAAAACAAAAATCAAGCTGTTATTTATCAATTCACGTTGACTTGGGAATCAGACATCGGACATGCAACTCAGAGGTAGATGTGACAAAGTGAGTTTCTCCTAAAAGTCAGTCATTAACCTTAGACTCTCTGCAGGTGATTGCAGTGACACTACACATTAAAAGAGCGAATTCCTGTTTTGTAAAAAAGAACTTCACTGCTACAGTATGGAGAGTGGTGGATTTCAATAAACTCTAGTGGGCTACACCCAGTGGAAGTCACAGTGTCATCCATTTGTCTTCTGAAAAGAAAATGAATAAAAATCAGTATTTATAGTTAAACTGTACTGAAAATTTATGCCTACACTAAAATGTAGGGCAGGAGAGAAGACAGCATGTTCTGATTAAACACCATTCAGGACAGCTTTTGTGCCATATGATAATTTTCCTTCAATTACATATAATTAAATATTAAAACAGGATGGGGAAGAGGACGAAGTATTTAAAACTTAACATGCAATATTATTACTGCTTGTTAATTCAGTGCTGCTAGCACTACATTCAACAATTGCCCCATTTTCCATCACTCTAAAATAGTTTTATTCAGGCTGAACTCTGCTATACTTTGAACTGATATACCAACATGCAAGAAAAAAAAATTAGTAAACATTATGATTTAAATTTAAAAAAACAAAACTCACAACCAAAAAACCTGCTGCCTCTTCTCTCCTGTAGCTGGTTGTTGTCTAAAAACTACTTTTATTCCAGATCTTCAAAGTCAAGCAGGAGTTTTTTCTGGGACAGCATGTCCTAATTAAATGTATTTGTGGTGGCCCATTTTTAAAGATTCAAATTAAACATTTTTTTGGTAGCTGAATGACAGTTTCTAAATTCATTTATTAAGCAAGAAGAGTTCTCCATAGACAATAACTAGAACTTCTGTAAAACAGTATTGACAAACACTAAAATGTAACTCATACTTCCCAATTTTAGCTATAAATGAGGTGTGCAAAATCACCTTGTTCCTGAGTAACAACAGAGAAATATGCCTCAGTTTCACATGAGAACTCATAGAACAAGACCCTTCCTCTAAAAACTTCCCTAGTTGAATTCCAATCACAGCCAGGAGTGAGCATATAGCTCACTGTAGCAAAACCAAGTGTTGCAGAATATCATAACACAGAAAAACTTAAAACACTTTTTTTCCTCTTTCTGAACATCAGGGAAACCATAGCATGGTTTACTTGTTGACAGGGATAGAAAAGGATTTAGTAAAATCCCTCTTTGGAAGCCCTTGGAAAAAAAACAGCCTGTAAGAGGACACTTATAAAAAAAAATTTAAATCTAAAGATTAAAATTCTGAGTCCCTTGTGGAAAGAGTTAAAAGAGTTAAGGTACAGAAACAGGGTACGGTGTCATTTCTGAAGTAACAGCAGTGTTCTTGTTAGTGGTGTGCATTTTACAGCTGTGAGTATGAAAACAATGAGCTCAATATCCTAGTCACAACCTGGGAATCCAAAATGTATGATGGGACGTTTTATTGAGGTTTTAAGTACTAGAAAATCACTTTTACTTTGCTTTAGGTTTTATTAAAAAACTTTCAGTTACAACAGTCTTTCATCTTTTTGGCAATCATGGGAAATCTCAAGACTCAGCAATATTAACTATGAAAATTCATGTAAGATTTCATATCAATCCAGATTGTTACACTTCTGTTTTAAAGCAACAAAAGGAGAAAGACTGAACATATTAAAGGATCAAATAATAAAATCTAAGTTAAACTAAAACTGAAAGTCTTTCAGTCACTAGAAAGGTAGCATTTCATACTGCTAATTACCTAGGAGACTACTTGAGAGTCAAGTGGAATTTGGGCCTAAGGACAAACTGATACCAGTATGTATTAAATTCATACCAGTAAGATGGTCAAGTGAATTTTATACTCCGATTTATACTTCAGGAACAAACATGCACAGCTTAAACTGTTTATAGTGTATGAATGATTTACGGTGGTGGAGATGAAAACAACTGTGAAAGTGAGACTAAAAATAAAGCCTTTGAATGACAAGGATGTAGCATTACATTCTCTCCCTTGCATTGTCAGTCAAACACAAATAATATCCACAACTGCTCTGTGATTTCTGATACAATTTTCAACTTATTCCTTTTATGATCAAATCATAATACTCGTCTAAAAATGCTCTGCGGTAGCAAAGAGCCTGAAGCACGCCCACATCTCCTGGCACTCATTTGTTACAACAGACTGCTCACAGGTTCTTAGCAACCTTCATTTTCATGTTCCTTCCCAATAAACTGATAGAATTTATTTTTGTAACTTCTTTGTTGAAGGACTATATGGAAAACAATCCCACATACAGCCAACTGTTAACAGGCCTCCATGAGACTTTCAAAGTTGTTATCAAACACCATGTGAGGGCTTTCATCTGTTTTGTTACCATTTGCTAAGGGGAGAAGCCTCACACATTCTGACAGCTGATGAACCAAACACACTTTTGAAGGCTCTGCCTCAATACCAACTTGTCACTTATACCTTGGAGAGAAGGGGCTTTTGTTTTCAAAGTAAAAAGCCCTGCCAAGCAGTTCCACCAGGGATCCAGAGGCATCTCAACAGTAAATAACCTGAAAGCAACTTGTGTGAGAGATGTCATTTCTGGAGCAATGCCCTCCTGCATGTGTTCTGTCAGTGACACCACGCAGGCAGCGAGGACCACACACCCCAACCCACACTGACCCCAATATCTCCTCTTGATGACCCCTCCCAGGGTCCCCTCTCTCTGCTCTGAAAGAGCTTACCATAGATAACACAGTGCCACATCTCAGACTTGGCAAGTTTGGGGTGAAACATTTTGATAGGTACTGCTGCATGAATAGCTCACTGTTCTCATGATTTTGTGGGAAAACCCATTTTGTCTCCAGCTACTCACCCAGTAGCACCCTTGAAATAAAAATACACAGAAATTAGTCTCAGCAGGGATGCAAGGCAACAATGTATTTATTCCCGAGCTCATGCTAACTACGGGTTAGCCACTACAAATACATAAGATTTTCCAGTATGCAGCCAGGAGGCTGTCCACACATTAGAGCAATATAGTTCACAGACACATTTTAACATCTCTGCTCCTACCCACTCAAAAATCTTGAACATGAACAGTGCTGGATACTCCTTAACCAAGTCCTGGCTGCTGGCACTTAGCTTTTATTTTGTTTCATCAGGTTTCCTTTATTTACAAAGCTTCTTACTTCTTCACAGCTTGCTACCATTAATGGCTTTGTAGAGAACCAGACAAGCAACATTTGTGACTTTTTGCTTATTTTCCCAGCTCTGCCAGGGAAGGAAGCAGCAGATTATCCAATTTTACTCTGGTACATGCAACTACTTTATAAAATGTAAATTGTGCTCTAATTGTGTGGGAGAAAGTTATGATCATTAATGATTCCTGGCAAAGCCTACACTGCAGTTTCACATCAATCCAGAGATACAAACAGGGTGAAAACTCTGACAGCAGCATGATTAAACCCTTGCCAGCTGCTTGTCCTCTGGGTGCTCCTAGAGGTGAACTAGTCATCAAGGGCCACCCCATCTGTGACAGCTGGCACCTTGACCCTGGGACATCAACACACAGATGAGAAATAAAGCTCTCTGAGATCCTGGCAGCACAGGCCAATGAAGAGCTGTACAATTTAGGCTAGGTAGCCAAGCTACCCAGGTTCAAACAGCTCCTTTACCAACAGGCAAGAACAAGCAGAGTACAATTTACAACAGATGAGTGACAAAAGTATGTCAAAAACCAGGGGACAAGAGACTGACATCCAGAAGAGGAAAGCATCATCTGGTGAGACCAGAGACAAAAGAACATAATACACTTTGGCTTCCTCATGAATTAAAACCCATTACGGACCGATATGATCAACTCAAATCTGCTTTATTTACAGGAACAAATGTTTTCATGCCAACCCATAACCCCACAGGTAATGACATCACTTCTCAAAGTGCTGGTGATGCCTAAATATTTAAATATTTACCAATTTCTTATATTACATTTTTCAAAGATGTCGATATTACTTGCCCCAAATAAGAGATTCCATAAGATTTACTCCTGTTGAGTAAATACTCTTGATGATGATACGGCATTATTAGCACCCTGCTCTGACCAACTGAGCTAATCTTTGGGGACATGTGATGTTTTTCATCAAGTTATTTGATTTAATTTACAGTGGTTTTTCTTTACTATGATTCAGCTCAGGAAAGAAAATCATTAAAAAAAAAGTTTTCCCTAAAATTAGACTGAGCTTGCACTAATTGTATCAATGTCCAGTTGTAGTACCCAAGCTCAATTTCCTGAGTCAAAAAATACCACCTGAGAATGACAGACAGAGATTAGGAATATCTAACACAGTAGTGAAACACCAGCAATAAAACAATTTCCTAAGAAGTTCATGATAGAGTACTTGAAATCATGAGATGTATTTTAATTAAGGAGTTAAAATATTATAATGTTTATTTATAAACATTAAAAAGAGATAGAAAAAAGATTGTAGTGAAATAATCCAAAATATTTCCAATAATCCTAAATATTCCCAAATGTTTAGACAGTATAATGAAAATATCCACAGGGTCTTGACTGGAATATACCTTTTAAAATAAACCATATGTTTCAAAGAAATTCTCCTCTTAACTAAGAGGAGCCAATCTATCGTCTAAAAGAAACATTTGTATTGCTGTGACATTTCTCAGTAACCAAAATCCCTTCTGTAGTCGTGTTGATTTCAGGGCCAGAAGCTGTCTGCTCTAATCACCTCAAAGAGAATTCACAGAGCAGATCCTAAAACACTTCAGCATTACCCTTTCTATATTCCAGTTTCGAACACAACCCAATTTACCAACACGGCTACATTGGAGAAAAAGATAAATTGAATTGTGGCTCAATTTACACTTAAACAAACATACAGATCTATTTGGATCAAGCTTCATTAGACATTAAAAAACCCCAATCAAACAGGAATTCTCAAGGCTATGGCTGAAACTCTCCTGGCTAGCCTGGTCATGAAAGCACCACCTTTCACAAATTCACACATTCTGCGGATGCTCTCGCAGTTAAATAAAAGGTACACCTAAGTTACCAAGCAACGAGTTCAGAGTTAAGAACTTTTATCTTTTGATAAAGTTTTCTTTAGGAAACCAAAGGCAAAAGTGTTCAAAAGGTATTTCTCCTGCATATAAAGGAAGTAGAATGATGTATCAGTGTTTTACAGTGATTATTACGTTCTATTTATTTAGAAATAAGTTATTAAATAATGGCTATTTGTAAAATATTTTTAAATCTTCAGAAACAGAAAGCATGCATCCCAAGCATTAAAAAGGCCAACAGAGCTCCCCAAGCTTTGAATGTTGTCTGAACAAAGGAAAGGTCCAAACAGTTACAAAGTAAAACAACGTAAAATGACAAAGCTAATGACACCTTTAAAACAAAACCAGCCAACCAAAAAAGGATGACCCACAGATTTGTACTTAGTGTGACACTGATTCTGCAAATGTCACAGGTCAACAGTACAGGCAATTATATAAAAAAAGGCAATATCTCAACAGCCAATAATTTAAATGCTTTTAAGACTGTCCAATTATTTTAATAATATGTGAGTTTTTTAATGAAAAAAACCTTTACAAATATAAAACAGAACTTCAGACATGGAATTGCTAAACAGTACCACTGTACAGGGGATTTTTGGTGGTGAATCCTTACAGAATCCAGAAGTGAACACAAAATAATTGCTATTAATAATTTATAACATTTGCAAATGATGAAGTTGCTTTCCTGTAAACAGTGATAGGGTTTGATCAGGTGGCAGCTTAACATGCTCTGCCTAAGGTGCAGACCATCAGTTTTACCATGGATTTGAAAAGAAGAAAACAATAAAAAATCCCAAGCTTTACAGATCCACTCTCTCCTGATCCTCCTATAAAACACCAATAACTGGTTATTTTTGTTATTCTTTTGGTGTGATGTCTGTTCAAACAAAATAAATTTTAGTTATTAAATTTGCATTGAGTATTAAATATTAGATGAAAATTCTTCAAAAAGAGACAGTTTCAAAAGCACATATTTACCCTTTAGAACTAATACATACTCTCTATGTTATGAAGCAGGGTTCTCTCCCCAGAACTGATTCAAGAACAAGTAGTTTAAGAGATTCCAGGGGAAACCTAAGGACTGCTTAGCTCTTATCAGCACTTAGCAGACAAACAGTGCTTTTAGAAAGTCCAAGTAGGCAAACTCTATCTCATGCCAGATCCAGTCAAAAGTATTAGATATACTGGCTCTAGATCTTATAACATGCATTATTTTAGTCTCTAAATTTGCATAACCACCAAATATTAAAACTGATCATATCATTAAAGATGACTTCAAGGGCTCAGAAGAAATCTTTATCTCTATCAGGGTCAGTGAGTTCACCCTGGTGTATTAAATCCATCTACTCCATCTTTCCACTCTGCGGGAAAGGTTCTCCGTATGCTGAGGGTTCGTTTACTTCTTACTCCCCGTTGACATCCATGATTTTATGCAACAACAAAACTATCTACAGCAGAGACAAAAGTGTCAGAGACCTGAGACTTCAGGATTTAAAGCACCAACCAGATCAGCCTGGTTCTTAAAGAACCTGGTCTTCCTAATAGCACATGTAATACAAAGAATAATGGAGGGAAATTTTAACAGAGAGATAAACTATTCCAGTTCCACTTGCTCTTTTTCTTAGCAGCACAGTGTGATAGTGTGCAGCTAATGCTCTGTGACAGGTTTTGCCTGGTGGAAATTCCTCCCAGGAAGAAAGACCTCATAGCCTATTTCTCCTTATGGCAAATTTTAAGCAAATTAAACTGATAACCAACCATATCTTGAAAAACAATCCTGAGGACAGCATTGCTGATAGGACCCCCAGAGGGACACGGTCCATGCCAGCAGGCCAGCATGACAAGTCACAGGCAGTGTGGTACTACAGAGGGACATGCTGTGGATTGCAGGCATCGAGGAGACGAGGGAGCCGGCCACGGCCTCGGAGGGAAAACGGGATGCCAATTAAATGGCAGTGAGATCTCTGCCAGCCAGAGAGGCACAGGCAGCCCTGAAGGGCCCTGGCCCCGCACCTCAGGCAGCTGCAGGGAGGACAGCACGGCCAGACCATGGGCCACTGCTTTGCACCTTTAGGTACACAACACACAGCTCACTGTCACGAGATTCCTCAAGTGCCTGTGAACAACAGCTGCTGCACAAGCTGCCAGAGATGTTCCTGCACTGCTCAGGTGGCTGAGCTTTCATAGAAGTGCAGCTCTGGCCACTGCTTGGCCCCTTGAAGCTGAAAGCAAGGGTCCCTGTCCCAGCTCTGTCCTGCAGCACCAGGGGAGTGGCACTGGAGCAGATCAGGGCTTTCCAACAGAGGGCTCACGAGTAATGTGCTGCCCCAGAAACTTCTTGTAGTGCCACAAGCAACAGGACAACAAAAATGCTAAAAATCAAGACATTATGATTTAGAGCAACCAAGAAAGTGAAACATTTTTCACAGCAAGGGGCTGAAGAGGGACCGGTGGTGCAACACTGGCCTCTGCGAGATACCAGGCACGGACAAATTTGGCAAACTCGTCACAGAA
Organism: Mohoua ochrocephala; assembly: GCA_013398855.1. Classification (NCBI taxonomy): domain Eukaryota; kingdom Metazoa; phylum Chordata; class Aves; order Passeriformes; family Acanthizidae; genus Mohoua; species Mohoua ochrocephala. The sequence continues at coordinate 15,892 of VZTA01027015.1, forward strand.
TACTTAACTTGGAGTCAGCTAACCATATGAGGTAACAATATGTTATGACAGGATTAAAGTTCAGCAGGTTTTAATCCTGTTTTGTATTAAAGCCAGAGAAAAAACAGTAACAAGAACAATTTACTAACAGAAAGTAATTCAGGTCTCATCCAGAGTTTAACAAGTGCACAGCACTTTCTGTAGAACTTCTGGCTGTCTTAAAGTAAAGGTGGATGTTAATCTTATGTAGAAAGGACCACAAGGATGTGTCACATCATATCTTCAAGTAATGTATTCATTTTTGTAAGGTTAAAAGAAGCAGAAGCACACAGAAAAGCACATCTGTTTCAGCAGATATGGTATATAATGCAGGAAAACAACCACCTCTTGCAGAAAAATGCCCATCCATACCGGAAAACAACTTCCAACTTGAAAAAAAGGAATAAAAATGCTAGATCCTTGCTCTTCTTACTGAACCAACTCAATATAATTTAACAAATACTAAATTTTAATCATGGGTTTAGTTTTTCATTATCTCTCACAGATAAACACTCACAGAGTCTTTCTCCATCTTAATTATTTTGATTATTTTTAACGCCAACAACCAAAAAGTATTCTCACATAAATCAGACTCTTGGACAAGAGAAACAGAAGTTCATATGAATTTGTCTACTTTTCCCAGCAATTTTGCCTTCAGATGGGGAGTTATAGAGCAAATAGCATCACGGAAGAAGACCGGTACCAGCATTAGCTCTCTGAGGCTTTTGACTTTGCCTACAAGAGTAACTTTCCATCCTGTGCTTACCAGACAAAAGCTAATTAATAAACAGCAAACCACGAGGCACAACTCTTCATAGCTGACAGGCAAGATTAAATCAAGACAAGATAATTCCTACTGTTATCAAAAATCTTCAGACTAAGCCTTGCCATCGCTGTTTAAACTGGAACTCAGATAAAAGCACTCACATCCATTAAATGGGACCATTTCAAAACACATGCGAACATTTGGCTCTCACCCTAACAAGAAACAACATTTCTTAGCATGAAAACAAAGTACAGTTACAACCCTAAGCAATGCTTTCCAGCTCATTCTTTTTAAAATTAAATGCAGATGCACCCTAAATTCAACATTAATTATAATCGATATCACACAGGAGGTCACAGCAAATAAATAGTATTTAAGAAGCACTTCTCTGAAGAAAAGAAAAAACAAACGAAACAAAACCCACAAAACCCAAAATAAATAAAATTTAAAAACAAAACAGCAAGAGAAACTCATCCAAACTCTGCTTCTCATTGCAACAACTTTCTGCTGGAAGCACTGCAGTGCAAGGCTGACTGAGTGACATTGGCACATGTCTTTCCAGGTCTAATTAGATTTAAAAAGTGACATCCAGATTTCAAACACATTTTTAAAAACTCTCCGGGCCAATTTAAGCAAGGAGGTCATTGTTTTCCTTCAATTTTATTTATTTTGTTAACATAGCCTCTCAGCTGGAAAAAAATTGCTATAATCCTTTCTGGATTGTTTGGAGAGCCTGATATTCCTTAATACTGTTGTTCAGACACAGCTGAACTTTTTACTGAGTTTACTCAACAAACAGAGGCTCTTTGTTGCACTCAGTTGAAAGGAAAACAACAAACAAGGATGTCCTTACCCACCACAGGCTAAGAGCCATATTTTAAATGTACAAATTCCTAGTGTGGAAGCACATCCAAACACACTACCCCCAAGAAGTAACAATATGGAACATGGACAGAGCCCTCTGAGTATCTGACAGGCTCTAGGTGTGACATAAAGCAGTATCACTGTTGCATACAGACAGCAAGTCAGCTTGCAAACAAAATACTTCAAATCATAACCCTTCATAGCACGTGAACAGTTCTGACCTGGGTCTAACCTTCCCCTTCACCACAGGCAGCACGCATGGGCCCAGTTGCCAGCAAGTCCCTGCTGCTCTGCTACGTAAGTGCAGAGCATGCCAGACAGAGAAGCTTTCCCCCAGGTGAGGATTCACAAATCCCCCAGAGCATCCCTGTATCTTCAGCAAAAGCCTCCTGCCTATGAACACTGCTCCCACGGCGGTGTTGGCACCTGTGATGGATGCACACACACAGCTGTTGCTTGTCCTTACGCAGTTCCTGTACTACAGGGCACTGCTTCAAGAGGGGATGAACACTTCTGGTATTTCTTTGACTAAACCTTCCCAAGGTACAACAGCAATTGTAGAGAGAGAGCAACAAGAGACAGGTGGAATGAAATGTCACTGATCCGTGCAGTCTGCGCTTTAGTGGTGTTTTCCAGTTGTGGAACTTCTCTACCCAACGGCTGTTTCCAAAAACTTGCAAAATTACAGTGAATAGTTCGTAAATCATGATTGTTCCATCCCAATGCAGCACAAGTTAAAACCACAGAGCCAGAGCATTACAAAGTTTAAATTTCATAAAAATAATTTATTTTTATATTCCAGCCCCCACCCCCAAAACAAAAATTCCTGTCTCCAGGTGATTCCACATTGCAGATGTGGGATTATTAAAAATTAGTTTTGATGCCAGCTGCTATTTTTAAGCATCTTCGTGTAAGTCTCAGATCTGGTGACCCCACAATGAGCTCTCATGCAACACTGATATAATTTTAACAGCAGAAAAAATGGCTACAAAATTAGGAAGCCTCTGACAATTTTACAAAACCAGCAGTGTAAGGATTAAGCAGTACATATGAAAATTACCAATAAGGCTAAGATTAAACATGATTGTGCTTTTATATTGATGCTAAAACCAAATATGGGAGTATATGAACTCATGTATGTGCATATACACACACTTCTCTGTAAAAACAGTATTTTATTCAACATAAATAGACCAATTACGAAAATCTATTGCATGTGTGTTTAACAGTAGCAGAAAGAACATAATAGAAGATAGAAATGATACAGGAATGAGAGGATTTATTGCATCTATAAAGGAAATGTATTCATTACAACATATCACATAAGTATAAATACATAATATGGACATATGATATCCAAAATATAATAATCTATCTGTAGATAGAGATACTTACACTTCCACATGTAAGTGAAGAAAAGATAACTGTTCAAAAACTGATAATGAAGGCAAAACACACCGGCTAATAAATCAGAAAGACCAAAGTTGCAGAAGGCTCTCACAACCACAAGTGTGGGAAGTTGAATTACAGGTGAAATCCTCTGCCTATAAACATACAGTGATGCATTACAAAAATACACACACACACAACCCCAATCACACATAAACAGAAATGGGCTCTATAACAGCTTATAAGAATGACATTTTAGAGTCATCAAGGACAGCTATCTGCAAATGCCTCCTTAATGTCCAGCAGCAGAGAAAAACCTATTAGTTTTGGCAATGGGACAAAGTGGGAAGAGATTTAATTGGAAAAGATTTAGATAGCAAACCAAGAATCATCCAAATATGACTTAATGAAAATAGCTTGAATTCTGGTCACTGATTGTTTTACACCATTACAAGGATAAAAAAGAACTAGAAAAGACACAGGGCATAACAACATCGATGCACAAGGATCATACTGTGACACTTATTTTTTAAAAAAAGGTATTTTTCATCATGATAGAGAAATGCACACCGAGTGGCTAGAGCAGAGGTCCATAAAATCAAAAGGTACGAAAGACAAATGAAGGTTCACAAACTAGAGGCCATTTAATAAAATCATTGACAATTTTCAAATGCAAGTTACAGTTATTTTACAGAAGCTTTACAATTTTGTGTAGTTCACTGTCACAACATACTCTGAAGGTCAAATGTTAAAAATGACGATTACAGAAGGCAGTAAAGCATAAATCATTAAATATTATGAATGTGTTTCATATATTGAAGACTGTCAACTTATTCTCTTCTTACAGTCTTGCCACACATTGTTTCCTATTGGAGAATGGTTCTTCAGCTATATTACATAGGTAACTAATGACTGTTAGCTTAAAAATGGCTATTTAAATTATTTACTAACAGATGTCCTTTTGAATTATTAATTTCTCTTGGAAGTCTATAAAGCTTTATAATGAGACTAGTTAAATAAATGTTTTAGCTGTGACCTGAGGCAGAATTTTTTCCAAACAGCATCTTTCGGCTGATAAAGCCTGAAACCAGAATCTTGGTTCTTCTTGGTACTGTAACCCTCTTTTGGAGTATGTGAAGGAATTTTCTACTCATTAGTGTACATTTCCATTTATATTTTTTCAAAAGAAAGTCTCCTTTGTTCATGAGGAAGAAGCAAACAAAAATGACAAAAGTTAATTTTTAAAATGCCTCACAAAGTGATTTTATCCAAAGCCACTCTCCCCACACCACATGCACTGAATGGCAATTGCCTACCGTGCTTGAGCTGTGGTTCAGTCCATATAAAGACATTACATTAGGAAACTGCTTGTAGGGCTAACTACAATATTATAAAGAAAAAACTTTAAAAAAAACCAAAAGAAAACCACAGAAGTTAAGCAAGAAAAAGATTCTAATTACTTTAGTTGAACAGCTCGATTTTACTTTTCCATTGTTACAGTAAGTATTGTTAGTCTTCATTGTCTGTACTTCTCATTTGGCAATTTGGACAAAAATAAATAGAAAAGGGCTTTTGCTTCATCAGTAGCACTTTTATGACAAGTTGTGCCTCAAGCATACACAAAGACCCTGCAGCATTCAGATAGGAGGCATGTAATGCCACTGCTACTCATGAGTAAAACTTCTACTCTGATACAAAAAATTGACACTAGAAAGCTGATTGTAGCAAAACTGTGTAAAATACTTGCTCTTTTCCCCAAATAAGTTTGCTTCAAATGAATCTGCTAGTTCACTAAGCCGCTAGGTCACCAAATCTGCTGCCATCATGACAGAGAGTTAAGATGCTCTCTTCATGTCTTGACAAGCTTCTTTTGGAAATCTGAAGAAAAAAGTGATAATCCCAAGTGTTCCTAAAAGCTTCCATGGGGCAGGCAAAACTGTGTCTGAAAACCACTACATTTGTCTAACACAAACCCACAAAACCACATTTGTTGCTATCTGTTACTTAGAAGAGGTTTGCCTAGAAAGTACTGTGATTTAACCTATTGCAAATGGTGTAAAGAGAATATAAAAGTGGTCCAAGAGGACCCCAACTAAAGGAAAGTTTTGCAATGTCTTTGGTATCAGCTGATCAGATCATGCCATCATTTTCTGTGTGCTGGAGGATTTCTACACCCACCTTCCTCAGTTTTCAAGTGGACCTCGTACATGCTCATGGGAAACTTGTAAAGCCTCACTAAGTGAGCATGTAAAATATTGAATTACAACAGAATACTAGTGGTAGTCAGTGCCAAAAATCTCAAGCATCAATCTCCTTTTTGAAAACTACAGGTGTCTCATATATGAGAAAAACAGATTATAGGCCATTCTTTCATGCAGAACGCTTAGCAAAATAAGAGCTGTTGGGATTTAGTAGAGGACTGTGAAAGGCCTGGAAAAATTAAGAGAGACAACAACCTAGATCAGCAAAAGAAAAGCTGCAGTAACTAAGGGCAAATACCTCTTCTTTCTCAACCTTTTTTGTGTTCTGGTGGCCATCTTTCCACTTGGGAAAAGTTAGAGTTATGACAGTAGGTAAAAAAGCAATACACCAAGACACATCACTAGCAGGCATCCCCAATGTCATGCTTTTAATAATGTTATTAACTTTTCTTTTCTTTTAAATTTAGGAATAGACTGAAAATTCCATAAATCTTTCAGACTCAAAAGTCAGACAATTTGTGTCTTCTGTGATGAACAGGTAATAGCATAATAGGCAAAGGACCTGGACTGTGATCTGTTTTCTGAGAAACTGCAGCATATTAACATAGCTGGAGGCAGAGTTCAAGCAAAACGCTATTGGAGACTCGTGATACCAATCAAAGCAGTAGCACTTTGTAATGCAGTATCAGTCCTATAACATTCTTAATCCTTTTAAAAGAAAAATAATGCTTTACTTCCAAAGTACTCAATTCCATTACTGAAAAAAGCATTAAAAATCAGAAGGAACCACTTTTCAGACATACAATACCTTTTTTATGGACACATGCCTGGTTAAATGCAACTTGAGCTTCCTCTGCTCTTACACAGATAAAATTATAATGAACTTCACTAAGTGATTAAAACTCTCAGAAGAAGAAATAAAGCAGCCTCTAACTCAGGCGCACATTTAATATATGTATTCTTAGAATGAGATTAAGTCAGTGTCCAAACATCAACATTTCCACGCATAGAAAGTTTACAAGACTTTTCCTTCAGCCCAGTTTCTAAAGTCCCAGTTCAAAAAATATAGGTCAAGTTTCCTACTGCCTCCAAACTCTCTCAAAGTCAGCTCAAATAGTGCAAGCCTGACCCATTTTGAGTGGGCTCTTCAAAACTAAGTAAATGATTCAGGTGGCTGCATCACTTTTCAATATATAATTTTTTCTGCATTAAAGGTCTCACATACGAAATATATTAGCATTTGAATTCCATACTCTGAAAAGACTGATGTGAAGAACTCACAAGCATTTGGGGCTCACTAGTTAGCTCAAAGTAGATTAGTACTTTCTGTGCTTTATTTAATAATTCCTAGAGTAAACAAGTATTAATATAAAGGTTGAGCACAACAGAAAAATCATTATTTTTTCTGATCACTATCCATTAGTTTCATTGAAGAAAAACAGAAACATCAAAAATCAGAATATATAAATTAACTATTATAATATAATTACTATACTTATTCCTTCTCTTGAGAAGCTAAACAATGATAATTCTTTAACTCAATTCTAGCCTTTAATTAGTACTTGACAGAGGAATGGGAGCAGATGTGGACAAAAATTTTCAGCTTAGTAAAACTGACCCATATACTATCCCATGTGGGAATGTCCATTGGAAAATAATCTCGCAAATTTCATCCAAAACATTTCAGTAAGAAGAAAAACATTTCTACACTAACAGTCCCATTTTCTGAGACATTTTTAAAAATAGCTTCATTCTGATTATCAAACAACTTTATTCTGAAAAACACTTATCAGGAGTTTTTGGTGATTTGTTGCTTTTTTCTGTCTGAGCCTGCCTTAAATCCAAAGCAACTGTCATCGCAGCAAAAGGTGGCATATATTAGTCCTCTCTAGAAATTACTGCTAATACATTTCAAAGTGTTATTTCAGGTAAAAATAAGCTGAATTTCTTAATATACCCACCACAGATTTTCTCTGAGGATAACTATTATGAGAAATTCAAGAGAAGTCCACTGATAAGAAGAGCTGCTCAGGTAAAAGGACTTCTATAGCCTGAGAACAGCTATCTATAAACTTGGCACTTTGATCTCTCAGAATATGAACTAATGTATCTGGAATGTAGCTCATTATTAATAGTTAAATATCTTTAAATGGAGCAGCTTTGAAGATCACTTCCAATATCAATAGCTTGCATTTATATGGGGCTTTCATTTTCAAGGACAATGGTACACGGTCCCTGAATCTGATACACATGCACATGTACATATAGACCTCTATTTGCATTCAAACACATCACTTAGATTAGAAATATACATCCATTAATAAATGTAAATGTATAACCTATCAGTTTAAATAGAGGTTTTGAGACTTCAATATATAAGGCTGGGTGATAGCCCAAAGTATAATCACAGATATCAACGCAGTTGTATCAATTAATTGTGGACAACATCATCCAGGGCTCTCTGCAGAAAAAGTTATATCAGAAGATGATTTTTGTGCAGAAAATAAACAAAACAAACTTCATTTTTTTAACAGGTTCTGAAAAGAAGGGGGGAAACCAAGATATCTTTTGCAGAGGAATCTTGGACAAAATACTGTTTGCACCATTTCACTTAGTACAGGATAGACATTTCATTCAAGTCAGACCTTCACAGACTTACTTCTGTTGAAAGCTCTCAGGTAAGATCTTAAAAATTTCCACCAGGTTATTTTTAAATGAGATACACAGGCGAGAGAGTTTATACTGGACAAAACAAACAAACAAATCTACTAAAGACAAAAATTAAAAGTTCTGTTCAAAGATTTCTGATTTAGCAAGCAGCACTAGTTCACCTTCAGTAAAATTGATTATGTCGGTTATGCAATATTCCAAAGATACATCGTATTGTAATTTACCTCTTCCACTTGTACTTCTCCAACTGCACAAATTAAATTTCACCAAAACATCTAAGGAAAGGAGTCAAGACAGAAAACAATTTATCACTTAAAAAAAAAACCTCACAAACTTTCTAAACAAACAGAGGTTAATCTTCTTCTCAACACCAGCTTATGACTTCCAAACTGAGAGGACAAAATCCCTCCAGCACTGAAGCAAAAGGGAACTTTAATACCAACTTCAAGACTGTTGGATATCATCTCTCAAACTAAGGAAAGCTGCAAGGAGCCGAATTTACCACTTATTTAAAAAACTACTATTTTAGCAGGTTATCCATTTTTCTAGACACTGCACCTAAGTAACAGATTATTTTACCATGATTACTGTAAAAGCCTTCCACAACCCAACATTTGCAGTATTGCATCCTATTTCCAAGTGTAATGACCCTCAAAATCCAAGATTGATTTTGGCTTTACTCTGATCAATACTAATCTCCAAGATATATTTGACTTCGCACTGACCTAAACAAAAAGGTCACTATCTGTATATTAGTCAATCTCCAAAACATTTATTAAATTAATTTCAGAGACCACAAAAGGTATGTTGTTACAACTGTTTCTATCTGGGATTTCTATCCATCATCCTGAGTAAGATTTACATGCAACTGATAATTCACATCATCACATTGTCACTGTAGTGGATTTCTCAAAATGTGTTGATCTGTCCTCAATTATTTTAAGATTAATCTTTTTTGTATGTATCTAATTGGAGGAACACCACCATATTATATAGTTACTGGGCTACTGGAATCCAGTCTTACACATATTAAAGTCAATGGGAGAATACATCTCCCTTCAGTGACAAAACTGAACTCTTAATGACTTGGGGGGGAACATAAAATACTGCATTTATACTTTAGGTCCTCCTGAAAGCAAAGCAGGAGAAGCCTTTTCAGTCAAAGTTCTTTGACCAGCACATTCTTAAAAGAAAATTCATAGCACTCAGAAGCATACTTCTATAAAGCTAATTTTTTTAAAATATAGATTTCTGATTAGCTTTTTTATTATATTGGCTAATTTCAAAGTAGAACTACAAAAACTATACCTACTTTAAGGCAGTGGATAACATAATAACAAAATTGTTACTGACTGATCTGGGGTAGGCTTCTCCTCACTTTTATTCTCTTTCCTCAAACAAAAAAAACCAAAAAAACCCATCAAGCTTAGGAAAACACAAAGAAAAAAAAAACCAGATCAATAAATACAGGACATAATTAATAGTTTCTAAAATTAAAATCAGTAAATTCATTTAATATTTTTTTTTGTTCTTGTTACAAAATGTAATTTTGCCTCCCAAGGACATTACAAATTGCAATATATTTCTGAATAGATAACACGGTTCAATCTTTGCATAGTAAGGACCTCAGATAGTAAATTATTGGAGGCAAGAACCATGTGTTTATTTTCTCCTTCAGGCAATTTACCCTAAATTAAATAATTTTACAACCTAGCTGAAATTTTAAGCTAAAGTAATACTAAACACTCCATGAAATGTCTGTCTAGAAGTCTTATTAAAAACCAAGTACTTGTAATTTACCCATGGACACTTCAATATAATTCTATTAGACCTTATACACTTAGAATTTTCACCCAGGAGCAGCACTGGCTTAAAAATTCAACTTTAAACTTTCCACTGCCTCCGGGGTTGCAGACACTAAAAGACATAAGAGTAGGCAGAATAAAGCAAACCTTAAAGCAAACCTGGGAGAAGTTACTTAAATCAAAATAAAACCAAAAGAGTGGACATTAATCAAGACTAAGGATGCAAAAAGCCAGAGAGGAGGCAAATAATTTCATAAACTTAATGAAAAAATCATCCAAGTTTCTTAACTGTGGTTTAAACATGGATCTCACAGCTGTTTTCACTCTGGCCAGGGTGAACATGCCCATACTTCAAATTCAACTGTTTGATGACTTTTGGATTTCCACTTCCATACTACTACTGCCACCACTGACCTTCTTGGGCCAGGGAAGAGAGAAAGACTTCTCTTTCTCCAGTTGGAATCTACTCAAAATTACTCATGTAGAGTCATCTTTCCACTAAATAAAATTACATTAGAAGTAAACCCTTTCCAACCCAAACAGACAAACAAGTAGTCCCAAAGTACACAGGTCACCTAAGTACCCTCCAAGAGACAGAGCAGCGTTTGCCAAACTTTGACATCCTGACTTGAAGCAGAAAGAGTACAGCGCATACTCTGCTACGGTTGCTAATGGATTCATCCAAAAGACATCTCTAAGGAACAACGGAGCGCTAAATAGAAGCCCATGCTATTATCTGAAATGCAAGTAGTTCCACCAGAGATGCTGGCATGCCACAAAAAATCAAAGTTACACTCTGTTATGCACAACACAAACAGAGAGAAGAAAAAGCCAACAAGATTCTCCAGAGTAAAGCTCTTCTAAACTTGTCTTTTCTTGTAAAATTTTGACATTTTTAGCAGAATTTCAGCTCCACAAACTACTACATACACTTTCCTCACTGCCCTTGGTAAGCAAGACTGATAGAAGAATGTCTAAAAATGTCTACATTGCCCATTTTTTCATATTCCTTTACAAAACGGCTCATATTTGAAAACATTTTTGAATATTATGTGTTTTCAGAAGGAATTTATAAGAGTGTGTCAGGCCATTCAGAAGAAAAATCAGACCTAAGCACAGGCTGAAGAGTGAGAGGGCAGAAGAGATTTATGTCCCACTTCAGACAGCCCAGAGGGTTGCTGAAGCAAAGGCAAAAGAAACAAGAATAGAAAGACAGGCTGCACACAATGTGGCTTTAACCTGCTAAGGTCCAACAAGCAGCTTAAAGTTGACATAGAAGAAAAGTCACTCAAGGTGGGTTGGACATTGACAAGCACCAAAAAAGAATGAAGAGTTTCTGAAGCTTCATTAAAAACAGCCTGAAAAGGAGCTGGATTGGCACGCTGCATGGCATGACATTTAAAGCTTTGATGGAAGCTAAATGCAAACACTTCTGAGCACATACAATTGCTTCCGGAAAAGTAGACAAACTCCACCTCAAAACTTCTGCAGTACTTCCCAACCACTCTCTGCTGCCACTGGGTGTTTCACAACACATGTGTTCCAACAGGAGGATGTTCTCCAAATTTCTGCAAGAAATTTTTTTCAAGGGTAGTACTTAGTTCTCATGACGGCAATGTCCTTTACCAAAAGCCTCTGCTTCCCTTCTGTTGATGCTCTCCTGGGTTTGCAGATGGAGTCCATATCCTACGGAGCTTTCATTTCACTTGGTCAAACAAATCAGGACCTCCCTCATCTCCTTATGACCAGGCCATCCTGTTAGACCTGTACAGCACCTGACCCAATTTCAGTCATTTCTTCTTGAAGATGAGTGATCAGAACATTTCATCTCATCATAAATTACTGTGAGTTTATACTACTATTTTTATCAGATCTTTCAGAACCCTCTCTACACAGGCAGCATAAGGTTAGATTTTGCTTTTCCCACTGCTACTTTACATTGACCACCCAGGCAAATATTTCCTTTATTTCTCCCTCAAGTTTCTATCACAGAACAAATCTTATGTAGGCTATATATTCATTTATGAATATGAGAACTAATGAATTAATTACAACATCAATCAAAGACCTCAACTTCAGCAACATCTGTGCCAAATATAGAACAGAGGAGATAAGGACAACTGTGGAGAGAGAGACTTGGTTTTCATACATAAATTTCAAGAAAGCTGCTATATATCCACACACCACTAGTCAACCATATGAAAGTTAAAGTGGATACTCATATATTACAAAAGTAATTTTCTACTTGTAATACGCAAATTATTTCCAAGTGGCCTAATACACACAATTAAGAAAAATTGGCCTGCTGAAACCAAAATTTGAATGGCAAATTGACTCCACTGGAAAATTGCTCATGGTCTGCGAATCAAAATAAATGTGAGAACCACTTCTTATATTATTTGGGTACTTCCCTTGTATGTGGTAATTTGAGTTGAGGGCACAGTTCTGACAGGCATTCTATGCTTATGATAAACTCACAGCTCAAAGAAGATATTGAATATATTTAGCTCATGAATAGTTTTGCTTCTGAAAGGAAGAGTAACTTCTACATCAGCACAATCCATCATAGCAGACTGAAACCTGTGATCTATGTGAATATTAGCATTCTAGCTCATCTTTTCCTGCATCTCCTTCACAAGACGTTTAATCCTGGTTTCAACCTCTGTCAGGTAAAAGACTCAAGCACAGAAGAAAGTAAATGAAGAAGCGAGAATTTTTTTCAAATTATTAAAGAAAAAAATTTTAGGATATCTTTTATATTATCTATACATTTTCTTGTCAGTCTAATGAAATAGAGCTGGAGAAGGTAGGCTGCTATGGATAAGAATCAATTTCATACAGCTTTGCATCTGCTAAAACAAAAAATAAAATGCTTTCTTTTCCTGATTACATTCTGAATACATTTGGGATATTGATTAACTATCAATTAAGTGTGATAAAGCAATGATTTACATTTTTAAAATTTAAAGCAGTCAGGTAGACATAAGTGAAAAGGTATTTCACCCCACACATGTTGACCTAAGGAATTACAAAGAATGGAAAGCATGGGATCTCTCTACTTCAACTGAATTCATTAATTCGATAAAAATGTTAGTATCAAGTACAATCTAGTCATTAAAGTTATCCCTTTCTCTACTGTCCACATTAATGTTTCAGTAGGATCCAAACATAAACTTTGCTGTTCTCTTGTGGATTTGGATGGAGGGCCTGACCGCAGCAATCCTAGTTCCCTTCCCCCAACTCTCATGGCCAGCTGTGACAGACACACTATGTATGATTTCTGTAATATATGGTACACTGATGTGATATATAGCCTATAGAAGTACTCTGTCAGAGCATTATCACTTTGTCAGCCTCCCACTACTCCCCCTTGTCATAAAATGCACAATGTGGGAAGATAAATGTGGAATCCAAGTGACTAACCACAGTTGGAATTTCTGGTATTTTGCATTACCCAGGAAAATGAATTATAAAACATCAGAAATAATGTGGTAGTTGCTAAAGATGCTCTAAATTCCTTCATTTACAAAGGCAAGCCCCTGACAATATTAAGACTTAGTCTGTTCCAAGGAGACAAAGTAGTGATGACTTAGAGCCCATGCCATCTCACCAGAAAACTTGCAGTACTCCAGAGTAGTGCCACAAAACCAATGAAACATCTGATCACTTAAGAAAAAGAAACATCTCTACAGTCCTTCTGAACCTCAAGTCAGAACAGGTCTCACAAAATAAACCAGTCACCTAAATCTAGATTTTTAAAGCAAGTCTTAAATTATTGTCTCTTATTATACCAGTGGCCTTGAGAGAAACCCAGTCATTCCAAAATAAAGCCAATGCTAATGCCCAAACAGGAACACGTCATGGACAACTTGTACCTAAGAAAATCACCTGCTCCCAAAGCACAGCATGATGTTCTCAGGCGACTTTCATAACATTTGTCCCCGACTGTCTTCCAGATGCTCTCAAAGAGACCTCCTAGAAAAAATGGCTTTTTTAAAGAGTCTTTGGGAAAGAGAACTAAAGTCAGGAAAGGACAGGACAGGTCCTGTGACCTATACATAAGCAGCAAATGATTTTAATATGTTATCTTACACACATTAAAACTAAAGGATGACCTGATCAGTTCTTAGAAAGTGGACATTTTAATGAAGTATGAGTCAGTTGAAACAACTTTCTTCAGTGCAGCTTCTTTGAACTTAGTGCTGACTTATAAATAGTTAAATGTAGCCACATGAGAAATTTCACTCAGAATTAAGCATCCCAATCTCAGCATTAGACGTGAAATAGTTCATACAGCATAGAAAGCCACATCCATAACCCAGAATTACTTTTTTTTCAGTTTTCATAATACCACAGATTTACATTTCGCTTAGACTGAGTTATTAAAAGGAAACACCAGTGACTTGAATTTAACTTTATGCCAACAGACTTTACTGCAAGTTATTTTCTTTTTAAATTATGCCTTGTCCTTTACTTTCCTTTCGGTTGTTTAAGAGAGCTCCAGAAGTCCTCTCACCGTATGGGATATAAGACTGTCCCCACGCCCTCTGGTCTCTTTTTAGATGCCTCTTCGCTACTCTTGCAACATCAGCTTCACTGGTCCCGTTACAAAACGCAGCATAAGCACGTCAGTACCAGCACACAGCGCTTCCAGGCACGGAGCGGTGCTTCTGCGTGTGTATAAAGGGCGCAGCTACGACCCTGCTCCTGCAACACGCACAAATTAACCTGACAAACGAGATTTTTTTCCTTAAAACTGCAATTATTTGCTTTCACAAAGCGCCCTGACAGCTTCAGTCCCGGGCCAAAGGCTCGCTCACGGAGTGCCCGGCAAACCCTCTCTGACGGCTTTTTTGCTTTTTATAGCCATGGCTTCACTTCATGCCTTTTTACTTTGCCTCTCCCCCCACCAAGAGTGTATCCACAGCCAAGCAGCCGTTCTAAGAGTGCTAAACTCTGTGTGACACCTACGACAACCCCGAGCAAACAGTTTTCCCAGCCGCCCGCCCGGCCCCTTCGCAACTCCACGTCGGGAACAGCTCGCACCGGCTGCCAGAACACGGCAACTCCCAGCCGGTCACAGCCAAGCCGGGGCAACCGGGGAGGTGGCAGCGCGGGCAAGGTCCCGGTGCGACTGAGCCGAGCGGCGGGGAGAGGGCGAAGCGGAGGGCGCAGGTGAGATCCCGGCTCCGCGGCCGCCCGCAACTCCCCGCCCGATCCCCGCACCTCCCTGCGGCGGCTCCGCGCCCCCGCCGCCACCCGCGGAGGGCGAGCCCGGGGAGGGCAGACGCTCCCCCGGAGCGGGAGGACGCCG
>VZTA01027015.1:31050-56187 GCA_013398855.1 Mohoua ochrocephala
GGTGCCCCGCACCGCCCACGCTGCCTTCCGCGGGCCTTCACCCGCCCCCGCGGCATCACGCGGCCGCCCCTCCCCGGGAACCAGCGGCTCCATCCGCAATGCAGCTGCGGCCGCCCTCTCCTCCTTCTCCTCTCTCTCCTCCTCCGCCCGGCCCGTGCGGACACCTGCCCACCGCCCCTTGGGTCCGGGATTACGAACTGCGCACCCGGGCCCAGCCCCTCGGGCGGCGGCGAGCGGGCACCGCGCCCGCTCCCACGGCCAGGGAGCTCCTGGCGCGGGGGCCCCGTCACGGGTGTGAGACGGGGAGGAGAGACGGGAGAGGGCGAAACAAGAGAAAAAGACAAGCAAGGGGGGAAACAAGACACACACGCACACAAAAGGAATAATAAAGGAAAGAAGAATAAACGGAGGTGAAGGGGAAGGAAAGGATGGGAAGGGTGTTAAGGGTGTTATTTCCAAACAGACTTTTGCGAGTTGTTTCTACCCCCCACAAACCTATTACTGCGGCGGACCCCTGGGACCAGCCGAGATTAATTGCTCTGCGTTATGAAGAAAATGATAGATGACATTAATCAGGGAAGTTGTAAGTCATCCACGTTTGTAGATGGAATTTGGAGATTAGCTGGGACAGATGGCAGGCAAACACTGCGCTCTCCAGGTCTGGTGTAAATCATCAACGTCTGGAATTATTAAACAGCCAATGACAGAACCTCATACATTTTTCTGAAGAGAAGTGTATCTTAGAAAGATGAATATTCACTTCATATCATGAAAAGCTTTTCCAATCACTGTTACGTTTCTTTTTGTAAATAATGGAAGTATGTGGTTTTCCTTCCTAGATGTCAGAAACTTCTAGCCTGGAAAAGAAACTAGACTTTTCATACTACTCATCCTTCTGGACATGGATGAGAAGGAAATCCAGGCGAACAAGTACCCCAAATCACTGCTTTAATGCACTTCCTGAAATAAGCAGAAAAATTGTGAGTTAATAGGCTTTTTCTGATATGTCCAATAGATTTATCTTTATTTGCAGTAACTACTGCAGCAAAACATTTTTTATTTAAGTTTTATTTTTCTTCATGCACTTTGAGGAAAGGAGTGAATCAATGCAACTTTTATTCATAGCTCCTAAAAGAACATTAGACATTCTGTGGAATCTAAATAGTCCAAGTGGAAAGAACAACTTTTTTTATTTGTCTCCCCTAATTTTTTCTTTTCACATAGCAAAAATGAGTTATGGTATGATCAACTCCAGTAAATCTTTCATGGTATCATATTGATTGATATGTCAAATGCTTGTCTAAATATAAGCTTAGCCCCAATACCTATGACTGAGTAATTGTAAGCTTGATTGCATGTCCCGCAATAATGTGATCAATCTACAGCGACATTCAGAATTTTACAGAAACCCTCTCTGTAAATCCAATAATAGCATCTGTTCTATCACATTCGCAGGATCACTGTTCAAAACACTGAGTTTACAATAGTTATTTAAAAAATATTCAAATATTAACTCATTATATGTAAACTAAATGTTCACCAGGCTTACCAGTTTAATTTCCATTATTAAAACCTTCTTTTAGGAAAAATTACCGTGATTTTTATTAGATCTAGGAAAATCAAGGTACAAAATATCAGAAGTGCCTTCTTTTTAAAAATCAGCATTTGGATTTTTTGAGCACTCTACCCTGAATCATCTTTAAAATGCTTCAGCATGTGATGTAGAAACAGTCTTGCACACAAGTATTGTCTTTCCTAACTTTGCTTCAAACTCTAGGGGAAAATCAGGTTTAAATTGTTTAATTTTTAAATCACAAGGACAAAGGTAACACTTCAAGTGGAGAACCACATCGTTGTTATGACTTAGAAATACCACTATCTGCAATCAGCAATATAATTAAACAATATAATTTAGGTTGATGCGAGATGATCTAGTTCAACTCCCTCCTCAAGGCAGTGCAACTTCAGAGTTAGATCGGCTTCCTTAGCACCTTGTCCAGCCTAGTTTCAAAAATCCCCAAGAACAGAGATCTCGACTTTTCTGGGGAAAATGTTCAGTTTTTACTATTGCTTATTGCAGAGAATGCTTTCGTTTTTCCTGATAGATTTCTCTTGCTTCAGCTGGGATCTGTTGCCTCTCATCCTTTCTCTGGGCACCTGAGTGTGGTTCTGTGTTCCCTATAAGCAGTCCCTCAGTAGCTGAAGATGGCAATTACATCCTCCATCCTTAGTCTTCTTTTCTTCAGACCTCTCAGAAATATTACTAACCGTTCACGAATTCACTACTCTTTCCTTATTCCTTTTTTAATAAATCACACCATATTTAATATTATAAAGTAAAACTCCTATTTTTGGGATTCTTTTTTTCCCTTATCTCTCAGAGTATTAAAAATGGATAGCCAAAATGACTCATCCCTCTTCTAAACGGGGTACTCATGACAAATCCTACAAAAATCAGCATGGTCAAAATAAAACTTCATCCTAAGTTTCTATTTCTATTTGAAAGGTCAAAGATGTAGGTCAAAATATTTCTGTCCCATTTGGCCATACAAGTCGGTCATATGGTAACTTTAAGGGTATCAGCAGCACCTACAGAGCAAACTGAGTTTCCCAAGCCTTCCCTAAAGAAATGTTTAATACCAAATATTAGGTTTTTGCTCTGACCATAATGACTTTTGCCTGAGATGCAGTTTCTTAGCTATATTGGAAAACGAATAACATTTTTATGCATGTGGCCTGTGCACAGCCACAGGGGCTTGTTCTGAGATAGGCCATGAATTGAAGTTGTCAGGGGCAGTAGCACAGAGAGGCTGAGAAAGGCAAAAAGGGTAGCCAAGGTTGAAACTCTTTTCCCATTTCTTCACACAAGCTCTGATTTGTCTTCCATCTCAGCAAAACAGAAAACTCGGGTTTCTACCCATTGTATTCATCTTAAACTCTTTGACATGTTTACCAGTATGCTCCTTAATACTATTTGTATTTTAACTTACTCTCTACTTTTTCATTACATAAATTATGTTCTCTTTCTCTACATATACACATATAGATAGATATATATATCTCTTATAAAAAATACATATAAGGTAAGTAATCGTAAGCATCTCATGGATACAGACATCCTTGTTTGAAAGAATCCTCATTTCACACTAGGAACAAGCACTCAGCTATACCTGAAATGCAATATTCCGTTATTACATGCAGAATGCAGAATCACCATCACACACTAAACAAATATATCAGCCTTGCAAGGTGTGCTTGTGATTTGTTTTGTCTGGTTTTTTTCAGACCCTTTAGAGCAAATCAAGGATGACAACTGAAAAGAAATCAGCTGAAGACTTTAAATCTGTGAGACTTTAAAGAAATATCTTCTTAAATCTGTTAAGAATTTCTGAAACCTTTCAAAGGTTTTGTAATAATGCAAAAAATAAATGGGGAAAAAATCATCCCTAAAAGCCTTGAGAAAAGAAAGTACATGTTCATAGCCAAGGAGCTAAACCATCCAACAAATTGGAGTGGAATAAGGAAGCTCTTGCCTCTATTCAGCAAAGCCGTGATAAATTGACTGAGTTGTTACTATTTTACATATCCTATGCCTTAAGTGACATTAATTAGTTATTCCAGTGGGCAGAAGTCTACCCAAGAAATCAGCAGCACAGCAGACCCTAATTGGCATTCCTGTTCAGTCTAGAAAGCTTTAATTTTCTAGCACCATGTGGACACAGACAACGCACACAACTATACCCCTGATTGCAGGGAAACATTTAAGGCAAAACAATGGTGAAGCACAGACAGGTTTACATTGTCCATGCCTAACATGCAGCTCAGCACTTGCCTGCTCTTTCCCAAACCATTGTCTTCTAGCTTTATTTTAAAATCAAAAGCAAGTTATTACTGAATAAATGTATTTTTCCTTCCTCTATGTGAAACATTATCCCCAACATAAAATCAAATATTTAGTAATTTCTTTTTTTATTCACTGACTGTTCCTTACAAGCACAAGCAATAGGGCAGCTTGAAGGCCTTCCCTTGGTATTTTGGCAACATGTCCTAAAACAGAAGAAACATGAAAGAATGCTTATTTTTCCATCTAACCAGATGCCTCTGTTTTGCCTCAGAAACAAAAATGTCTTTTGTCATATCTGAAATATACAAATTGGGAGACCTTCCATCTCTTAGTTTTCCTAACAAACTAACATATTTGAAAAGATGTTCTGATGGAGAATTTTTTTTTTCCTAGGACATCAGTTAGCAGTGCATTTGATCCACTAGAAATAATTATAAAAAATATACTTGAATGGAAACAGATGTTGGACATTTCTGTTCAAATCCATTTTTCTGTGTATTCCCTAAAAACTGAATACTTGAAAGTACTGGAATATAAATTGGCCATTGAGGAAAGTTCTGCCATGCCATAAAGGCTTGCCTTGGGAGAACTGATGTTTGAATCAGTCATTAAGAAAGATATCATGATATTTTATATCTACCACTAACTCCAGCAATGACCATCAGAGCAATAAATATTTCCAGATGTCAAGAGTAAGAAATATGGAAAACTGTGTAGGGACAGGAGGAAAGACTGGAGACACCTGGCAGGAAAGGGGGAAAAAGGTCCTGAAATCGCATTGGCATGAGCAAGGGCAGAACAGCAGTGGGGTGCACAAAGGGGCTGCTGGGAGCTGCGAGCGACATTTATGTAACTGTAGGAAGAAAATGTTTCAGAACAGAACTAGATAATATTTAATTTTTCTAATCCCCATGGGGATTTACCTTCTGAGGTAAATTTATTTTGCCCAAGGCCTGCAAGCCTAGCTGCTAAAAGCTTTATGCAACAAGCAGTGAAAATTTTATTCATATCAATGAGGTTAATAGAACCATTGCAACACTCACACGTAAAGAAATTGAAATAGGAAATAAAGTTAGGAGCATCCACTTCAATTTGTATCTGTGATCCTCTGTGCTTGCCATGCCAATAAGCACATTTGGTCTCTTGAAGGAAATCTTATTATCATACTGTCTCTCCCAGCAATGTATTTTGAGTACATTCCTATGAACAGGACAGGATGGCTTACAGCTGCTGCAGGAGACTTGTAGGAATGTCAGTTGTCAGCCATGAGCTGGGACTGCTCAAAGTCTACCCACTCCTACTAGTAGAGAAATGTTATTAATTTCATGAAGATTTCAATATATTTTTTCAAAGGGAGATATATATCTCTGATCATCTATATATTCCACAAGGGGAAGAAAATAGATTGTTCCATCCCAAGTTAATGTCAGTATTTTAACTCACCTCTCCCTTGCTTTATGCTGAAGGTAGAAGAAGTGTGAGGAGAACATTCTGCTCCTGGATTCATGTTCCTGGAACATATTCTGCACTGGACTTCCTGCTCTTCTTTCACAATTACTTACATGGAAAGTTGAAGCTCTATCATTCCCTATACATTCCATATATACCAAAGCATGTCAACTTTAGCATTATAAAACCTGACAAACCCTTTATTGCACAACTTTATTACACTTGTAATGCCTATATAAAACGCCAGCTGTATATTACCTTTATTTAATAATAATGAACCTTCTTAATATTAGTTAACTACTAAATAGAGAAATTTTTTTTTGCTAGTTTCATGTTTACACTGGCATTAAACTGACAAAGAGTAATTTATTGAAACATTCTTTTTTCTTTGCTCATTTTTATTTCAGTATAGTTTGGAGACTAGAGAAACTCCAGGGAGCTGGCAATTTGAAAAATAAAGGTCAGTTTCTGTTAACGAAAGCAGAATATACATAGAAGGAAGAAATTTACATGAAAAGCTGGCCCACTGTGAACTAATTGCTCATTAATCTCATCATCCCTTAGGAAAGATGTGGATAATCCTATTTCAAGACATATAGCATAACTGAAATTTTGACAGAATGAACAATGCTTGAACCTACTACAAAGAGCCACATACCAAAGGCAGAAAGGACAAAATTTATAGCTAAGTCAAGAACCGTAAAAATCCAGTCTCGTTGAAGTAGACTGGGTAAAATTTTCCCAGATTTGCCTGTAGAGAGCTAAAAATGTATCCCCAACAGCATCCTTAAGTGTCCTGGAAAAAAATCACTAGTTTATCAACACGAAGAAATGTAACATCACTCGTTGAGCCCTTCCAATGAACTACTTTTCTGTCAAGGGAATCCACTTGTTATGGCTATATGAAGTAAGATCATGCTCCTTGGCCCTGGGAGTAGATGTGGTGAGAAAAGATCATGTCGGCTTTCATTTCTTTCCACTTGTAGCCATAAAGTTGAACTGATTTTTTTCAAGTGAAGCAATTACCTGCTGCCTATGCAGATGCTATGTAAGTAGCATGCTTTACATAAAAAATTTATTGCATCTGGTTTGACAACGTAAGCGTTGATGGGGTCTTTTCATTCACTAAAAGCAGGTACCAAGTCATCCTATCACTAAGACATATGAACCGATCATGACCGCTAGAAGTGGTCATTTTTTAATGCACTACAATATAAACAACATAATTTTCAATTTTAAACTTCATATGTCCTCTCCTGTGTTGGGTTGCTCAAGAATGGCCAAATGCAGGCCACACCTCGCTGTGATTTTGGCCCAGAAAAATGGCTCATTATTCCAAGGGACACAATCAAGAGATGGTGTGTCTGTCAAATAGGAATTATTTTCCACAGTGAGTTTTCCATTTGCACTTTATTATCAATTTTACTGTGATAATACTTTTTTTTACAAAAAATGACAATTTTCTAGTAGACTGCAATATTGCATATCACACACAAATACCGATTTTGTGATTTTTCAATAGAGCATTATTCCAATACCTCGGAAAATATGTCACGTTGTCTTAGCTGACTTGATCAGTGATACAGCATAAACTGTCATGGTATAGAATGGTCCATAAAGGATTTTTTTGAAAATGTGGATATGGAGTATTTAGCACATTTTTTAGACTTTGTAGAATATCAAAACATTTTGTACAGTAGTCTTTTAAGATGTTTTACTGTCATACAGAGTGCTGTCATGCTTTAAACTAGTATCACAGAGGCATTACCAGAAGAAGATAAATCATAATAAAAACTGCCCAGCAGAAATGGTTGCAGAGCTATGTTTGTATCTTCTAAAATCCCTTGGGGAGAAATAATAACTGTGCATGTCTATTCATATGACTGGGTCTTCTGAAACCTAAGGGAATTTTTCTTTCCTGACTATAGAAATATTTGGGGGTTGGTGGTGGTTTTTTTGTTGGTTTTTTTTTTTTTTCTTTATTTTCAGATTTTATTCAGATCAGAGCTGGGTTTGTTTGTTTTTAAATGAGGCCATAAGGTCACAGCATGTAATGAAAGAATAGGTATAGCTAAGAGAAAAGGCAGGAATAACTCATCTCCCTTACCCTACACAAAATTCTGTTCACAAGCACTACAATTGAAATCAGCAGCATTATCTAAAATGGAGTAAAAGTGTCAAAAAAGGGATTTATAAAACAGAAGTAAATAATAGACAGCCTCTCACCCTCGAGGCTCAAAGCCTAGTTTCCTGTTGATTTGATGAGGATATTATTTCTTTGCTGCCATGTCTGATATGCCCTGAGATTGGCTCAGTTGGTCAGAGCATGGTGCTAATGACACCAAGGTTGTGGGGTCAATCCCCAAATGGGTCATTCGCTTAAGAGCAGGACTCAGTGACCCTTGTGGGTCCTTTCTGACTCAGAATATTCTGTGATCCTTTTGTTTGCTCCACCAATTCTAGACCAAAATCTGGCTATACTCTCACCTGTCATCCCAGGCTTGGTTCTAGACACTTCAGTCAGCTCATGTAAATATATTTGCATATTTGAAAGCCAGAAATATTGGCTAATAAGCCACACAGAGGTTTATAACCTAACTAATAAGAGAAATTTAATTTCTGAGCTATAAACTCTGAATTGAGAAACCTAATTATTGTACAGTGTAAGGCTCTAGACTTTAGAACTAGAGTCTGGGATTTTTTGTAGTTTTGGTGTTTTCTAGACAATAAAAAAATAAAGCCAAAACCTGAACTCAAAAGGTTGCAAGATTCCTAGGCTGGATGGGACTTGGGACAAGCCTTGTTTTCTCCACAGCTTCTAACCTTCCCAGAACTGAACAGTAATCACCCACAAAGGAAAAATGGAGGGAAGGGAGGGAAGGGGAGGATGAGGGAGAGGAAGCGGAATCAAAGCAGAAAATTGTTTCAGTACCTGAGAGCTTCTGGGATTTAGGACTTCGGCTTTTATTTTTCTTCCACTGGACACACACCACCTACTGACAGGACTGATAAACACATTCAGAAGCACCCGAAGGTACACAGGCTCTGAGGTACACAGAAAATTATGTAATTATTTCTTCTAATTTTTTTTTATAAAATGAAAGCACTATTGGCCATTATATATTCTAAATAAAATGACTTAAAACTTTTATTCACCTTCGATGTGGTTTAAAAGTTATGAGCATGGCATTGGCTAGAAAGTAACAACAATATTCAGCTTTACATGTTGTTTTTTCTTATTTTTCCCTTCTTAGATTTATCTCAGCACTTCATTGTTTATGAATGCAGATAAAACTCACATCAACCCCACAAAGCAGACAAAATCCTCAAGGGACAGGAAGAAAGAAACATTAAATGAGATCTCTGTAATCCTATCTTCTACCCCAACAAAGTATAGTTCATTATATTTTAGGCTGAATGTATTTTTAAAAGCCTCCAGGGCTATCAGTCTGTCGCTCTAGAGTATTTGTCCTAACACAATATGGAGAGAAGGCAAAAGAAAAGCTCAGGAATCAAGTTTAAGTCCTATTTTCAAAAAAGCACTTAAAGTGGCTGACTGAAAACACTTTGAAAAGCCCTACGCAGACCCTTCTGAAAATTAGAAAATTATTGCAATCTGTCTAGGCAATGGTTTGGATTTCCAGAGAACTATCTGGCCTGATCAAAAGCTGTTGTTCCCCACCCCCTTCCCTATTCTGTAGCTGCACAGCCAAGAGTATGCTTCACAAAGCCCCTAGTGGCACTAATGATGCTATCGCTCCTTTTTGCAGAGCTGTCATTTCTCCTAATTATCATTTATATTGGGTTCTGCTGCTTTCTGATATTAATATTACCACATATATACTTTAATTGTTAGGCAACACTACACGGTGCTTATTCATAAGAGAATTTCGTCCCCCTTGACTTCTCTGAAGCCTTGAAATGTTGATGATGTCTTTTAAGATGGTCTCTGCTTAATCTCATTATCAGAGGAAGAGTTAGCTCTCCGTAAAACCTTTAATTTTATCCGCACAATTTTCCATTGTTTGAGAAAAATGCATAATTGAGCATCTAATTAGTGAATACTTGCTTGCACGTACAATTAACCAGTTTGCAAGATTAACCAGTTTGCAAAATGGAAGTTCCTTTCACAGGTGACTCCCTTTGATCTCTAAGGTTTCAAATTACTCTCCTTTTCCAGAGAAGTTGTAGGAAGGGAATTATGCTGGTTTGGTTGGGGTAGAGATAATTTTCTTCACAATATCTATATGGGGCTGTATTTTGGATTTGTGTTGCAAAGTGTTGGTAATTCAGGAGTGGTTTAGTTATTGCTGAGCAGTACTCACACAGAGCCAAAGCCTTTTCTGCTCCTCACCCCACCAGCCAGGAGTCTGGGAGTGTACAAGAAGCTGGGAGGGGGCACAGCTGGGACAGCTGACCCCAACTGACCCAAGGGATATTCCACACCATATGGTACCATGCTCACTATATAATCTGAGAGAAGGAGAAGGAAGTGGGGGATGATCTTAGTGATGGCATTCATCTTGCCAGGTAAACCATTATGTGTGATGCAGATGGACATCAGCAAAATCTGCCTCTTAAAAAAAACCAATAACAAAACAAAACAAAACCCCAAAAAATCAAAACCAAAACAAAAAAAAAACCAAAAACCCCCCAAAACCAAAAAAAGCCCCAAAACCAACCAGACGAAAAACCCCTCCAAGACAAAACAAATAAACAAACAAAAACAGAGAGAAAAATGGAACCCGGTATGATACAGCTGTTTTGCCTTTCTTATAGAGACGTTCAATTGCAAATAGAAAACGTCTTTGAAGAACTTCTATGAGATTCTAGAGGTCTCAAAAAATCTTTCTACTTTAGGTTCTCTTAAGCCTTTGTAGTTACTTGATTCCTTATATCATTACAATGATTTTATTACTTTCCCCTCCCAGAAGAAATGGGAAGTGTCTATTATATTTCGTCATTTTAAAAGTGTACTAAACACAGTATGCACGTCTCTGGAACAAACTGTTGTTTAAAGTAAATTTTGTTTGTGAAGACAGGTGAGGGGACAGATGCTCTGTTAATTAGCATGAAACAGAAGTAGAGTTTCCCATAACTTTAGGCAGTACTATGATTCACTCATTTTAATAATACAAACCCGATCAATTCTAATTCTGTGTTCTACAGAGATGAATTTGCTGATTACATTTGATTCACCTGTGAAAGACTAAGAAAAATAATTCAGCTGATAACATTACATATTGAGGAACCTTCTGAGTTTCTAGAACTACCTTTTTTTCTTGAAGCTTAATTCTGCCTTTATTTTCTGATTTGCAGACCAGCAAGTTGCCTGAAGCAATTCTCCAAATAGCTATCCTTCAACAATGCTGCTCAAAATAACAGCTTTTAAAATATATAATTTGAAGACATACTTTGATTTAGTTCTATATGGGGTGTTTGCTTAAAAAAATAAATTAAAAGAACATCTGCAAACAAAGCACTACTAGGTTCCTAGCACAAAAGGCTATTCTGTCCCTTAAAAACAAAAACAAAGGGATACTATTGTACTTAAGAGACAGCCTTTAGGGGGATATAAACAGTTGAAAGTGCCAAGCAGTCATTTTCACTAGAAAGTCACCCTTTAGCCACGAGCAAACGTATTTTTCATGAAGACAACCTGTACTGCATCTGCTAAGAACCAATAATGAAATTAGTAGCTTTAGTGTATCAAAGATGCTGCTATTTATGCCTTCCATTCATGTACACCTGTTAGCAAAAGCCTTTTCATGGCTTAGCAACCAGTTTCTGTTACTTCATCCTCTGTTTTCATTGCCAGGCTTGGCCACCTAATTTTTGCAAAGAATTTTAAGAGTGTGCCCTTAAGTTCTGGAATCTTAATGGTGACCACATAATGGACAGTATGCCAGTGCACCAGCTTTCATCTGGCTTTCTAAACTTTACCTCCAGCTGCTATTCAACTCAACCATTTCATAGTTACATAAAACTATAATTTACCTGACAAACTGCAAGTAGAAAATTGTTGCTGGTGTAAAACTTTGAAAGCCCATTAATTTACAAGAAAAAGAAAAAGAAAGGGGTTTGATATAACATTTCAATGATCAAACTAATAAGTATGAAAATCTAGTTCACCAGTCTTGAGAATCTCACTGAATGCCCCTGAAGTTTGTAGTCATTTCCTCTGATTGCTCATAAAAGAGTCATGTGTTGTTTCCATATTGGGGTTCTGATAATTCCATCCCACTCTGCTGCTTTAACCAGAAATAAAGTTTACTTGTTAAAAAATGAAAAAAGATCCTGAAGATAGGTTCTTTTCTAAAACCAGTCCAAAACCTCCTCGTTAAAACATTGAAACTATACATTAGTTACAGTGCAAAGGACAGTGCTTCACTCAAGGTATGAAGTTGCTGGGACATGGCTACTACATGCCTTAAATTAATTTTTGAAGTATTCGCATTTGCTTTTCCTGCAGGAAAAAAAAAATAGCAGTTTTCTGAACAGTCTTCCCCTATTGTTTCCCACAACATGGAGAGAATATGTCCTTATCTGCACTGTTATGGGCATTACATCGTGCAATGTACTGCTCAAAAGACAGTCTATTTAGAAACTTTAATCCCTGGAAGTCAGGAAAAGTTGGTATTTTGTGGTTTTCTTTAAATCCTAATCCTGCTGTGAGGCAGCATTTAAATCATTTATAACCATGTCTTCAGTTCCCCTACAACCAGTTCCTCCTTTTCAAGTCAAATCTGTGTTAAAAACATTGTAGACATGTGCTACTTTCATTGGTATTCCTACGATGGCTAATGCAGGTTATTCTGAGACAGAAGTGGTAAACCAGAAAAAAAAAAAATTCATTATTGTGAAACTTTGCCTATGTTAGATCACCTTTCCTTCCAGTGTCAACTGTAGCCTCCTAGACCCCTGAGAGTAGCAACAGCAAAATTAAAATGTGGTTTAAATAAACCACAGAAAATTTATCCTCTCATGGTAACACGGTGATTAAAGTATGTAATTGAATTATAGAGGCTTAGATAGCATGAAATGAAAACAGAAATACATCAAGAATCACTGTTTCATGCAGAAAAAAAATCATAAAATGTGTAATGGTACACAGGGTAATATTTATCTGGGAATAGATGACAGAGGACTTTATGAGACAGAGCTATACGGCATGAAGGATATAAAGTTCAATAAAAAAAGAATAAACTCAGCAATGCTTATAAAGAATAGATATACAAATATTAATCCTCAAGTAACTGACACACCTATCATTTTTTATTTCAAAAATAAAGATTTTTATCTTAAATATTGCAAACATCTAAGATGACTCAAAAAAATAAAAAGCCTGATATTTACATTTCTTTTGAATATCAAAATTAAATGTAATTTCCCATCTCCAAAGCTGAATGTATTATCTGCACAATCTACTTCATCTTTCAACTCATCTTTTCAGAACACATTAACAGCTTTAATAAAGCTCAAAAGGAAAACACATTACAATACATTTTACCTTTTTTTTAAAGAAACTCACCTAGCGATAACTGTTAAGACCATCTTCTTGTTTAAATTTCCATCTGTAGAGGTATACATAATTACTAAATAATATCAAAAGAAAGCACCATCTCCATCTGTGGGCTATTGTATCTAACTGCATCTCCAAACCATTCCAGACCCCTGAACCTTCTGCCACTTCTGAGAGATGGGCTACCTACCAATAAGTTACAACATCTAAAACTGGTCAAGATGAAAACAGGTCAAATCCTGCTAACAATGTTGCTTAAAAATGTGTTTCTCCAAGGGTGACTGACTAAATGACACTATTCAAATGCATAAAGTATGTTTATAACAATTTGTATCGTTGAGGTCTGAGGTCAGTCGGCATATTTTGTAAAATATTAAAAGTCTTTTTGATTTATGCCTAACAGTCTATTTTTAAATCTTCAAGACGGAAAATGTCATCCTTGTTACCACATACCTTTAATATCTCTAAAAGATGCATCATTTATTTTTAGTCAACATATTCAGCAATTATTTTTCTTATTATTGTTTTTCTTTTTGAACTACGCTAAAAGATGTCTTGGATGCTCATAGTCTGTTCAAGACTAGGTTTCGTTTTCTCGAATGGTCTTTGTAAACTGAAAACTGGACTTTAACTATAGCTTTCAAAGGCACTTAATTGGAAGGTAGGTCATTACATACCATACATGTCTAGACAGGAAGGTGGCACTCGTTTATCCTTAAATGAGTCAGGACCATTAGTTAGACTGCTGTTTACTGTGCAGTCAAGGAAAAAAGAATAATTGAGTCACACAGAAATAAACTTCCATCTTTTTGTATCCCCAGCCACAAGAAGTAATGGTGTCTCATTTAATCAACTGCTCATTCCTGCACTTACCTATATTAAATTATATATTCATTCATGTTACCCACTCTGCAACGGTGTTCTATTAAATTATCTCCATATTTCTATTTATCTGGATCATTTTATGGTTGTAACATTTCTATCTCTTAAGAGATGGGATAAGCAAATCCCATGCTGCAGGCTGTGAAGGAATTGCCATGGGGAGTCCCTGCCATCGCTTCGGTCAGCATCACACACTGAGGTAGGTAACATTCTTGTCTCTGCACCTCATCTACCATTAGCCACAGCAGGTGACAAGATACATCATTTAGTAGGCATTTAAGCACTTGAGATGCAGCATAATGTTGCATTAGATAAAACTTTTGGGATGACTCCTGGAGGAACTGAAGGCTAGCAAGAAAAAAAAATAAAAATAAAATAAAAGGAAACAGATTCTGTTTGCCACTGTATGAAAAGAGAAATGCTGGACTCAACAAAACATTCACTTTGTCTCTACTCTGGCAGTACATATGTATGAACTGGTATGAACTGTGATGAAGAAAACCAAATGGACATTCTGTTTATGCTCAGGCCATGTTAGCAGCGCACAAGGATGAGTTCACACTTCACATCTCTTCCAAATGAATTTGAATTCTCATTTAAATGAGCTCAGTGAACACTGAGCTAGAGGCTGGAAAGAATAAATCCAGTCCTGTTGCTCTCAGAATTGTGGTCACCCCAAAGTCAAGAAATCTTGTGACTACTTGCTTTTCATAACCTCTTGACCACAATAACACAGTACTTTCTAATTCCTCTGGTTAATCCATATGCAGAGCAGCTCCTCACTGCCACCGGGAAGTACGGCATTGCTTACAATATATTCACATTTGGATTACACTAAAGCAAGGTACTTTTGTCTTTCCACAATTGTGTCAATATATCAGCATGCTGACTTGGGTTAATAAAGCGTTATTTTTAATTTCTTCCGTTTCCTGGCTGTTTGGATTCCTAGTCAGACACTGTAGCTCCTTTGTGGCAATTGTGACTCTAGAAAAGACATATAGGTAGAGACAGAGGCCTGCTGCCAAAGCAGTACTGGGTTGATTGGAAAAGGAACAAGAGTTTTCCAGAACTATGCAAACAGTTCATTGAGGAGTCTTGAAGCCCAGAAAATTTCTGCTCTTCAGCTTTTGTAACACAGGATTTCTCTTGCTCAAGAGCTGTCTGGAGAGGCAAACCCCCCTAAATTGTCTTATTTTCAGAACCTATAAGCTGGAGAATGCCCTTTTAAGCTCTATGAAGGTCTTGATTAATTCACAAGGTTACACAGCTCACCCATAGGTTTGATTTATGGTGTCAGGAGTTAACCTGACACTACTCAGATAATTTGCATCACTCGAATTATTTAGTTTGCTAAGACCAATAATTAAAATTCCTTCTTTGTTTGGGGGTAGTTGGTGACCTTTCCTTTTCAACAGACTGTCATAAAACCTGATGCCTGGAAGTGTGAACCTATCATTTGCCTCACTTCAAACCTGATGCCCCAGAAGTAGCCTAAACGTTTTGA
The DNA here is from genome assembly GCA_013398855.1 of Mohoua ochrocephala. Classification (NCBI taxonomy): domain Eukaryota; kingdom Metazoa; phylum Chordata; class Aves; order Passeriformes; family Acanthizidae; genus Mohoua; species Mohoua ochrocephala. Next base: position 46,252 of record VZTA01027015.1, read on the forward strand.
AACTGCTGTGACTGATGACAAGGAATTGTAAAGAGATGTGGCAATGACTGAAAGAACTCAAGTTTTTATTATGACATAAATCAGCACCATTGCCAAAGCTACACTGGAGTTTCTAACATCTTTAAGCTTTCTAGCAGAAAGGCCTAAGATTTGCTGCACATTGTAGCACTGCAATTGGACTCAGTAATTCAATCTCACTAGACTCATTCATTCAGTTATTATTAATTATCATGAAGTAGTGCACTTAAATGACTCTTCCCACATAATTACCCTTTCCAAAACGCTCTCCTGAAAAACAGGTTCTTACTCTAGCAGCTAGATCCAAACAGCAGCCTCCTGCCATTTGACAAAATCCAGAACAGACAACTGCTCTGCAAATTTACAGGAGTGATATAACCCTGCATGCTTGTCTGCAGTATTTACAGCAGCTCATTTGCAAAACAGGCCTGTAGTTGGACTTAAATCTAGAAATGCTGATTATAATTCCATTATCTTCTTGTATATAACCACAGGAAAAAGCAAAGAAATACATTAGCCAGAAAATACTCAAAAGTAAGCAGCACAAAGTTCCCCACAAAAAAACATAACTGTATTGTTAATATTTTCATCGCTGAGACCAGTTTAGCTTTTTTACTCACCTGCACATATTTTTGAGAAAAAATTCACGTATCTCTACCTAGTGACTACTGTTGGTTTCTAGTGGTCATATAGCAGACCATTGAGGAAGAGGATCTTCTCCAGTTCACATTCCCTGTGGTAGGGGGTTCTCCTCTGGAGAAGTTGAGGGATGCCACAGACACAGGATTGAGGAAGAGAACCCTGAGAGTGCTGAGCTGCTTCTGCTCCTCTACCCTTCACCATTTCTCCACCAGCAGAACCACAAGCCAGGACAGCACCTCTTGTGCCTAATTCCCCTGATCCTGGCTTCCTACCTCCTTCCAACTGAGAAGTCCTGAGGCAGTGACTGCCTCTTGGCTTCCTCTCCCTGCTCAGAGAAAGGAGTGTGCCCCAGCCCGCTCCTCGCCGTGGGTGCCATGTAGGAAGTCTCTTTGAAAGGAGTTCCCAGGAACTCCCTTCCTGTTGTAAGGAGCTGGGATCGCAGCTATATTATTAAATTCAATGCTGTTGTGCTAGCAGCTCAGAAATGCAATGAAATCATCTAGGCCATTGTATTTGGCCAGGTCAAAAAGAAATGACTTGCATAAACAGTGCCAAGAAATTAGCAGGTTAATATTCTTTTTTATTAATAACCTAAAATGTTAATACAAATGAGGATAGAATATTAAAAAAAAAAAAAAAAAATTGGCAGCATTCTTTAAAACAGGATATCATCACCCTGGATGTCCTGCTGCAAAACAGAGCAGCAGAAATATCCCTTGATGGAGAGCTGGTTTATGGGTTTGAGACAGGTAATCTTAAAGTAAAGGGCTTGTTAGGGATCTGAAGGCCAGTTCAGAGGCTTTGATTATTTCATTTTGGATTTTGTGATTTTTAGATGCTTGTTGATAATATAAGTGGCCCAAAGAGAATTTTTTTTTTTAAGGTAAGCAACCAGTAATGAATTAGTTTCCCACGTGGCACTTTTGCAATACCATTTTCTTTCTTTACTGTTCTCTTTTCCTTTTGTTCACTCAAAACCCATTGCAGATGAAACTACATGCCTGTCTTCTGCAGTTTAAACCTTTGTTTGTGCACTAATGAATCTAACTAGGTGTCATAGCAGACTCTAATGAGCATCACTCGCTTTCATTTAACTCTGCAGCTTGCCATTACACACTTTAGAAGATCTGTTGGTTTATTCATAGCAATCACTAGATATTCTTTTTCATTAGATAGATACTAGTTTTCCCTGTTGTGCCTTTCATTATTAAGGAAACTATGAAATGTTAATACTGGCCTCAAAATCCAGGGCAAAAAAAATGCCCCCAATCCTATTTGAAATGCAATCGCTTGTATTGCAAATGATCTTACAGATCTGAGCACAAACAGCTTGAATTTTTCTTCATTTATTTATGAAAGAATGAAAGAAAGAAAAATCAAGAAGGTGGCTCTGTATGACCCACTTGTCAGATTTACCTTGTTAACTGAATTTCTTGTAGTTAATTTAAGCAGCAGGACTGCAATTATAAAAGCATCCATAAACAACTATTAAGAATTGTCATATTCCCATCCAGGCTCTTAGCTCAAATTTTAAACTCAGAAATACTTACACTTTTCAGTTTAACTCTGAAACAGTTTTGAGAAGATTTTGCCCTACAATCTTTCTTTGTAAGTGCCTGGATCTGATAAAAAGAATATTGCAGAGTAGCTCACAGGAATCACATTTTTGACAAAATGTTAAATAGCTTCTATTAGACTTGACATAAAGCTTTTTTAAAAAAAAATGTTTTTAAAAAACATGTACTGCCTATGCAGCTCTAGGTCTAGTAGAACTGTTTAGCTTTCTTCTGATCAAACATATAATTGATATTTAAATAAGTATCCTTCAGACAAGAAAAAAAGGTGACCAGACAATTTTCCACAGTTTACAGAACAAGTGTCATTTTTCAGACTATTTTATCTCATATCTGCACCTGATTTAGGGTGCAGCCCCTAAATTAAGATAAATGAAGTCATTATTTGGATTTAAATTTCATTATTCTGTCACTTCACACACTGGAGATAATTCATTTTATTTGCTTGACAGTCACATCATCCTTGTATATAATCTGCCACAGACATTGTATCCCAAAACATGTCCTCAAGCATTAATCGACTTCAACTAATTTTTGTTGCTTCCTAAATCCTGCCAATAAACATTTGGCTAAACAGTATTTTTGGTTCGTTATGGTGCTTTAGTTCTACCACATAGCCATGCTTTGGGTACAAAAAGGATCTTAAAAACACAGAAAACATTTTTTTTTCTGTAAGATTAGTGAATCTAAAGGGTAATAATGGAGATTATCTTCAGTCCTGTTTAAAAATTCCCAAAATAAAGAATATAACAAATCCTTCTTTATGTCTCTGAGTAGTAAGAGATGTAATCTGTCATTTCCCTTCCAGCCATGTAGCCTTACTGGTTTAGACAACCACAGTTATTCCTGAAACTTTTTCCTCTCCTGTGCTCGCCTGGGTGAATAAGAACATAAAGCATACCGAGTATCAGTGGCCTTTAGATAACTAATTATAATTATAATAATAACCTATGCCTTCTGCTGATCAGAACACCACATAAGGATGCTGCTACAGCAAGATTAATTGCTTAAGGAGAAGGTGTCATTCCTGAAGAAGGTGTAATTCCTAGTAAAGCATCTGTTTATATACTGGATAAACACAGATGTTAAGTGTGTTAACAGTTTCTCACAGTGGAAATGAGCAACAGGAAAGGAAATACTTGTTGAAGACTTCAGTTCACAACACTTTGAATATTATGTGCAGGAATTCATCTCCGTATCTATAGAACATTCAGAAATATTTTTAAAAATTTACTTCATGAACTTCAGCTGTGCATGCATGTGCACTACAGAACAACAGAGAGGTAGGACTTTGTAGAAGGCATTCCTCAGAAAGTTCACACTCCATGCCGGTTTAAAAAGAAATCATCTGGCTCCTCAGGTAGGTTAAAGATTTGAAAAGACAATATGCAAAACCCTCTTTCCAACTCGAGTTGAACACAATGTTTTTTCCTAATTTTTTTATATCAATATCTGATCTAAGATTACCTTTCATTCAGACCAGAGTTTAGTTCTTAAAACTTCATAAGATTTCTTTTTTGCATAAATAAAAATAATTTAGGTGGAAAAAGCCTAAAACCATAAAAGCACCTGCTAACAAGAGGTTTGATTGGCCTTTTACCAATACTAGGCAAAGTCAAAGCTTCTCTTTTATGCAAGCCTCCCTTGCATTTTCTCTTCCTCTTTTTAAGTCAGATTTCCATTCTGTTCAAAAACTGTTAGCCTTTAAATTTAATATGTAATCAAAAATCCAATTTCAACTCAGACTAACAACAAGAAAAAAAGAGTAAATTTGTTACAGATGAGGGAGAAATAGGAAGGAAAATACGCTGCACAGATGAAGCCTTGGTTATTTATATAACCTTGCACAGACAGTCTGTGATAAGACTCTGAGATCGAGCAGTGACACATCCAAGGCTGAAGAACCTAAGAAGTCTCTCAGTGGTTTTTTCCTTTTACTTGAAAAATAATTGAGAATTAGAAGGCAACTTGGCAATTTCTGTGGTTCCATTTTGTTTACCACCATAAAATAGGAACTTGTTTCTTTGATATAAAATTGCTGAGTGTCAGAAGAACTCATTATTTCACTGAGTTTTCTAGAAACTCCATATTGCTTTCTCTGTATATTTTCTTTTTTTTCCCCTTTAATAGTAGTCACACCAATTAATTTTTTTTCTGGTAGTATGGTTAAAGTTGAGGCATTTTTTCAATTATACAAAAAAAAAAAAATCCCCCGAAAGTTCCTTTCATATTGTCTGTGTATATATATTGTTAGCAAAGCCAGATGCCAATAGGGTATTATAGATTCATGCAAATTGTTCTCAGGGTAGTTTATAGGGAGTAGGAGGATGATCACATCTTTACTGTGATCAGTTACTAAGTAAAACTAAAAGAATCATAAAGAAGACTAAAGAACAAATACTAAAAGTAATTCTCATGGTGTCGCCTTGCTGAGAGCACAAGTGGTTTTTAAAAATTTGGCAGCGTAATTTCAAATATTGAACAAAGCTGTAAATATTTAATCATTTTAACTATTCCAGAAATTTATTCATTTCTAATTTACATTAGCATGCAAATAATATAAAGGGGTTTTTTCCCCCAGCAACCTTTTTCACGTGTTAATTACTATTTTGCCCTTGGGCTCCTTTGTCTTTGGAATTGTTGGAGTTCTGCCTTTTAGTTTAAATAAGAATACCAACATTGAAGCATCTTATCCATCCAGCTGCAGTGGGTACTTAGAGTTACAGACAGATAGGAGAAATATTCCTTATTATATGCAGAAAACAGCATTTTGCAAGAAAGTATTGTAGAAAGTCTTCTGAACAACAAGGAATTCGAAAGTATTTTACACAGATAATTTTATGATGTATTTCCTACTTCCTTTCACTATGCTTTTCTCCCCACCACACTTGCCTCCTCATCTATGTTGTGTTACTCTATTTCCCCTGCACTAAGAGGGAAAAGATTAGGGGATCAATGAAAAATAGTGGAAATGTGCTCTTAACAAGCTAAGATAGTTGTGCTATAAACACTCTTATTTTAAAGAGATGCCAGGATTTTGCTACTCTCACAAATTTGGTGCAGAAGTCTAATATAACTAGAAAACTGCCAAATTATTGCATGTCTAAATTGCTGCCATTAAAAGAAAGAACCCCTACAGACAGAATCACACAAGCACCAACAAACCAGCCTTTGTTCTCACACAGCTGCTTCACTGCCACCCACCCTGCCACACAGAATCCATCACAGCTCAGGCAATGGCAATCCATCAGCATTTAAAGGTAAAATAACAAGTCTGGTAAGGGAAGGGGTGGGAGGGGAGAGATAAATCACCCCTAGGCTTACACCTGAGATCTAAGCCTGCTTCTGCAGGTGCTGGTGTACCCCAGGGGACTGACATCTAATTAGGCTTCCTGCTCATTTAGTGAGGGGGTTCTAATGAAACAAGATTTGCTAATTTAGCTGAATTATACATTGAAAGTATTACGTGTTCTCAAAGGAATAAACTGGAGACCAAAAGTCACTTACTGGGCCTTCAGGAAGGAAAGGCCACACACATGCAAAAAATGGCCCTGTAGTCCTAACATAAGTTATACTCCTCCTCTGAGGAAGGAGGAAGATTTGTCTAACAGAAGAGAACCTGAAAACCTCTTTCAGAAAAGTGAGAATGATCAAAACCAAACAAAAAACCTTCAAACAAACAAAAAAGAAGCTCAAAACAACAAAAACCCCAAACAAAAAGACAAAAAAACCTAACCAAACCAAACCCAAAAAAGTAAAACCCAAACCACGTTAACCCAGGCCAGAGGAGAACTACAGTGAATCAGACCATGAAAATATTCAAATATTCATTTAGTTCAATTATCCTTACTATATGTTTCATAAGAATGTATAATAAAAGGAATAGTAGCTAGAGCGTGACTTTCAAATGAATTTCGAATAAGTCTATAAAAAAATTATGTATTAGCATTTCAAATTTTTGGAAAGAGAAATGGGCCCATTAAGAGGTCAAATCCCATTTCATCATTTCCAGTTCAGTTCAGACCAGGAGTAAACTACAGCTGATATGAAACGTTACTCACTGACCAATGTAAAATGAGTTGTTGGTCTCAGGCCAGGCCCTAACAGACAGATATGTACCACACAAAACCATCTGTGCTAATTGCTCCCCTGAGCCTTGATCTCGCAGATGTTGGCACAGTTTTATGCACATGAACAGCACTGCTGACTCAAAGGCTTTCTGGTTTTGGCCTTGTAGTCACAGTAACATCTCACATTCATGCAGATCAGTACAAGTGTAAGCATTTCAGTGTCAGAATACAGGCTGAGAGCCTTGGAAGAACTGTCCGAAACAGAAAGAAGATAAAAATTAAAATATGCATTCTCCTATTTGTGTGGGACTTCTAATTCTTAATGGAGGAGCTCTGATGAGTCTGAATCTGGCTGCGTGTCAGGAGGCTGCCAGTGCACTGTACCTGCGGATAAAATATGGAGGACATCTTTTTGCTTAGAAATCAGATGATGTAAATTATTATTTTTGCAAAAAAAAACCTCAAAAAACCCCAATAAACCAACCAAACAAAATGTGTCTATATATATAAAAAAATTATTATTAGAAAGGCTACATTAAAAAAAGTGAATTGCTCAATGCAAGTTTCAATGCTTCATCTCACCACATTCTTTGGCTTTCCTTTTCAAGGCATGTGACAGAAGCATTTACCACTTCATTAACTCATGGAGACTGTAATAATGACGCCTCTTATCAAAGTCAGATTGACCAATAAATGAAAACTCCACACATATGTATGAATAATGATTAATGTCCATTATAGCAACGAACAGATTGCATTGCTCTGTGCAAGCCACAGGAACAAAAAGACCATTTTGTCACTATATCTGTAGGTACATGGACAGATAAAAGTCCATGTAAGTGATCCACAGGAGACTACAGCATATTCTACTGCAACTGCTCTGCTTTGTAGCTTATAGAAAGTTATTATAGAAAGTTAGATATATTACACCTATCACAATCTATTGGCAAATCAGTGATGGTTGTGCTAAAGAAAGAGCATTACTACCAGATCTTATATTTTGTTCTTTCCCTCTGCATACAGCCATCTCTTACTCAAATCACAACAATGTACCAAACAAAAATAGAGTCCTAGCACAGGGGCAGGTGAAGAAGGATGAGGCCTGTAACCAATTTGGTGCTGTGAGCTGGATGTCACTCTGGGGCACCAGAACTGGAAGTCACCTCCTAAGCTTGGAAAACTGTCAAGTCCACATTATAAATGTATTTTTAAAATATAGCATTGAAGATGGTTGAGTGATTCAGTGTTTATGCAAGTAAATGACTGGACTTCTTTTTCCATCAGGAAGATGAGATTTCACATGCACTGGCCATTGAACGAACAGGGAAAATCTTCGCACATCTTAAAAGTATAACTGGAAAGAGCATTTCTAGTGTATGAATAAAAGTTCCCATCACACATTTTAACTTGGCCAGATAATATCAAAGAGATGGTACCTTCCTGTAACAATGCAATTGTCTAGAGGATTGTTTGAAATAGAGAAAAATCTTGAAATAAACACATTAATGTAGACAAATGGATGCTGAGTTAGTCACTTATTAGGAATAACAATTTATACAAGCAATGCAGAAGCACCAGCAGGTAATGAGTTCAGGCAGTATTGATTCCCCATTTGTTCCTAAGGGGCAATAGTGCTGTACTTGACAGCTCTCTATATTTACTGTTCACTTGCAGTGTAGGATCACAGGTAGGGCTGAAATCAAGGCACAGGAAACCTGGCCATGCAACTGATAAAGGAAAAGAAAGAAGGGGCTGTATGTTCTTTAAGGCTAAGGAAAACCATAGCTGTGAATTATTTTTAGTATTTTGAAGAGAAACTACCTTGTGTTTTCATCCTGTGGTATTTCTGAACTTTCTGAGCTGCAGGGGCCATTACGGTGGACCTTAATGTTCCCAGAAGCAGAGCTGTTGTACAGCTGCTGAAAAGAATTGACTATTATCTAGATATTCTCAGGAGGAGAATACCGTGATGTCCATTCTGTAAGAGTTTCAGTTCATATTTAGTTCATCTAAGTCCATTACCTAAGTATCTTCTGTTTCAGTAGGTGCAGTCAATCTCTCTCAAGCAACGGATCTCTGACTCAGTCAATAGGATCATTACATTTGCATCATTCTTCATTGTTAGCTTCATGCTGCTTGTACTTGATAAAAGGTGAAATAACTGGTAGCAGCCAAACTGAGTAAATAAATATAGAACAAATTTGATCTGGCAGCCACAGGTACATTTAATTGACATATATCGATTTGCAATTGCTAGTAGGCTTTAAAGTGTTGTCCAAAGCCATAATCAGACTGCAAAGAAAAGTCTTATCTTTACACGTGTTACACAGCTTACTTTAAGGGAGCTTTTTGTTACCCAAAAGCAAATATAATCAAGTTTAAACAATTTATGGCTAGAAAGTTAAAGAACACATTGTTTATTTAGCCTTAAAAGCTTGAAGAAACCAACAAAAGAAAGATAAATCCAGTAAGTTCAATCTGAGGTATCAGTAACTATAAGCCACCAAAACACTGAGCTGGAAGAGGATTCACAAGTGCTGACTGGTACCACTGATGGCACTGAGGGGATACTCAGACAGGGCACTGCAGAAGGGTTCTCCCTCTGTTGAAGTCACCCTAACCCCAGGCAGCAGAAGTATTCTGCTATTGCTCAGGCTGCACTTGTACAGACAGACAGCAGAGTTAGTGAATGCAAAGGGATTATTATAAAGATATAAACCTGTAGACTCTTTATTATTAAAAGTTACACGAGACAAAAAAAAAAAAGAAAGAAGAAAAGCAGAGTTGGTCTTACATCCTGCGTGAATATCTCCAAGTTTAAAAAACAAATTTCGGATTGTGACTTCAATCTCCCTCTGCTTGCTTAGCTTCTCCTGAGATCTTCAAAGTAAACTTAAACTCTGAATTTAAAAAGTGCTTAGAATATCATCCATATCCAAAAGAAGACTTAGGCTTCATAACGCACTTCATGTCCAGAGCCATGAAGGCCCCCTGAGCATCATCTGCTGCAGCTCTGAGTGATGCCTGGTGCTCACCAAACATCAGGTGATTGGAGCAAACTCCAAACTACTCTTCTTGGGAGTTCAGAATTTACCCTTATTCATAATCCTTAGTGAGACCTAGATATGCAACAAAATAACTTAAACCTAAGAACAGGTGTGTGCTCAGCACAGCTGGCACTCAGCTGCAGTACTGCACCTTCCACAAAATACTTTAGTAGGTGCTTTATTTTAAAAACATGATTGTAAATTAGTATTCTTCACTGCTGAGTTATAAACTTCAATGAGATTGATACCATCCTAATGGGATCATAAAACATCTCAGTTTCCTGACCTAGACTCTAGAGAGCCAAACAATACTGCTTCTCTTTGGTAGGTCAAAATGGAAAATAGCTGTCCTACTGAATGGCAGCAAGCCTTTCCTGACACTGTGGTTGGTTTTGATCCCTATTTAAATGTTCTTAAATGAAGCAAAACATTCAGTATTTATGTCTCTTTCTACTGAAACTTGCTTATTGATCTGTTTTGGGGAGAAATGGCATGTCTTCCCTCTGACCCCTGATGCATGAGGCAGCTAATTACCAGAAGTGAGGCTAATGCCCAGACAGAGATTGGTGACAAGTGGTGTCCCTC
>VZTA01027017.1:0-35921 GCA_013398855.1 Mohoua ochrocephala
GGGGAAAATTCCTTTAAAGAAAAAGGAAACAAAAAGGGAGCTCCTCAAAACCATAACACTTCCTTTGGTTTTTTTTAGTTTATGTTTTTTGTTTGTTTGTTTTGCAGCCCAGTGAAACTGGTAGCTTGTATATGTATTTAGGGCATAAGAATGGTAAGTAACTAGTCTCCAGAAGTTTTCTATTATCTAAAAACATAGCAAGTTTTCTGTTGCCTCTTTGCAGAAGTGGAATGAGAGAAGATAAATGGAAATAAGGGCCATGTGAAAAAGACAGCAGAAAGAAAAATGTAATTAATATAATTTTTTTTTTTTTGCCACTTCAGAAGAGCTGATTCTTGCCACCCAGCAGTTTCACAGAAGTTTTTAGCAATCTCTGGATTGCTGCTGGAGTAAAAACTGAAAATAACTTTTGTGGGCAAGGTACTTGCAATGATGCAGATTACCTGGTTCATTATTTTTATAGGGTATTACAGATGGGCCATTAAGAAACTCAGTAGTTTATTGAAATCCATATTTAATCTTCTTGTAAGGCCATGCTGTATGCTTGTGCTGATCTGTTTCTTTGAGAAAAGGTTTTACAAAGAATGTTATTGTTCTTGAAGGAAAGGAAAAGCCGAAAATCATTATTAAGAAAATCTAGCTGTGTATGGTGGGAGTACATAATGGACTTTAAAGGAAGTACTTTGCTTTTTGTTGTTACAGACTGATGGAAAAAGGCCTAGTTTTTCACCCTGGGATCTAAGGCTGCTGATGTTAAAGGTGAGGGTGGTAAAACGTGGGAGTTTTAACTCCTCACTGATTACAACAAGAATCACAGAATTGGTGAGGCTGGAAGGTAGCTCTGGAGACCATTTAGTCCAACCCTCTCCCTCCAGGCAAGGTCAATTAGAGGTTTTCATGGCAATGTCTGGTTGGGTATTGTCTCCCTCCATGGATTTTCCACAGCCCCACTGGGCAACCTGTTCTAGACTTCTGTCACCCCTAAAGCTTTTTTACCCTTTCTTATTTCATGTAGAATTTACTGGACATCGGTTTAAGGCCATCTTTTCCAGTCATTTGGCATAAATGAGAAGTGTCGGGATCCCTCCTCACTTACCATGCTCTGTCCTTCTGTCCTGCTTTTATATCCACACCAATACAGCTGAGCCTCCTTTTCTCCAGCTTTTCCCAGTCTCTCCTTACATGTCTGATGCTCCAAACCGCTTGCATTTGCAGTTGCCTGCTGACCTCACTCTGGGATATCCATGTCTCTCTGGAACTGGACCTGGCAGTGAAGATGTGAGTGAGCACTCTTCTAAATGGTAGCATCGCATTGAATGGAGGTTGGCTATTGTAAATAGAGAGGGAAAGAGAGACTGAGGATCAATATTATGCTTACCATCAGTCAAAACCAGTCAGTAGAAACAGAATAGGAAACCATCTCATGGCAGCCTTACTTTATTTTTGAAATAGAAATGTTGAGTGTAGAGAGAGCACTGATTTTGTTAATACTTTCATTATTGAGAAGGTGGGGGAATTATTCTTGCAGCAGGATATAAGATGAGCTTAGCTTCAGTAGTGGTGATTCATTCACAGCCAAAAAGACACTGTGTATCTTCTGTATAATTGAAGTTACACTACTGGTCCTTACCACTGGAAAGAAAAAAAACTGTGCAAATATCTGTGGGAAGATATATAAATTATTTGGCATTAAATCTATACTGAGTATAGCCCAGCTGCCCTTCTTTGACTTTTATTTGTAGCTGATGTTAAGATATTTAGCAGGGTTTTTCCTGTCACCTTGTTGTAGTTGATGCTATAAATTCCTGATCCCAATGCATTCAGTGCTGTTTGTAGCAGTAGCTTCGTCAAATATGAGCTGTGAAGTCCAGATGATTTTCACGGGATTGCCCATAATTTCTTGAGAGCAGAGTGTAGTATCCAGGGCAAAATTAAATACAATGAGATCTCTTCTAGAATTTATACCTCTTTGCCTGACTCATTGCTGGGAGATCAGGATTTTCCAAGTTCTTAAGTTTGTGGTGCGCAATTCTTCCCTAATTTCTACATCCGCCTGAGATCACTCGTCAGTGGTAAAGAGGGGAGATGCTTTCCCTTCCTTTTTGAGTTGCTGTTGACAGGAGTATGCAGCTTTCCAACAGATAAATTTCTTTCTTTTGGAACCTCTGCCTCATTTCCCTACCACCACTCTAGGACAGAAAACATCCTTTCAGCAACATCTTAAGTAACAGAGCATCTTTCCCTAATGGACTTTTCCTATGGTATTTACCAATAAAGCACAAGATTGTTTTCTTGCATGGCTCTTGCTTTCTGTATCTAACTTTGCAGACCGCCTAGAAGTGGTAAGTTGTAACAACATAACAGCTTTGTTGTTTGGGAGACGGCAGTAGTTCTGTGCACTTATTTCTGCTACAACGTAGAGAACTCCTTGTTTCTAGTAAAACTGGCAAAGCAAATGACACCCCAAAATGGCAAATCCTGCTCAGACTGTCTTGTACCCAGGACAAGACTGTTAAAGAAATTTCCAGCCAAACATCTAACTAAGGGGGAAATTGTTGCAAGCATTGTCTTTCTGATGAAATATTAAAGTGTCTTTTAATCGAAGTGGAAATTGTCTGTTGATCCAAGCGGACGGTTGTAGGCTGGCCTATGGATAGTTTCAGTATGTAACTTGACTGACAAAGGCATGAGCAGAAAGAAGTAACTAAACATGTTTTCAGGGCTCTGCACTCTTGTCTTCGATGATTCCTATTGATACTGTATTCCACAACAATCTGTGCCCAAAAATTGTTACTGTATCTTTAAGACCTTACAGCTGGAGACCTTGGGGAGGACGATCTGGTTGGTTTGCCATTTGTGGGCGTTTATAAAATTCCCCCTCTAGGGCTTTTTTGTTTTTTACGTGCCGTGGTATTTGCTTCACTGGCTCTTTGTTCTTCGTTCACCCAAAGACTTTTCTTTCCTGTTTTTTTTTTTCCTCCTTAGCTAGGAGTAGCTATATCTGTGCTGCCTTAAGGACGAATTCCACGGCTGCCTGTCCAAAGCTGGGGTCATTACACTGACAGACAGTAGCGGAGCAGGGCGTCTCCCATCGCCATTGATTGCACCAAGCTGGGGACAAGCAACGATGAGTGTCTCCATCCCAGCTGCTTTGCCTGCCATGCCCGCTCTGCTGTGCTTTGCCGTGGGGCTGAGGTCGATGCTTGATGAAGCATTGGGCCTTTGTCTGCTGCTGGAACTGCTCTGTGAGGCTCTTGCCTTCCCAAGAGGGATCTGGCGCCATCTTGTCCCTTGCATCCTACAAGCCTGGGCCGTCACTGCTAGACCCCATATTGGGAACGGGTATTCTTGACACTTTGATCTCTCATAGTTCCAGTGGGCTTGTAGGGGTCAGCAGTTTGATATCTACCAGTTATTTATTTTTTTCACTCCCCTGCCTGGTGGTGTTCTGTTTATTAATAAACTGTTGTTTTTTTCACTTTTATCTCTTAGTAATCATTCCTCAATGTTGAAAATGGACTTTTGGAATCCTTAGAAGGATACAAGTAATTCCAGAGTGTTCTCCTTTAAATTGTCTCAAACCAAGACAACTGTGAGTTCAGCTAATAGTTGTACCTATCTTCTGTGTGAATTGATTACCACAAGCTGAGGAAAGAGAGAATGATTTCATCTCTGACTGCATGCAGTAACACACCAGACATTCCTGAAAATACAGATTTGTCTTGGGTAAAGCTGCCAAATTTTCTCATTGTAGACTTCACAGCTTTGACTGGACATTTTTAAGGAGTTGTAAACAATTGAGTAAAAGGCCACAGAAAAGCCAGGTTTTATATTTGTCTGATTTAACCATGTTATTACAAGTCTGCTGAATGTGCATTTTGTGTGTCTTTGTATAGTTCGAATCTCCAGGTCCAGGTACACCCCTGGGGAAAAGCAAATATCCAAAGTGCAATTTTCTTTTTCCATATTATCTAGTATCTATTGGTGAATGTTGTTAACATGGAAAATGTATGACAGTGCTTTCATCAGTGTCTTGCTACAGTAATAACTTGTTTTTTCTCAACAAAATATGTGCAAGTGTGTGATGAAGTGTGTCTGAAATGCGCAGATGCTGTGAAACTGGGGAAAAAAATTCATTTTTTTTTATATAAGATTGCTCTGTCTATAAAAGATCTGAGTAATGCTAATCACTCATTCGCTCCTCACAAAGGTTGCCATTTTCTTGCTTTCATTTATTCAATGAACCCTCCCTGATACACCATTTCTGAAATGATCAGGCTCTAAAAAGTTATCAAAATCAAGCCAAGTAAATGTTCCTCCCCCCATTCCAAAGAAAGTCTACTCAGAAAGAATTTGGTTTTCATATTGTATATGCCGTATTTGTCCACACAAAAAACCACCCATATACCTATTCTTGTTTACGTCACTTAAATATTACTATATATTTCTGATGGCAGGTTTGCTAACGTTAGGCTATGAGACCAACAACGGGAAAAGAACTATTAGCTGATTTTGGTGATAATACACAGTGGTTTCCCTGCAGACAAAACAATTTGTGTAACTGCTGTCCCTGGTACCTGGTGTATGGCTAAAAAAAAAAAAAAANNAAAAAATCAAGACCCACACATGTACCAACTTCCTAAAAAATACATACACACCCACCCACACATGTGCCCTCCTACAATCCCACTCCCCCCCCAAAAAATCAACAAATCCCAAAAAAACCTGACAAGAAGAGCAGCTCACACTGTTGACCAGATGAAAACTTTCTTTCAGATGCAAAGATCCTTTGGGTGGTCAATACCCCAATATGTTTCAAAGAGTGAAGTCTTTTCATGTAGGAAAGAAATGACCAAGGGGATTGGTTTCATGAAGCGTAACAGAAGTGGTCTTTAACCTTGTGCTGGGACTAAAGTAGCTGTTAAGGATTTTGGATGTCAGGAAACTATAAAAGTTCTTGCCTTTAGTCTTCCCCTGTTTTGGCCTCACTCTGAGAAGATTAGACTGAGGCCCTGAGGAAAAAAGTTTCTAACATAGTTTTCATCTTGTCCTCAAGACAACTGGCTTCCTGTGCTAATGGACAGGGATGGGGAGCAGAATAACTGTCCTTTAATCCAGGAGGAAGCAGTCAGAGACCTTCTGAGCTACTTAGATGCTCACAAGTCCCTGGGACCAGAGGGGATCCATCCTAGGGTGATGAAGGAGCCGGCGGAAGAGCCTGCCAAGCCACTCTCATTTATTTATCATCAGTCCTGGCTCACTGGGGAGGTCCCAGATGACTGGAGATGCCAATGTGATGCCCATTTATAAGGAGGGATGAAAGGAGGGTCCACAAACCCTAGGCCTGTCAGCCTGACCTCAGTGCCTAACAAGGTTGTGGAACAGATCAGACTGAGTGTCGTCACATGGTCTCTATTAGGATAGTCCAGTGATCAGATCCAGCCAGCATGGATTTAGGAAGGGCAGGCCCTGCCTGACCAACCTGATCTCCTTTTATGACCAGTTGACCCTGCTGGTCACACTTCAGTATGTCTGTTTGTCTCTGGAAAGCCCAGATCTTAATGCAGCACATGGATGTGTCAGAGGTGTAGCAGAGAACAGGAATAAAGTCCCTTGATCTGTAGACAGTGGTCTTCCTAATGAAGCCCGCAAGACTGCTGGCCATCCTTCTGGGGAGGGCACAATGTGGTGCCCACTGGGATTATTTGTCACATCACCTTCCTAGTGACTAAGGGGTGGCATACTGCCTTGTAGTTCCACCGATCCTTCTTTTTAGTATTCTTGGAAACAGGAATCACACTTGCATTCCTCAAGTCCTCAGGATGATGTATAAAATCAGTGATAAAGATAAAATTCCTAGATATCAAAATTCCTCCGTGGTTCAAGTAAGCAATAACAGTGTATTATGGAAATAGCTCAGGCTGTTAAGGATGTTCTGGGTGGTGTGGAAGTGGAGTCCTTCATTCCTCTCTCCAGGAAACTGGAGAGTAAATATTTTCAATGAAATTCACTTTGTCTTATATTTGCCTTCATACAAGAAGTGTTGGTAGTACTTTTTGTGGTCTCATGGAGATACTGTATCATGTCATGTCTTATGAAGTAGAGGTATGAACCTTAATTTTCCTTAAGATTTTTGGGTGGTAGCTTGGGAAATCTCAGACTAAACAAAAGGCATCGAAGTTCTGAAGCATAATATCTATGTTGCAGAAATTTTCATTGTTTGTTTTTTGTAGATGTAAAGGGTTATAAATTTAGTCTAAATCCATAAGGCTGCAATTACGTAAATGTAGCTTTTCTCTCACAAGCTTCAAGGTAGTCTGAAATTCAAAGTTTTATTAAGAGTGTTTGATATTGCCTTATTGAATTTTCGGCAACGTGAGCTTCTAACAAGAGCTAAAAAGCCTTGTCTTTTACTACTTTGAGCCATGTCACTCTTGGTAAAAGCTAAGTGTACTTTTAAGTTAACTTAGAGTAGTCATCCTGAGAATATTTCCCTGAAAAAATAAATTCTGTAAAAATAGTTAGCCAGAGAGCGGAAATTTTTTCAGATGCAGATTATTGTGTGCACCGTAGTAAACTACAGAAGTAATAATATGATTTAGTCATCATTATAGGGACACTTCGAGAAAATCATTATGATAGTTAGTGCTTCGGACTGGAAAGTCTGATCTTAAGTTTCAGCACCAGCTGTTTTTGGCTTGCTGCCATGAGCAGCAGGCTCTGAGGAGGGTACAACTAGCTTCTAAGAAGAGCATTTTAGTTTTCTTGGTAACAAGATTTATATTTTAAAAATAATAGAAATTATTCAAATTGAGATCTCAGATGCGGACTATGTAATAATAAATTATGAGCAAGAATCTGGTTAAATATCAAATCAATATTAAAGATAGCTGGAAATAAATAAAAAAACACATATATATTTCTTCACATGGCTACCTATAAAAAGGACCCTGGAACAAGAAAAGAAGAGGACGAAAATTATGTGTCAAACTGCATTAACTGTAGTTCCCTGAAGGAGTATGTAGACGTGTAGGTCGATATAGCAATGAAGAAATAGCAAGATGTTTCATGGCAGCTTTTCTTAATTTATATTAATTTTTAGTAGATTGAAGTGCTCTTGATTTTATCCCCTAGGCTCTGTAAGTCACTGTCGTGTTTAGATTTTGTGAACTGTTAAAATCTTTTTCTAGTGTCCCAGCTTTAACATTTTCTTTAAAGTAGTTCGTATGATCTGAGCAGCATATTTCTGGTTTTCTGTCTGTGATTTGTCTGGAGTTCAACTAAACCTCACTTGACACCTCGAGTTCTCTCAATAGGGAGGCAGTACTGCAGGTGATTGTAAATCGTTGTTAATGTTTTAAGAGGTGGAGTTTTTTCTGTAAATGGAGCGCACTCATCTGCACCACTTTGCTAATTGTACTGTGGTTAAAAGTGTCAAGAAGGAGAAATTAGTTAGGAAATGAGGCTTAAAAACAAAACAACAACAAAAGCCCACGGGTTTCCCTGGCAACAGTGATTTATAATCTTCTAGAACGAGACTGCTTTTTGAGAATTTGCCCAAACCCCAGAATGAATGCTCTGCTTTTCTCTTGATGATATACGAAAAATAAGTAAAAGACTTTGCTAACACAGAGTACGATGAGAAATGAGAGACCTAAACAAATACGATCTGTAAGGATTGTTTACTTTGGACTTCAGATTTTGAATCTTCAAGCAATCCTTTGGAAATTGTGAGAATTCATTTTGTTTTCCATGCTGAAAATTAGAAAAAAAATAAGTTTTATAAAACTTTGTTTCTATGTGATAATTTTGATTTCAAAATCCTTAAAAGCCATTCAGTTCTTTTTAGGATATTTCACTTTTATCGTCTTTCATGGCTAAGGGTCCTCTAGTTTGTGGCTATCCTTTGAGTAATGTTTTCCTCGGTACTCCTTCAAGAGTGCAGTGCTCTTCCCGTTCCATGTGCATACATGGAAGTCCTTGGCATACCCATGAGGCTCATCCATATCCTTGCATTCAAAATGGCAGCATGATTACAAGAGCTAGGGAAAAAAAATAATCAAGATTTTAATTTGGGAGGTATAACTAGTGTTTTTCCATCCCTATGGCATTGCAAAAAGACCGCTATTACATAAGTTGCCTCTGTACATACTGTGCACATCTCCTTGTGCTCTAGATATGAGAGGCAGCTTGTGACTGTATTTTGTTAGCTGGTAGCTCTGAGTACGGACCTAAATTGAAAGTTCATATGCATAGAGACAGTGCTAGTCTCAGCCTTGGTGCATGTGATGATGTAGGATAAAGTGTTGCTATGGTAAAAAATGTGGTGACGACAAGCTCCGTGATGTCAAGCTGATATAAGATGGTTTCAGCAAAATGAAGAAAATATATTGAGAGAAGTATTAGGCAGATATTTTGGTGGATAATGAAAAGAAATATTATTCTACCTGCATTACTCCTCTTTGGTTACTGAATCCAAACCAGATGGGGCTCTAGTAAACCTCTGGTCATTTGTTCCCATCTGTGTGCTCAGGCAAGTGGGATGTACTTGACGGGGAAACATTGTCATTTAATTTTGCCCAGGCAATTTATAAATTTCCTAAGATTAAGCTGAATCGCAGATGCTTCTGTGAGTGGAAGAATACTTTATTTAGGGAGAAACACAATTATGTCCAGAGAGATCTCCCTATTTTTGTTATCCAATTTTCCTAAATTGCCTCTCTTTTGAGAAAGATGCAGTAGAACTTCAGTCAGTACCCAAGAGTTGTAGAAACACAGTGGTATCTAGTGGATTCACACTAGGTATTAAGCCATAAAAGAGGGGCATACAGAATCTATGTCTGATGTTCAAATGAGCTAAGAAAAGCCTTATTTTTATTAGTGCTTGATTGTTCATATGGTAGAATTTTTTTAACATGTCTTGTTCTAGACAGGCAGTCTTCTCATTACTCACTTCATCATATTTACAAACTAAGGTTTGTAACTATTTTTTAGCCACTTTGTCTTTTTCAAAATCGTTGTGAGTAAATGTTGAGAGAGATACTTCAGTCAATGAAAGCAATTATTTTTTTAGTCCTGATTAACGAAGATATTGGCAGATGTTGCCATCAAATAACCAAGTTAAAACTGCTTAGAAATACACTGAAGAATTAGTAAAGTTGACAGGACACAATGACACTTGCATGAGGTTTTTATATTTGAATTTGACATCAAGTTTTTCTTGCAGGTATTAAGCCATTTTCTATAAAGCTTATGCTAAGGTGGTCATGCTCTAGCAAAGATCAATTTATGAAAGAATAGCAGCCAAAAAATGGGTCTGTGGGCTGCAAAGAGGTAACAATACTAGTAGTCTGAAGTTCTTAGCAGAAATATGTGTAAAACTTCCCAGACTCTGTTAAAATAGGAGGAGCTTATTAACATGGATAAAATGGTAAAAGGGCATTTTAACATTTAAAGGATATTTATTTTAGTAGTTCACCTGTTAACCCCTTTTTTGTGATGATAAATACACATAAGCTCAAAGAATCATGCCCTTTTATAAAACTTTCTTTTTAAAAGGAAGAAAAACCCTCTCAGTTTACAGTTTGTCTATAGTCTAACAGGACTTTTTTTGGGAACTCTTGGCTTGGTTGAGGGAAATAGCTGCAGGTTTTCTTTCACACTTCAACCTTTGTCCTTTCACTGACTGCATTTAATTGTTGGTATAATTTTGATCAAGGAAAAGTTATTTCCAAAGATTCCTTCCAGATTTTTTCCATTTGATTGCTAAAGTATTTTCCCAAATGGGTTTTTCTCAGCTCTGTGGCATGCTTGTTGAGGAATGGATCTTTTAAATCCATATCATATTTGTGGGACATAACAGAGAATAGTATTGCATTTTTACTCTCTCAGAAGACAAGAACTAAGAAATCTGAGTAGCTTACTACCAAAACTGTGGAGAAGTGCAGGCTAAGGCACAAAATATACTAATCTACTAATGTAATGGTGATGGTAGCAAAAAATAGTTATGTATTATTTCTTCCCTTGACTAAAAAAATCTAACCTCTCGCTCCCTGCAAAAGCATCCCTCTCTCTACTAGATACAGAGCCAAAAAACACCTTCAGCAGAATTTTAAGAGAGAATTTAACAAGATTGAATTAAGGGAGAATTAAGCTATCAAACAAATTGACAGATGGCTTTTCTTCCACAAAAAACTTACAGAAGTATAAAATATTGTGCCACACTCTAGCTATTAAAATATCAGGGATTGGCCTTGTCTCACTTGTCCTTCTCTACCTCCTGTTTTCCCACCTAGGCTGCCAGGTTAATTCCTTGCATACCTGCATCTTGGGCTGCTGCCTTCAAAGCCTGATAAGCCAGCTGGTGCCAGCTGTTTTTCTCTGCACAGATATGTGAGAATGAGGCTGGCCTTTTGATTCCTGGCCTGGTGGAAGTTTCAGAACTGCTGCGGTAGCTTGAGCTGTGGGAGTTTCTTCCTCCACCAGCTGATCCCTAGGCAGTGTTTGAAACCAGGCCACTAATCAGTGCACCGTTCAATGTTCTTTTCCATGGGTTTCCTCCTGTCAATGTCCTCCCGCTCCACCTTCTATGTTCTTCAATTTCTGCCATCAACTGCTCTTTTCCTATCACTTTCTTTTTCTCAGCTGACTCAAATCAACTGACATTATTAATAATACAGAAAAGAGAAGAGAATGAGGACTCCACTCTGTTGTATTGCACAGTATTGTGATGGGTAAATGGAAAATGGAAAACTTTCGTTAATTAGCTGCACTATGGGTGCTTTCCATACAACCTTGCTCCACTGTGCTGAGATGAGCCAGTGCAAAAAAGCACAGGCTCTTTCTGTGTTCTAAAAACTCTCAGTGTATATTTTCTTAAGGAAGCTTGGAAGTCAGGGTGCT
The DNA here is from genome assembly GCA_013398855.1 of Mohoua ochrocephala. Taxonomy (NCBI): domain Eukaryota; kingdom Metazoa; phylum Chordata; class Aves; order Passeriformes; family Acanthizidae; genus Mohoua; species Mohoua ochrocephala. The sequence continues at coordinate 10,903 of VZTA01027017.1, forward strand.
TTTTGGTCGGTTTATTTCGTGTCTTCTTGAGGCTTATGTGGAAAAGAGATGTAGACTTTTGAAGTCGTGGGTTCTTTATCAAATAAAAGCCATTACTGTTCAACATCTTTTGGAGGAGCAAAATAAATAGATTACTGAATTCAACCAGCATCATGTTGCATTTTGGGTATCTGATAAACAGCATTGTCTGCCAAGTTTCATGTCTTAAAATTGTTGAAAACTTGAGTAGTGCTCTTAGGAGTAACATACGTGGTTTACACATGTGAGTCATCCAAGTGTTTTATGGGCAGCAGAATTTATTATTGTTTGTATGCTGAAATGTTTTAAACTTTGTTTCACAATTTTATTTGAAAGTTACTTAAGGTGAAGTCCGGAAGTATTTCTTTATCACTGCTGTGCTTCATGTAAGCTTCTAAGGCAGTGTACATCCTTAGCTTTCCTAATAAGAAGTGTGACCTGTAGTCCATGTCTTCCAAGATGTAAAAGCCTATTTTTTAGTACGTTCCCTGGAAATCTAATCAAACCATTTAGCAGCAGTTTGAGGGAATAGGTAATTTCAGGTACGTGGGTGTGGTGGCAAGTAGTAGGTCTTGTCTGCCTTTACTATTAAAAGAAAATAAAGGAGAGAATATGAGAGCTGCTAAGTCTTAGCCTTTTGTTTACAGGGCCCCTGTGAATGACAGTGTTTCAAATCTGAATGTGACAGCCAAAATATTCCTGTTGTTTCCGAGGAAAATACACAAAGGAGGGGCCTTGCAATGGACACAGTTTTATTTACAATATCGAAGGAAGACACAATAGCCCAGGGAAACTTGTTAGTACCTTAGGTGCTCTTTTGAAGGCTGCAAATAACGATAGGGTCCGAAAAGTCAGGGAAAACTCAGGTACTTTCAGAGAAGCATGCACTTAGAGAAGCGGAGGTCAAAACTTGACCCTGATTTTCGTTTAGTTAGCATTTATTTTTTTCTGCTGACTTCAGCAGATCATGTAGGCATCACTTCGTAAGTGGAAGATATGGTCAATTTTAGAAATAAAAGATGCATGTCAGTGATAGATAATGCATTACCATGGGTGGAATGATTAGCCTGGAGCCTGATGAGATTAGTGGGTTTCCTCGGACTTCAGTAAGATTGTTCCCATTGAGGCAGAAGGCATTACACCTTCCTTCCTCTGGTTCGATTTAGGAAGCCCTGTACTTTAAATCACTGGCTCTATTTCTGCTCACAGGATTGTATTGTAAGTGCCCATTTCAACAATAGCTTGTACATTTATAGCTTTTTGTACACGCGCAGCATTGGTGTGAAAAGAAAGGTTTTTGTTAAAAGTGGTTGCACATACCTATAGTATTGCACAGTAGATTCTTTCATACTGCTAGTATTTTCGGAAATTTACTTCTCAGCATTCCTCCTGTACAGACTCTTTTTCTTACCATGTCTTTTGTGGTGTTTTCTCCCCATCCTCCTACCACAGGGTTTTTTTAAATAATGTTTTAGCCTTACATTAATGCTCCTTTGTCCTTGCTTAAATATAGAAATCATTGCTGTTATCGGGTTTTAACAATTATGGTAGAGAATAAGTAAGAAATGGGTGCAAATAATAGCTGTTTTAAAAGGATATTTGTTTTTTTGTACCAAAGTCTTCTTTCTCCCATAACTTGATATGAAATTGCTTTTTTGCAGTAAAATATTACGAAAAATTATTTACCTCATCAAAATACAGAGGGAACATGCAACTTTTTTCTCTGCCCAAGGCCAATATTCTTGATCTAGCTTGCATTTTTTTTCTTAAAACCATTTAATTTTACTTTTTTCTTCTCTAGTAGAAAAATTAACTGTCTTCAGTAAAGAAAACAGACTATGGAAATATTAGATGATTTGCTGATTTATCAAGTGTTGGCTGCCAGGGAATGGGACGCAAGGATTTTTTGTCAGGTGCTTTGAAATATGTGTTTGCTTTCGTAATGGAACTGGAGAGTGGACGAGCAGATAAGGTACACGTCTGGCTGTCTCTTTACGTAAAAAACATTCTTAAGGAAGCACGCTGATATCCAAACAATGATAATTAGTAATGATGGCAATTTCTGAAAGATGTGGAAATCAAATTTATCTGAAAGGAATGCTTTTCTTCCCAGATCTCTGAAGAAAGACAAAAGCTAGAAAGGAAGGTTTACAGAGAACTGCAAGCAACAGATTTTTTTCATCACAAAAAGTTACTTCCAGTTTTGGCATGAAAAATGTTAGACCTTGGTGCATTGTTAATAAAATCGATTCACCTTTTTTCCTGACTTTCTCTGTGAACTGTGTCAAATTTTTACCACAGAAGAATCTGACATAATGTAAAAACCTTCTGTTGTTTTCACATTAGGACCTCTTGTGTCAGAGTAATCTAATTCAGTTTACCAAAATGGAATGCAAATTTGTGATGTGGAGGTGATTGAAGACTCTGCAAATTTGTTATCCATACTATTGCAAAAATGTAAAGTTACTTTCTGAAAATGCAAGTTCTTTGACTGAAAGTTGGCTCGCGATTTTAAGTTGAACTCTGGGAAGGTTTGTGCTGGACATCAATAGAACAGTCCTCAAGTATAGAATTAATGGTATTACACACTACAGTCTTTTTAAACTACATAGATTATTATTACTGTTGTTGCTACTGTTTCTGCCCTTACGTGGAGCTTTATCTTTCAAATAGTTGTCTGTGGTTAAGATCTATATATTGTCTCTCTTAGATGCTACAGAGAAGAAATTGAGGGCAGACAAGTTTTTGAGTCTTTCCTCAACACAGCATTTAAAATTTTTCTCTCTTCCCTGTTTACTTGTTCTGATGACAGGAGAAGATTTGCAGTGAGGGGTATACTCTCCCGTTCTGTTGACGCTCCTTTATGGAGTGTGTTCTGCAGTACCAGGAAGCAGCCCTTTTTCTACAAACTTCTCCAAGTTTGCCTGTTTATGAGCTCCTGGCATATACAGGGGATTTTTTTGTTTGGGAAACTTGTTTTTGGATGGGAGAGGGCAGTGAAGATTTTGCTGCAGCATATATGTTGCCTAGAAGAATTTCCTGTTAAGTAAAACCATTTAATTTCTCTAGTGGATGTCTACAGAGGAACATTATATCTGCAGATATAGTAATAAGAATAGACAGAATTATATATGAAAACTTTTTTTTTCCACTTTTCTTTTCTGTTTTCAAGTGGACAGAACACTTGAAAAGCAAAAGGTAGATCTCAGGTGTCAAAAAACATTTAACACTCTACAGCAAAGAAGATGAGTGTTAAATTCTTCCACTTCAGCTTCTTCTTCCTTTTTTAGTTCAGCGTGTATAATCATCAAGCGTTTTGTTCTTTCAGTCTTTAATTGAGACCTCTTACACTTATTAATGGAAAAAATATTCTTTTAACTGGAAAACAAATTATAGACAAGGCTCATGTTTTTTAGCACGTAAATTGCCATTTATGTTTATTCTTTAGCAAGTCTTAAGCTCAGGTCATTATGGCACAGAATGCAAATACTGTTTTATCCTTACTAAAGTTGGGAAGAAACGAAATGTTTTTGACATTTTCCAGAATAGCTGCAGTTTCAAATCTTGATGGAAGCTGCAATGCCATAAGATGAGTAGGAAGAAGTAAAATTGGAGAGATTTTAGGCTGTGGGGTTTTAATGATATATAGGAAATAACATTTTATTTGCTCTTTTGAGAGTAGGTACCTGTTTTCCCAGCCTAAACACCGCCTTTATAGCTAATCGTGAAATTACTCAACAGTATCTCTCAGTATAGATTGTTATGCACCAAAACCTGGCCCCCTAACTTTATGCCAGCTCAGGTACAACTTGTGCTTGAAAATATATTGCTTTTATTAGGGAAAGGACGTTCTTGAGATAAAGGAATTCCTCAGTAACTTTTACAGGGATTTCAACATTTACTAGAGTAAATGTCCTGTGTTATGGGAAGGTGAAGTTTTATTTTTATTCATTTTACATTTGCTGATCTCAAAAAAAAAGAACCACCTAACTGATCTATTATCTTAATAACTACTATATTAACATTTGCTTTAAGCTGTAATTTACTGTTAGTTATGTTGTTAAGTTACTGAATTTCTGTCTGAAGAGAATATTTATTAACATGTGTTTGTTTGTGTACATTGGATAATCCTCTCCCTTTCTTTCTTAAACACTGCAGGGTCAGTATTAAGAGCTCTAGGCTGCAAGGCTGGAAATTAAGAGCTGGAACTCCATTCAATGACCATGTCCTTTCCACAGTTTTTCCTGAATGATGAGTGAGGTTTCCCCACGCTTTACCACATTGTTGGAAGTGTTGGCACTCCCAGAATACCGGCGAGTTGTGTCAGTGGCAGATGCCTGTTTATGCTGCTGCTGATTAAGCTTGCACCTGGATGCTGTGAGATATTCCCTTGTGCTGTGTAATCAGTCACTGAAACAGATTGGGCTGGAGGATTATTGCCATTTCTTTCTGCAGTCCGGCACCTGCACGCCCAAACACTTTGTGTTCTTTAAAAATACAGGTACTGTAAAAAGGTCTCAGGTATTCTTCAAATAACTAGAAAAAAAAGGCAAGAAATCGAGGGCTGGGGAGGGAACAGACGAAGAGATATTTCTGATAGAAGAAAGGTGAGTGATTAAATAAGGAAAGGTAGAGGAGGAAAGGGGTCTCTGACATAAAGTTCTCTTGCCTGCAAATAAGTAACAGCAGAAAAAGGACAAGTTAAGAAATATACTACAGGTTCAGTAAAATGAAATATGTTTGGGTACCATGAGTAAGGCATTAATACCTACTTGTGGTTCACATGTTCCTTTGTGTGAAAGGTAACAAATACTTCAGGTTACAAATACGTGAAAGGTATCAAATTTATAAGGTAGCAAGATTTTCTTCTGTAGGTCTCCATATGCTTTGCAGGGGAAGGATAGACCAAAATTTTTCATCAATACATATCTGCTTTTTGTAAGTAGTCATGGTGATTTATCAGTAACTTGCAAGAAGTGTAATGACAGGAGCTGCACTGTGCATGTTGGACCCCAGAGAAGGATTCTATCTTCTATCTGTCTGCACAGATCTACATGTAGAATATATATTATGTAGGACAGCTTCAGATACACAGGGCACTGGGTGGTTTTATTATTTACTTTTCATGCGGCTAGAACTGCCTGCTAATGCGGGAAAAGAGGAATGAGAATGTGGACACTGGTATGACTGAAGAAATGGCATGTGTAGATCTGCCTTTATGTTGAAAAAACACTGGTTCTATCTTGGTTTGAATTTCCTGTATCAGTAGGACCTTAGCCTGGATCTTGAGACTATTGTGTTTTTGTGTCCTAATAAGGAATTTGAAGATGCAACGGCTCACAGTTTAAATATACCCATACTCTCAAGCCCTCTGGGGCTTTCGTCATCTAATTGTTCATTGTACATGAAAAATTCAGACATGTCCCCAAGGTCTTCTCTGCTGTCTCATGGACCCATGGGAATCCTGAAAGCAAAAGGAAGGCAGAAGGCCCTGCATGATGAAGTAGTCCTTTTGTGAACTTGCTGATAATCTCAGGGAGGGATGCATTTCTGAAATACAGGGCAGAGGGGAGCAGGATGGATGAATTGAGAGCTTTTTTTAAGGTGAACATTGCCATGGAAACAGCTGCCTTTCCTCTGTGTTTGCCAGAAGTATGTTGGATATTTACCTTTTGTGAAGTCAAGCTCATATATCAAATTTGAGATGCAGAAGTGCCTCAGAGGTCTCTGGGCTGTGCCTGTAGGAAGACAGCACTGCTTAAATAAGGCTGATGGAGCGCCACAGTTGGGTGAGCTAATTGATGTCTGCCTCAGCTCTTCATGGTTTTTTGTGAGAGGGAACAAGCGTGGTGACTTGTCAGGCCTGCTGTGATCCCTGCTGAGGAAGAAAGCCTGCCCAAGCTGTTTGGAGCAGGGAAGCTGTATCTCGTTCTCAGCTCTCGACTGGAATTCCCTTTTGTGCCTTCATTTATCTAAACTAGCATAGATATTTTGCGGGTTTTTTTTCACAAGAAAAAAGATTTTGGTGACAACACTTATGATAAGAAATCCTCCACGAAACTCTCTACATTAATGAAAGAATGGGCAAAACACTTGAAGTTGTTACATATGCTGAAGAAGAGGCATTGAGCACCTCCTCCTCTGTTCCTGCAGTCACTGAGTGTTTGCATGACAGGATTTCCCCTCATAATCCACTTGCTAAATGATTTGCCAAAGAAATCTTAAAATTCTCACCCATTCTACGCAATTTTTTTTTTTTTTGGTCCTTCAACCCTGGGACCTAGGACAGAGGGTGTGTTTGTGTCAGAAGATACTGGCTGGAAGCCTTCAGGGGGACTGCTAGTCACAGATATCCCTCTTCTGGCCTTGAAAGGGAGCAAGTCAGTGTGGCAGAGAACTGGGCAGGGAGAACCTGTCCTCAGAGGGACAAGGAAGAGACAGACTATCACTCTTTGGTCTGATTTTTGGCTCTTGTTTTGTTAATTTTGTAGGTGCTAGAAGGTAATTGTTATTTATATACTGATATCTGTTGAGTTCAGGCATGTAAATGTACCTGAAAATTCTCTCAGTTATTCTGGGGTTTGTTATTTTTACCTACACAGTATTGTACAGCATTTCTTCTTTGTTTTCCTGAATCTGCCTGTGGATCTTTATAAATGATCTTTATTTTCTTGTTGAGATTTAAGCCCGTTTTTCTTATGCTAAAGAAAATATTGAAGAGATCAAATCAATGTTCCTGTTTACAAAGCTGGATTAGTACTTGTAGTTCTCTGTGGTTGTGTCACAAACCCCTTTGATGGAGGTTGAGAAAAATTAGAAAGAAAATATGACTAAATATTTTGACTATACTTTACTTTCTGTATTTACTGAGATTTGTGTTCCCTGTTTTAAAGATTTTATTCTATGGAAAAAATGAAAGCTGGGATTCTGATTGAAGATTTGGACTCCACAAGCTGGAATTCTAAGAGGAACTTTTCTTCCTGGTTCCAGATCTACAAATATTCAAAATTCTTACAGACAATGAATAATTTTGTCATGTATTTCTTGTTCTCTGCTCCCTGTGTTTACAAAAACAAACCTAGCCTGCTTGCTTTCATCACATTAGAGGCTGTCAGCCTCTTGGCAGGATAAGGAAAGGTTGTTTCTAGTCAGAGTTTTCTTCATGCTAATTCTGCTTTCAAATATTGCTAATGATCCAGCAATTATTTCTAACCATCCTTTTAGTTTCCTGTGACCTCATGTGCTTCCTTGTGGTCTGTTAAAGTTATTTTTTTTGCATTTGAAAGATACAGGGAAAACAAGATATCAGGATCCAACGATTTTGAAAGACTAGCATAACTCTGGGAAAAAAACTGAGCGGATTCATGACTGACATTTACAATAAGCCCCAATATACACATCTTGATTTCTCCCAGCTGAAAGTAGGTGTAAATTAGGTACGTGTGTTTGCTGTGAGACAATTTAGTCTGTTGGCATTCTCCGTGTTCTACACGGAATCTTCTGGTTGGATTCATGCTAAAAAGAGGTGTTGTGGAGAAAAACTTGGAGAGTCCACTTGCAGAAGTATAGGAACTCTTGTATTCCTCTAGTAAGAATTGTATTATTTATGAGCTGCCCTTGGGAATTCCCCACTGTTTCTGTAAAACAAAGGGTGGTTAACTTCTGTTATACACTCTAGAATATTTCGGAGAATATTTTTCAGAAAGCCAGTATTTTAGATGGAGTCATGGTAGTGAGGGTACAATGCCGTAATAAGGATGTATGACTTAATTGCTCTGGATTATTAAGGGGTTCTCTTGAGAACTTCGGTCACTGCTGTCTGAAACAAAGGTAGATAATTGTTCTGGAAAAGCATGAATCTTGTGAGATTGGATATCTAACACCAAGTGTTTCTTTGGGGATAGATACGGTTACTATGTAAAAGTGACTGCCAAAGAGAAAGCACCCAGTGCCCTGCCTTTGTGAACCGCGGTGATAATTTGAAACACAAAACTAGTTTTTATCAGGGTGGAGAATGCTGAGAGCTGTGGACAATGGCAGAGAGAGTTTTATTGTGTTTCAGCTTAATGATGCAGTGTAAGAAACTCAGTGCTGAATCAGAGCGCCTCTGTAATCATTTATCAGGGTCAGGACAAGGGTGTTCTCTGCAGTGGGAACATGCTGTGCCTGAGATCCAGGGGCCATGTTGCTGGCCAATAAATGCATGCTCTTCCAGGATAATGGTGCATAAGGAACAGGAAGAAGGGATAGACAATTTGTTGTCCTTGGAGTTGGTTTCCTGCTGAAAAGGATTTGAACGACACCTTTTCTTTGCACAAAAGTCTATCTTCCAGGTACAAATTGTTGGCTTTAGCACATTGGCAGATGCATGTATGGCAAACTTCAAAGAATCCCAAAGAGTTCAGGGAAGCACCTCAGTGCTCAATAAACTTCTAATTTAAAAAAGAATTGGAAATATAGGCGAACAAAACCACTTAGGCTCTGGCATTACACTTGTCCTACCACAGGCCCTTGGTGATATTTGTCGACTCTAACAAGCAAAAGGAATGCAGGTGATATAAGTGCAGTAGCAATAGCTAAGTAAACTACACTGGGATAAATTTTACATGGAGAGGAGACACTGCCAAAAAATAGTGTACTTTTAGAAGTGGCAAAGAGAATATTGAAGCTGGGGTTCTAAACTCTTTGGAAAAGGGGTCTATAGAAGAGAAGCCTTGCTGCCTATAGCAATATATTTTTCCGTGACTTTTAGTGAGTCTCAGTGAGCACAAAAAATTTGCAAAGACAGTTGGATCAGTCATATTTTCAGAGAGATTAGATGGTTGTAAAGACGGGTAGCGTAGTAGTGTTCTAGGTAAAAAGCACTATTAGCCCCAGATTTTGCTACTTGCCAATGTCTGATTCCCCATCTGTGCTAGCAAAAGAAGTGCATGGTGGGGTTAACTTAAACACTCTCTGGGAGCTAGTTTCATGACCATAAGACAGAAGTGCAGAATACAAAACGTCTATGATCATAAAGAATACTCAACAGAATCCTAGTGAATATACTTGCTAAAATCCTTGTGACATCCTAAATACATTTGATGGAAGGAGACTGATAAAGGTCATAAATAAAAATCAGCCTTCCATGCAATGTGTAAAAATTTAAAAATCAATTATAGAGATGTTATAAAAATTTGTCTTACATCAGATAGGCAAAGCTGAAACCTGTTACGAAACAAGTTATTGGGATCTCAGTCAGATATGCCCAAGGCATAGTAAGAGCATTTAGGAACTCCAGGGAAATAAAGAACTATGGCAACTCAGTCCCTAGAAGAATACGCTAAAGGGAGGGAAAGGAAGAAAAGAAAAACTGCATTAGCTAGTAGCTCGACAGCCTTTGGCCTGCGGGGTGATTCCTCCAGGTTGTGTCATGCAGAGGATAAATTTATTTTGCAGATTGTTCTGAAGGTAATGTTTCCTTTAAAGAGAGATACCATTCCAGACATTTTCCTCTCCATAAGTACAGCTTGTGCATGTGAGGAAAGCTATGTTTTTAACTGGAACCTGAGGAGACTCTTTTTTAATTGGAAAAAAGAACAGAGCAATCCCTAGTGGTCACTACACTAGTTATTCTGCACAGAGCTTTCTCTGTTTCCAAAATACCTGTGTCTGACCTTTTTCTGAAAGGTGGGGAAGGGGCTGAGCATCTTTTAAGCAGCGGTGGGAAGACAGATGCAGAAGGTAAGGTCACGCATGAGTGTGTCAGTCAGGAATAGAGTCCTGATTCTGTGGAAGGTTTCTAATATTATTTGAGGCAGTTTAATTTGAGGCACTTCTCTCTGACTTACTCCAGTGGCAAACAGCATTGTTAAAGCCCTTTGCCGCACAAGTGTACTACAATGACTGACATTTTCTGAGGTATTTGGATGTCAAAGCTGAGGGCTAGCAAAGAAAAATAGATATTTTCTAGTTTGAAATGCATTGCATGCAGTCTGTGCTTCTTAACTGTGGTAAATGTGCTCAAGCATATAATGAGAAGATCTGAAGCTAGATCTTTTTTGTTATTAAAGCTACGTGTTTCAGTCCCTTCCCTCCATCCTTTTGATATACTGTTGTTATGACAACAGTGACTCCATCAATAGATTCATAGGAACTACCGAACCCTCCTTGCACTTTTATCTGTTCTGACTCAGCGAAGGTACTTTGATGCATATGTTTAATTTTTTTTAACATGAACTTATGTAATTTTAATTTTGTGCAGTATTTCACTTGCTCAAATAGGCCAGTGACAAAATCACCATATCTGCTGCTAAATACTGGGGGTTTTTAACACAATCTTTATTAAATAACCGTACTTACTACTATACTGCAACAGCAGGGTTGTATTTCTTATTTAATGTTCTAGAGTGGGACAAAGAGGGCTTCACACAACTTTCTTGCAACTTTTAATGGCCATGGATGAAGGGAACCGGTGTAATGAAGTTCACATGTAGTTGTATTTCTTTTTGCTGTCACACACCCTCTTTATAAGCTTCTGCGTTGCTCTTAGAAGAGACTCAAGAGTTTTCTTAGATATCACAAAATGTGCAAGTCTATATGTGATATAGCAATGCCAGAGCTTGCTGATCATCCCCCATCATAAAAAACAACAGCAAATTGGCACAGTGACAGGAGCACGAAAGAGTGATTGGGTCTCCTAACCAAAAGGAATGGAGGTGTGTGATATTACAAGCTTCCAGATGGTAGACTGCAGAAAAGAGAGTGTCATGATCTGGTCTTGTGAATCCTAATCACTGCATGTCTCAGATAACTGAATGGTGTAATTATTTAGAGGGAGAAGGTGTTTTTATTTTTTTTGAGAGATATTTCACTGGTTGTATGTGTTTACTCAAGATGCATTATGAAATATTTTCTGGACAGTTAGAGCAGAAGCTTACGCACATTTGTGTTTTTCAAGAGCTTGGTGAGGTCTTTTATTTTCCTCAGTTGTGCTTGAAGTCTTAATTTTTATTGCCTTGGACATACCTTCCTTCTTGTAAAAATGCCTAGAAAGCATCTCAGCATCAAATATCAAGGAAAAAACCTGGTCAAAACATGACACATCATAAGAACACTCCATATTAGGTTGCGTCTTTAACTCTCTTAGGCTTTTTGCGAAACATTCTTCAAGACAGATTTCATATTTAATTTTGTTTCGTTCTGAGGTCTGTGACTTGGAAACCGTCATCTATTAATTAATTGTTGACTACCAGAGGTCTTGTGTAATTCCCTGTTTTATAATATGATAAATGGAAACTGTAGCCTGATTTTCAATGGATATAGTTATTGTTATTATATTATTCTTAGGATAAATCTTAGTGAAAGAATGCTCTTGGGACTTAGCAATTTTGTATCTAGTGATTATTTTTATTTTTTGCCTGTTAATATACTGGGGTTTTTTTTCACTTTGCTCATATTTGTTTTCTCTTTGGTGGAGAGGGACTGGTTGAAACTAAAGGGAGTTAACTCATTTTAAAATGTCAACCCCCTCATATTGTCTTAAAGACAGCAGCCTTCATTGCACATTGCTTGGAACACAGTTCGCAGTTGAGGTGTTCTAGGTGGGCTGAAATACACGTGTGTTCTGGGGTTTGGAGAGCAAGTGAGCCCATGTGTAGATTTGTTTTAATAAAAAAAAATGCTACTATTCTGAACAAATGCATGTGAAGGTATTTTCCTGCTCGTTGTCTCATCATCTCTATAACTTTTGGTCTCTACATGTGCTTTAGCAGTTAGTGAGTTCTTGCTAGCACTGGTCTCAATAACCAGCTTCTAAGATTTTGTGTATGATTTCAATCTACAAGAAGCAGTTTGAGGACTTATTTTCTTTTCCTTTTGCCTTTAGGCTCTATCTATGCATCGTAGTAATTCAGTGTACCAGGAGCGAAAAAAGCAGTAGCCTTTTCATCTCCACTGAGTGCTGCCTATCAGGTTTCTCTGGGACTAGATTTAGCCTGGCCTTCTGAACTGAGTGCTGGCATCAAATGGGCTTGGAAGCTGCTCAGAGTTTCTGTCATTGATTGACTCTTTTGCTCCATTGAAGCTTGAGTGTGCAGTCACTGAGCACCTCTAGACTGGATGCTGTCATTTTCTTCATGCCCTGTAGATACAAACAAGCTGCAACAAAGTGTAGGGTGTTTTTCCTAGCCTCTATATATTTTTAACTACTAGCTAATCCTTGTGCATATGAGGAAATGGAAAGATCATAACCTGCTCTGATGGATTCCTGTACTGGGCTCTTTACCCGTAGTACAGTGACTTTAGGAAATCTTTACAATTCACCATAACCGCTTAATGAAAAAACTAGTATTTTTTTAAAAAAACAGTTAAATACAGTTCTGTCATTAGTGGTATTCATCATTCATGGGCATTTACTAGCTGCCCCAGTTGGTTTGTGTAGCAAATTAATTTAATTCTTCATGGATGGCTAAAAATGTTTATGATCTATGTTATTCATCTGTAAATATTCTTTTAATTAAATCCATCTTCTCTGTCCAATGCTAAAAATGCTTTGATGTTTAATATTCTTCAAGCTTGTGGGCCAGGATTTTAGCCATACTGCATTTTTCAGTGGTTTATGTGTGCTAAAAAAAAATTCTTTAATTTCTCCTCAACAAAAGGGACTATAGCAACACTTCCTGTATGTAACTGGGAGCCTTGGTTTCCTACATATTAGATAGTCTCATCTGCTTGATTGAAAATGGTGTTTTGGTGGATTTCTTTGAACTACTTGGAACACTTTCAAATCTACTTTTTTTTTTCTAGGTTAAAATTGAGATGATGGTGATAACTTCTGAGTTCTGGCAAGAGAGCTTTTCCACATTCTTACACACTATTCCTAAGCCACTTATTAGTGGACCATTGATTTATACACAGAAAGTAGCCTCCACCCAACAGAAAACTGTGAGACATTTGCAAATGTCATGCTCATTTTATTTCTATAGCTGGTGAGTATAATGATAAACTTTCATGTTTAAGCAGTACAGTTGCAGGCTTGGAGGGTAACTGCCATCAGCTTACAGAAGTCTTTAATTTTCTACTCCCTTTAGGACCCAGTCTCTAAGATCTGTCTTGAAGAATGCAAATCCCCATGAATAGCTTTCCTTACACAGCGATATTTTTCAATGTGCTGCCCCCCCTGTAAGAGGAAGTCATAGTTCAGGTGCTGGTCATCGTGCTGTTGATTCCAGAACTGGACAAATCAATTGTTACAGTAAATGTCTGTTGGATCATTAAGCCCAGTAGGCTTAATCAAGGAAGCTAGTTCAACCTGGATCCTACTGAAAGCTTGCCAGAGAGAAAAGTGTCTCATCTCTAAGCAAAAGGATGTGTGTGCTTTTGGGCAATAGACCACCAGAAGGCATAAAGACTAAGAACACAATTTTTCTTATCTCAGAAGAAACTCATCATGATTTACATTCTTGTAACTGAGAAAAATTCAGACTCTGAATATCTTAGAAGACATTATCCAATCGGAGAAAAGGTCAGGTTTGCACATTTACTGTCTATAATAGTATTTCTCTTCCTCAGTTACTGTTGGTCAGGCTTGTGTGTGTGAAATGCAAATGCGCATGTGGGAGAGTGAGAGAGAATGTCATCTCACAGAACAAATTTGAGCAGGAGTAGAAGTGAATATATTCAGAAAAAACTTGTCCATTAGTCACTCACCATTATATTGCTTTTTCAACTGCCTTTCATCTCGTCACTTGCATCTCCTTTTTACAATTACGTACACATTATCTTTATGTACGTAATTGTAAAAAGGCTAAACGTAGGCTGTTGGTAATGCTGTGTTCAGAAATACCACACTTAATTGGAATTAAAGCAATAAATCTGTATCTGTCTGAGAAATGGACATAACTATAATTGTAATGGTAATGAATCCATTGTTATTGAGAGGTACTGAACAAAACTGTGGTGGTTTACCTTGTGATGGCACAAGCTGCACACTTTACCTCTCAAAAATTACTCAATTTGGTTCTCTATAAAAAAGGATTTTTATCTTCCCCTAGGTCTTTCCAGTACCTAGCTCTTCCTGGGGAATGAAATTAAGAAACGGGTTGTACAGTCCTAGATAAACCATTTCATATTTTGTTTTTACTTTATACAATATGTTATAACAACTGGGCTAGACTTGTAAAGAACTTGAATTTTTCAGTCTAAGAGACTCAGGGTGCTAATTTTTGTGTCAGTATGATTTAAGAGCTCTCACAGACTCCTGATAGAAAGGGTGCAAAGCTATCAGTGCCCCCTCTACTGCTAGCACTTCCCAATTTCTATCATTGCAGCCACATGATGGAAGGCACTCCCTTCCTGCCACAGCCCCCCCACCTCCCTGTATTACCTCCCTGACTATCCCAAGACAGTGTAAGAAAATCCCCACATATATGTGAGTGTCTAATCTGAACAGAAAGAAATCCTTGCCTGTAATTGAAACAGCTACATACAAATGTAAAAAGAAAATTGTTAGTTGAACTCATGTGTGGCTTTTGCTGGAAAGCAAACTTGCCTTTTGGGTATTGATCAAGATATGTATCTGACAACATCAGAGGGACCCTTCTTTCTGCTCGGTTTTCATTTATGGTCCATTAAAGGAGCTTCTTGCTTTATTATTTAAAATCTCAGGTCAGTGTTATGTGGGACTAAATGAAGTACTCAGCTGAATTCACCTTGGATATGTGCTGCTCAGTGAAATGCTGTGTTTCTTTAGAAATCCCCTTAGTCTAACTTCAGTCTGGGTATATTTGCATGACAGTAACGACATCTCAAGTACAAAAAACAGTCTTCTTACCTGCCAACTACAATCTCACAGCTCTACCATTCCCTGAAGTCCCTGTTGGAGGTGAATTGTTAGCATCTGGAGTCCTTCCCCCAAGGTTTCATCCTTACCCTAAGTTATACTTATTACCCCAGGATATACTAGGTTTCTTTTTTATCTCTCTGCAACACAGTTGTCCACCTTTGCTTTCTCTTCAGTGTTTTGCAGCTCCATATTACATTCAAATCTGCTCTATGTGGCCATCTTCCTTATGTTGAATAATATTTATTTTCTTTGTTACTTATAAGCACAGATTTTTCCATGTCCATTCTGTATTTCTTTAACTGATCACTGGTGAAATGTTCATAGCTGTGGACTTCCTAGAGCCAAGCCTGTGCCCCATCTTATATACTATACTTGTTTTTCTATACTGTACCCCTTAACCGCGCTTCCTTAGGCCTCTGTCATATCAGGCTGCGTTTCTCTGTATCATATTTTGTTAGGCATGGAACCATGGTGGTACCATGCAAAGATACACAGGTGTAAAAAGAATTAACCACAGACACTGAGTCAATTAGGAAAAAAAATCTTGTTCCAGGAAACTAAATTAATCTAAAGTCAGGTTGCAGCCAGGTAAAGGTAAGTTCAGATAGAGGAAGGCTGGTAAGCTTCAATTCTACAAAATCAGCACAACACTTATGGGCAGTTACTAGCAATAGCAGTAGCATAGCAGAGGGCTAGCTGGTTACTGCGTTGTGAAGATGTCCTGTGACAATTGAGTAAGCTAAATTAAGACAATTGTACAAAAGCTCTACTCAGTAACAATTGTTCTTAAAAGTGACAACAGCTATGGGAGGATAACTTTTAGTATTTCCACAGGGATTCTGTAACTGAATAGTTTTAAATCTGTAAAACATCAATTTCCATCAACGTGGTGTCACTGTTGATGAATACTCATCTGATCCCCATGAGTTCCTTAAAAGGATGTATACGCCTATGAAAAGTAATTCATCAAAGAATTATAAAAAGTTTATGTAACACACTTGGCAGTGTATTACCCAGTCTGCAGAGTCTGAAGAATTGCAGGCAGCTAACAATGGAAGGCGGTGTGTGTAGGTGCTGTAGCATGTGGATCAGTCTGTGGTTTGGGAATTCTGTGCTCTCATACCAGCTTTCATTTGCTGCCAGGTTTCTCCTGAAAGGATACCTGAAGTAAAAAATGGGAAACAGTATTTTAGTTACTCTCATGCCTGGCTCTCTGAAATAACGGAGAGCCAGGAGTGTTAATTTAGAAGCATAACTCTGTGCAGACATAGCAAGAGATGCAATCTTCCCTTATGGAACCAGTGTTCAAAGACATGAGAAAAGAGGCAAAAAATCCCTTGGTGGAACATTACTGTCGACCTTAAGACAGGCTCCTTTCAGTTGCTTCTTTTGTCTCCCATTACTCTTGTGCTTTGTGTGAAAGTTAAGAAAATTTGTAAAGCATTGTTTTCAAAAGCAGGCCAGAGAAGGTGCATTGTTCTTTTGGCCACAGCAGGTTGTGTTTTTCCCTAGGACTCCTTCTCTTTCTGCTGTCTGACGCTGCATGTTGTTGGAAAGACCACTCCAAATCCAAGCTTTTGTCTATAAACATCCAAAGTAAGTATTTCAGCAGTTTATAGGTGTCTCCTGACTGCCTTGTTTTTATCTACTCTTTTTGACCCTATTTAAATTATGTGAAAATATAGCCTAAGAAAATCCTTTATGCCCATGTAATGTTAGCTAACTTGGTGAAAGACAGGAAGAACAAAGCTGACTTGGATTTTGGGGCCTGATATAAGGATAACTCTCTGAAGAATTTGCTTTCTTTCTTTTAAGTTGGTTTTAAAACCGAATGTATGTGACAATAAAATCTGCCTATATCCTGGTTACCTCTTCATGCAGCACCATTGTAAGCAAGAACAGGTATGTTGAAATGCTTACTTCACTGACCAAAGATGTGAAAATGACCATTAGGATATCCTGCCAAAGGAGAGGAGATACTTCATCACATCCATATTGCATTTGGAGCTTGAAAGTGCCACTCAGTGATCATAAGAGAGCTCTGAAGAGGCAAAAACCTAAACCTGCTTTCTGCAGTCAGTTCTGCAGTAACCATGTGTCAGGAGAAAAAGTGAGGGTACTGGTTAGTCTTCCTGTCACAACAGGCTAAACTTGTGGGCATTCTCCCAAACGATCCCATGTGGCAAGGCCAAAAGCCTTTTTTATGGAAAGCTATGTAGGTCTTTACCTATAGGTTTCTTGCTATGATTTCCAAAGCCAATTTCATGCCTGACATGTGTTTCTTTGGTACTGATTAGTATCTCAGAATGGCACTTTGAATTTTTCTCTTACAGGCTGGGATGGTCAGGAGAAAAAAAGAAAGTCTGAAATTTAAATAATTAGGAAGCTTTCTTATTTTTATTTTGGTTTACTGCAACCAAAGACTAAACCTATGTATTTATTCTTCCTCTACTTATTCCTCTCTTACCTCATATAGGTAAAAACATCCTGGTATTAATTCCTGTTAGAGGAATGGAACAGGTGAGGGTCTCATACGCTGAAATGAATAGTTTTATGTAACTTTTTGCCAACTCAGTACATCCAGTGACTGATAATTTTGGTTAGAAATAGAAATGACTGGGACTTTTAATATTTCAAAGTATTTCACAGCACTTTTAGAATATTGTGAAGGGGGGAAATGTTAGAAGCTGCCGTTTTAGTGTGAGGAAATATTCAGAATTGAACTTCAGAATTATGCAAGTGCATCGAAGGAATGTTATTTGTACCCAATGCCCTTAAGAGGGCGCTTATTCACCACTACTTTTGTTTTTAACATCATCTGTTATAATAATGTGATTTTAAAATAACCTGTTAACATCTGACTGCAACATATTTGGGCTAGTTATAGTTACTGACATCAACAGATACAAGTATAGAACAATATTGCATTAGTTAGGCTTAGCTTATATAAGCTAAACTTGTGTCAGTTTACAAGAGTGCCACTTCCACCCAGAGCAGCGGGTGCAAAGCAGTTCCCCACCTCTTAAAAAACACAGGAGGATTCTGATTCGATTTGAGGTTTTCTTTAGCTCTGCCTTTTCTGTGATGGTCATCAATTGTAGTAAACTTTGTCGCCTCATCCTCTGAAGTTGTTGTTCTTTGAATAAACTACCACCTAAATGGGGGTACAGGAGAAGACTCCGAAGGATAAAGAACAGTTCTGGTAACAGAATTGGACTATCAAGTGTATGTTTTCTTTCTAAGGCAAGTGCTGAGAAATTATGTCCTTTTTTCTTAGAAAGCTTCTTTGCAGTTAGAAGTCCTCCTTGTTTGCAATCATTACGGCAGTTGGACGGATGTGGCAATCAATGTTTTTTCTCAAATAAAATAGGATTTGTCTAAAGATCTCAATTAGTCCAGATCTAGATCTTCATATCACAGTCTGTTCCTTTTCACACAGGACACTGGAGAATGAAAGTGGTTGGTACAAACTTGGCATCACCAAAATTGGATTATGTCACATACCACTAACAGCAACTTCAATGTAAATATATATGCAAATTTTGTAACACATAAATAAATGATCGCAAAGTTTAATTATGCATCATCTCTTTGGAAATAAAGGAGAGCTGATTTCCACTCCCCCTTGCCCTATCATCCTTTTAGATTTGGCATTTTTATGTGGACTTGCAAGATTACTTAATTGGAAACAGCTAAACTGTGGAATTTGTATGGAAGAGCTCAACTCTGGTGGCAGAGTTCTGCTTAATTTTTAAAGCCTTCATTTTCCGTATATGATTGATGTCTTTCATGTTAGTCTGAAGGAGTAAGAATATGTCTCAGTGGCTTGTGCATGAACATGAAGATTGTGTATAGGCCATAGACGGAATAACCACATAAACACTTCACAGGCCGTATTCTGTAGCAACACGGGATCTTATGTTTGTAGACATCCAGGCTTCGTATTTTGAATTTATAAAGGCATCACTCATTTATCAAAACATACTGAACGCATGCGTTTTCATAAAGCTTTGTGATCATACAAGTTGTATAAGTACAGGCAGTTACTTCAAGTTACTTCTAGGCAGCAATGAAAGCTGATCTTTCTCATGCTCTTTTATGAGTGAAGTTAAATTTGTACATTTGTTTCTCTCTAACATATGTTTGTGTGGCATCCTTCAGCTGAAACCAGCTAATTTATTCCAGCGGTGTATAGGTGGGATCTGGTTATTTAACAGCTTTCTTTACCTTGTTAGCTTTTGTTTAATATTCACCTACACAGAGACCACTGATATGAAGGAGTGCATATCTCTAGGACATAATTTAATTTTTGTATGACTAGATGGGATATAGCTTCTGATACTGAAATAGTTATATCTTTTTTTGAGATTATGAAACATTGCTTTGTACCTCTATCACCATATAAAACTGAATCTCATGAAATAAGCACTACCCATTGTGCCTGAGATTAATGGAAAAAAACATTTAATTAGTTTGCCAGAGATCTAGTGGACTGCTGTGCCTTTTTTTGGACCTTGACCAGGTTATTGAATATTTTGGTAACAAAACTGATGGAAGAAACTGTTTGGTTTGGCTTCTTTCCTTCTTTCCTTCTTTCTTTCTTTTCAATAAAATCATCCCTCTTAATATATAAAACAAACTATTAATTCTATTCTGAAGTGATAAAGGGGGACACTTAAGGGTTTACAATCTTTAAAAAAGGTGGTTCTAAAGGCTTTGGAACAGAGGAACTTCTGCATCCTTTGCCCTTGTATTTTGTTGCTAGTGCTGGGGAGGTCTTGGTACTTCAGGCATTCCAGGGGTCCTTGTCCCAAGTTCTTGCTGGTGCCACTAGGTGAAACAAATGTGATAGGTACTTGATGAACAATAAGGACAGAATTGCTGCCTTCCAGTGCTAGGAAAAAAAGTGTTACAGGTTTTCTTAGTGCACACCCCTACACCTTCCCAGAGCAGAACAGCAACAAAAAAAACCCCAAAATGCCTGGGGAATAAAACACGCTGGCTGGCCGTGTGGCAGGGAAGGCAAAATGGCAACAAACCCCTTTGTCTCGGGGAAGGGAGATCATGCAGCAGCTTGGGCAAAACAGATGGGAACTTGTTGAACCTCTGCCATTGGTCTCCTCCTCACAGCAGATGAAGCTGGTGGATTTTGGTGTCCTTTCTCTTGTTGGTTCAGCTTTTCCTGAGGTCTCGCGCTGGCCAGAGCAGCCCCCCCACTGGTCTCCTGCAGGTCCTGGTTAACTGTCTTGGTGATTGTCTGATTTCGGACCAAAACTAAGCCAATGGTTCAAGAAAAAAAAGAAAGGATTGCTGTTGCAGCCTCCAGGCCAGGGGAAGGGAAAAAAAATCTTCTTGCTTAAGCTAGCAAAAAACTAACCTAGCTAAGCAACAAAATAACATCTGGTCCCTGCCGCACTCAGCATGCTCTGGAGAGTCTTTGAACAAAGCCCATGCAGAAGCTCCCAGGCTCCCACCCCTCTCCCAGATCCACCTAAAAGCTACAGCAGCCATTCTGGGCATAAAGCAGGCGATCAAGGATAGAGTACCATCATAAAGTCACCCCAAGACAGTGAATTAAAACATGTTGGTTAATAGGGTTACCATTAACTCTGAGGACTGCTTAAAATGGCTCTGGATCCATGGCTTGATTAATGGAAAGTTATTGCACAATTTAGAACTTAATATATTTCTCTCAAGTTTGAGTGCTAATTTTTAGGGTGTTGTGTATCTCATACTATCTAGTATCCTTTCTCTGTAAATAAGGAAATTTTTGGATCACTCCAGCAAAAACTTACACAGGGTTCTCCTCTGTTGCGATGGCTGAACCATCAGCACTGGTAGCAGTGGGGGGCCGGAAGACCAAGGGAGCCTGGGTCCAAGAAACCCCCCTCTGGGTTTGTTGTAAGAGTTTCTCCCATCGACTCTTATGAATATTCATGTACCCTTGCAAGATGTAACCAAAGCCCCCATTCCTGCCCCTCTTTCCCCATTGGTTGGTTTTGTATCACCCGCCCCCTTCTCCCTCTCTCCCCACTGGCTGTTTTGTATTACCCCACCCCCTTCGGGACCCCCTTCTAAGCCCCAGCCGAACGGAAGTTCGCCCTCTTGGTTTCTTCTCTTCCCTGGGGTCCCGCCCAATAAAATCTTCGGTTGTCCAGCCCAAGAACCACCTCTTAAACCTCTGGGGGCACCTGAACCAAACGATGCATGGGTTGGTTGCTGGCTACTGTCGCCCTGGGTGGGGAACAGCTGGCTAGCAGGGGTCTGGCCCCACCCAGGACCCCTCATCGAAGGGATCCTGTGGCACACGCTGCAGCTTGTTCCCACCCAGCACCACAGAACCCGCGCAGGCACTATGCTCCTCCTTCCAAAGACAATGCACATTCCTTAATATAACGTGAACTAGATTCTTATTCTATTATTGTATAGACAAAACTATCAATCTTCAATTATATAATCAACTAAATTTTACTCATTACTTTTGAAAGCCGTAGGAAGAAAACATAGCACTAGGTTGGATCCTAAATCTCTTTTTTTTCATTCCTCACAGACTCAGTTATTAAATATGTGGTCTTGAATAACTTGCAGACATTTAAATTATATTTTGTATTTTTAGCTCAAATTTCAGCACTAATCACTCAGGCTTTGTGAGAAACAGCACACTGAAATATTTGTGAAACAACAGTACTCTAACTTAAGCTTTTTTAAAATAGTCCCCCAGACACAGATAAACATCAAATGCTGTGAAACAGACCTCCCCTGCTAAGTGTTTGTAGCTCTTCTTAACACAAATTTACATGAGGAATTTGAATGCCTGCTAGTATTATCTGTGTTACTTATAAATTCATGTTGTCAGATGTGTATCGATAAACCTCTCATAGCAGATGAAAAAGGAAAAATGTTGATACTATGACTGATGTGGAAGTTTCCATTACTAGGACTGTTAATTTCTTAGATTATTAACTGAGTTTCTTAGTTTCCAGCCTGAGCCATAAGATTTCAGGGCAAATACATCACTTTTAAGAATAATTGATGGTGTGTCACCTTACAAACACCAAAAAGGAGCTTGTTTTAGGATGACGGGGAATGCTTCATCAAATTCAGTATCTTTTTCGCAGATGCAATCCACTGAACATGCAGAGTGATGGTCTTTGTCATTCCTTTTTCCTCTTGCAGAAGTACATATTTCAAAAGACATCAGAGAGAGTCCACCCTGGCAGGTCTATAAGTGTGGATGGAGTCCATGCATGGTGTCTAAAGAATGTGTGAATGATGCTGGAGTCTCCTTTCCTGGAGCTTGGCACTGCTGGCTTCCCTGTGTTATACTAGTGACAGTGACTCTGCTTCTGGAGAATGTTCTGAGCCAGACCCATCATATCAGGAGCAACAGCATCTCCAATCCCAGCACTGGCACTCTGTCGCCATAGTGATTGTTATGGTTCCTTTTGTATGTCCTTTAGGTCACAGGGGGTTGTTTTTGTTTGGGCCTACAAGTTCCAGTTGGGGTTTGCCCACATTTTAGCTATTTGAAATTCTTACACTGTCTCCTTTCTCAAGAAGCTTGATCTTGACATTGAGCAGCAAGTATTGCAAGATATCCCTAGTGAACCCCCCAGAACCTACAGTGGCAATTGAACAGCTTTTTGTATGTGCTTTCATATTTAGATCAGCTTTATGTCGATTGTAACCACCGCTGTTTCTCATAATCCCTAATTGACATACTATATTTTTTCCTCCTCCTGTTTTAACACAAGCTCAGGCATTACAGAAAGCCAGTTTTCTATGCTTATACTCTATGCAATATTGGGGGTAGATGTAGATTCATACATTTTGATAAGTAGGGTTTTCCAGCTTCCTTTACCCATGTACCATGTCAAATTTGGCTCTCGTAATGAGTTTCTTCAATGTTGCTAAATTCAGATCTGATCAGTTAATGGGTAGTTTCATACACCCAGTGGTGCAGAAGATTTTTGGTTATTGAAGTCAAGCTAAACCAGAAAGGAATGCATTATTTAACAGATTTTGGTAGTTCATCAGTCTTCAATGGATGGCCTGGAGTCACTTCACTGTCCCAGAAGACAGATCATCTAAGACCTTTTCCTCTCTCTTATTCTCTATCTGAAGTAATGGCTGAAGGTTGCAAGCTCTGCCCAAATGTGCTGTTCTCACAGTCCTGCTGCAGAAGCCATGGATATGCGAGGTGCCCAAAACTCCTGTAACACACTATCGCTAGTCATTCCTTTACTGTCACCAGGTGGTTGTCTTGTGAGGCTGATGTACAGCTCCTAGGAGACGTACTGCTCAAACCCTTCCCCTTGTCACTGAGCAGCCAGGCCAGTAAAGGCTTTTGATTGCTGTCACTTTGACTTGTTTTAGAAGTTGAAAGGCACTGCTCACTATTGATTGATTTGTATAATAGCAGCAGGGATGAAATAAGGACTGGCTTTTCAATTTTTCTTCCTCACAGTTTCTTGCAACTCAGCAGGACTTGGTGGGATGTGGACTACCTGCTCGCCATCCAGGTCCTCCCTGGAGTGGTGCTGTAGGGAATGCTCTTTGCACAGTGTCCAAGCTGCAGCCAGCCCTGATGGCGGCAAGTCCCAGACATACTCAGCAAATTATGATTTTATCCATTCAAAGCTGATCGAAAGAGCTGTTGAGGAAAAACTTTTCTTTTCTTTTTTCCAGAAAACCCATGAGATTCTGTCTCTGAAAGCCACCTCCTAGTGGTCGCTTACTCACTTGCTCCTGTGCTGACACAGCGCTCCCCCCAAATATTTTCAAAGGCAAGGAACATTCCCTGCAAAAACTAAAGTACACAGAAGTAGCATTTTTCTCCTCTAACACCTAAAAAATCAACACATAGAGAAAAAGCTACTAATACGGCTACTAATCTGCTAGAATTGGAGGTCAAACATAGATTACTTGTTTTTTTGAGGTCAGGCTAATGTCTAGTAATGGATTGCATGAACCTGTTCATATTCTTTCTGGCTTGCATTATTGAGAGCTAATGAATTAATAGGAATATTCCTACAAAGCTATTTATTTTTGTTGAGATTTTAAATAGAGATATTGCTGTCAGTAAAATACACATATTTTAAATTAATTTTTTAAACTTGCTTTCAAGTTGTTTCACCAGCCTCCACAATTTTGAGACAACCTGTATTTGGCTGTTACAAAACAGGACTTCCCTCTGAGATCTAATATGATACTCATGCTTTGCTTACAAGCTAATCAGAACTGCAGCAGACAATGCTTAAAAATGACATTTATTATGACGTTTTGCTAAACAGCATGTTTTTGCTCAAGCATGTAAATGTCAAGGAGCAGAGCTCCTAGCAACCAGTTCGCAAAGGTATTTTCAACATGAAAAGAAGGTTCATAGAGCGTGTTGGCAGATATATGTTTGTTAGTGCTCAGTAACTGACCTAGTAGCAGCTTTGAGTAGATAGACTCTTCCTCGCCTCTTTTATTTTAGTTATTACCTTAGGAAAATAATAGTTAGCATGATAGGTGCAACTGGATGTTTTCTAGTTAGCTCAGATCTCTAAAACCAATCCAGACACCTTTTATGCAGGGAGGATGGTGGGCAGACAACCTTTCGAGATTAAATCCTTGTATCATAAAATGAGAGAAGGCCTGATAGTCATCCAGTCCATTTTCCTCTCCAAAGGCAGCATTTGTGTCACACCCTGACAAGAGTTTCTTTTGAAAAAATTTCCTTTGTTGGAAATTCTGCCTTTCCTCTGGCTATTCAGTTAGAAGAATCATTGTCCTTCTTGATAGGGAGACCTTTGGTTTTGCTTTTCTTCAGAGGTAACCTGATTTTTCATTTGTGTAGATTTAAGCCTCACCATTCTGTCTTCTGCTCACTATATGTGTGGAGAACACATAGGATTGCAAGAAATGCTCTTGTTGTCTAACACTGCAGTTTGCTTCCAGAAACAATCACAGCCAGAGGCCTGAGCAAGAGTTACTAAGTTTTCCATTTGATTCCTCCTCTCCTTGTGACAATTTTTTTTTTTTTTTTAATGCTTTTCCATCTCATCTTTTTTCAGATGATTCCTCTTTAAAATGCACAATCATTGCATTCTCTCACAGGTCTCATCTTCTAGACTTCTGATCATTTCCCAATTGACCTATGCCTTTTTGCTCTGGTTTGAAAGCAAACCAGCAG
>VZTA01027019.1:0-138264 GCA_013398855.1 Mohoua ochrocephala
CCCGCTGCCCCCGGCCCGCCGCTGCGGGAGGGCTCTGCTTGCCTCCAGCCTGCGCCCCGCTGCCCGCGTTGCCCGGGGGTTGTAGCCCCGGGTGGGAGGCTGTGCCTGGCGCTTTTTTTGTAAATCGCCCCACACTCCCGCACCGCTCCCCCACCTGTCCCGCTCCCTCTCACACGAGCTTTCCCTCTGCAAAGCCAGGGAAATGCCCGGCCGTGCTTTGCCTTTTGGGGTTGGGGGTTCTCCCCCTCGCCCCCAACCATTTTGGCGTTTTCTGTGCATTTTCACAGCCTTTTGGCAGCTGTTCGAACTTGTCCCGAGCTCTGTCCGGCCCGAAGTTGCGATGCGTGCCCCGGAGCGGCGGGAGCGCGGCGGCGCTTGGCGGGGCTCCCCGGGGCGCCCCCGGGTAGGGAGCCGGCTCGACCCGCCTCGCACACAGCCCGGCCTCCGGGGGCATCCAGGTACTCCGTAGCTGCCTGGGCGCAAGTTACCGCATCCTCTCCAGGAAGCCTCCAGCTGCTCCCTCCATCCCTCTCTTGGAGTTTTTCGTTCCCTTGTCAGACTGCACTCTGCTGGTTCTGAGCTCGTTGCTTTTTATCTATTTGAGTTCTGAAAGAGCTGCTGTCATCCCTAATGTTGAATTCCCTTAATTTAAAGAGAATATGGACCCAGATTTTCTCTTTGCAAAACTAGGAGGTACTCTTGACGTGAGTGTAACTCGTTTTGGTTCCAGCTATTGGAGAACGTTGTAGTCTTGTGAATTGCTTCTCTGCTGAGAAATTGGCAACTGATAGCTTGTTAGTCGTGTTACATTTACAGATAACTTTGTATGAAGTCCTGTTTTCTGAATACTGTAGGAGTCGAAAAAAGAAAGGAGTTTCTTTGTGTGTGGTGTTCTTGGTCTCCTGAGTTGGGGCTTTGCCCCCTGAAGGTGCTCCCAGCTGTTCCTCAGTGTTCCTTGGTGATAGCTTCTCTTGTTATCAGCTCTCTCCTGCCTGCTTTTGTGGTACTTGCAGCCGTATCTGCTCACATAGACGAGCTCTGTCAATGTAATGTCTTTCAGAGCTTCTCTGCCTGGTACAGCAAGTTTAGCTGGCCTTGTATGTAGGCTGAATGTGGTGAGTTTCCTTCCAAAACTCAGCTCAGTCCGCTCCAGAGAGTGTTTTTTGCACAAAACATTCCCTTGATCAGCAAGTTGTCTGTCATTTGATACATGGTTTGGTGTGTGGGGAGGTTAATTGTTTTTTATGAATATGGGATCCAGCCCAAACATGCTTTACTGTATCTGTGTCTGCTTCTAAATGGTAACGAATTGATCTCTCTTTCCAGTGAAACTAGTTGTTAGTGACACAGCTGTGGTTTAGGCTTGGAGAGCTACAGGTGCAGTGCTTTGGCCTTCCCATCTGAAAATGTATTATCCTTGCTTTCTCCTCAAAATTATACCATTGTCTCTGCTGCCTTACTTCCCTTGTGACTGCTGGGTGCTACTGTCAGAGCAAGTACGTGGAGGATGAGGAATGCTCCTTTAAAGACCACACAGAAAACATTTACTTAATTTGACTTCTCTACATCTTACACGGAACCTGTGGCAGAAAGGGGAAAAAATTATTTTCCCAGCCTTCCATTTGCCTGCTTTCACTGCAGGACCTTTTAGTTTTTTCTCCTGCAGTCCCCTCTTTTCCCAAGTTCTCTCCCTTTCACTTCTGCGTGCACACAGAAAAGACCCTGGACTGCCAAGGACAGCCTCCCTTCATTTACATCAGCACCTCCTCTTGTGGTGGGCAGAAAAACTTTGCATGCTTTATTCCTGTTAATTCAGTTCAGGCAGGATCAATCACAGAAATTATCTTTATTTTCTGACTTCTCAGTGTTTGCCTTTTATGTTTTTCCAATAGAAAGGGAGGAGCGAACAAGACCTGTGTAGGTCACACAGGTGATTCCATTTCCTCCCAGGAGCAGGCTGGTGTTTCTGGTGGTGCTGGCACGCAGCTGTCTGTGGTGGGGGCTGCCAGGCAGCCTAGCCCAGCGCTGCTCTGGCTTCCTGACCTGAGGCTCCAGTACTGCAGTTTGAGTTTGCCTTTCTCACCCAGTCTGTGCACGTGTGGAGGACAGTTCAGTGCCTTCTGCTTTGCTGCAGCCTCCTGCACGGGTGAGCAGGGGTGAGCACCATTACCGGCTTTCTCAAGTTTCAGCCTTGTTTTCTGTAGAAGAAAGAGGCTCTGGTTCTTTCAGTGTGTCCTGACAGGCTGTGTTTCCAGGCTCTCTGATCCAGTTTCTCTTCATGTGGCTGTGTCCACCTAAAGTGCAGAGCACTTAGGGAGCAGGACACTCCTTACATGCCACGTACCTCTCTCAGTCCACTGAATAGTTCCAATTTTTAAAGCTAGCCTCAAGACAAACCAAACAAGGCTTGTACCCCATGGACCTCTGTTGGACCCTGCCTTGCATTCACAGCCTTCTTCCTCTTCCTGTCCTAGACCATCAGCTCCTAGTGGAGCTAGGCAGGTGTTCTCTGCTGCAAACACCATCTCAAAGGGTTAGTTGAGCTAAGACTAATAAGCGATCTATTTCTATTAGTGAAACAAGGTGAAGACACCGTTAATAGGGTTGTCCCTCCAAGAGGGCCTGTCTGGGCTGTTGTCTAATGCCTGCATGGGAAGTCTGTCGCCCTCTGTTCCTGATGAACTGCAGCAGTGACAAGTCTTCTTAACTT
Organism: Mohoua ochrocephala; assembly: GCA_013398855.1. Taxonomy (NCBI): domain Eukaryota; kingdom Metazoa; phylum Chordata; class Aves; order Passeriformes; family Acanthizidae; genus Mohoua; species Mohoua ochrocephala. The sequence goes on from VZTA01027019.1 coordinate 2,711, forward strand.
CCTTAGGCCTGAGTTCCTCCACTCGTGGGACAGTGTCGGGATCTGTCAAGAAGCACGACTGGAGAGGGCAATGGCTGCAGACCTGCTGTGAAATGCTCAGGTGTCTGGTATGTTTTGCAAGGGGAAACAGGTGGTCTGTGGAAACAGAGCTGGCACTGTGAGACTCGTGGTGATGCTTCCATCACCACTGTAGGCACAAGCTCCTGTGCACGCTCCTGTGGCTGCAGAGTGTATGCAGGCTCTCAACCCATTGTGAAGACAAGCTGCTGCTCCTCTTACATGATTTCCAAAGCTGTTCAAACTATAGTGCTTTACTTATTTCTTTTTATTATCTTTTTTTATTTTTCTAATTTCCTGTGGGCTAATGGCTGTTGCCTGGAGGCTGTGATGGATTTAAATCTGGCAGTTCCTTGGCAGTTCCTCACCCCTGCAGCTCGTGCCCTGAGGTTGAGTGCAGACTGTCGATGGTTGTTCTGCTAGGCTGGGAGTGGAAAGCCTGGCACACGCTCCTCTGTGTTGCGTTAGTGGAGGATGTAATAATTTCCTGCGGCAAGGCAGGAGGGACAGCACAGGGCAGCAACCTCCGAAAGCCCTGCAACCACTGAGCTGCTGGTATCAGCACGTGCCCGGTTACCAGGGCTCAGCCGATGGGCCATAACTCCACTGCTGCTCAAGCTCTTAACTCCACTCATCCAGGATTTTCTTTTGTCAGTGTGGCTGCTTTCCTGCCTTTTTGTAAGGCAGAAAGAAACAAGGAGATGGCTGATGAAGGGGCAGCTGAGGCAGGGCTGCACTGTCAGGTTGAGTTGCCAGGGAAGGTAGCAGTGCTGGCTCTGTGGAGTGGATTTTGCTGAGTGTTGTAGCAGGTCACTGGAGCTTTTCAAGGGGAACAGTACAAAGGTTCCTGCCCAGATTTGCTCTAATAGATGGGAAAATGTCATAAACCTGACATGTGCTTTGGATGGATCTGCTCAGAGGATCCAGCTAAGGCCACCCAAGCCAATGTGCAGGTCTGAAAGAGGCTGTGTGACAGGCAGGCAGCGGGAGGAACTATGGATGCCTTCTAAACAAAACAAGCATGTCCTTCTGAGACTCCTCAGACAAATTGGAACCCAAGGAATGAAATAGACTGTAATTTGTTCTGGTAGTTATTTGGGTGCAAGTTTGTACAAACTTTGATTTAAGGTGAAGAGCAGAATCTCTGAGGTTCAACGTGACCTCTGGGGATAATATCATCCAACTTATGTCAACAAGGGGAGGTGGGAGGTGTAAACAAGAGGGAGAGCTGGGCACTGAATAACTTGTCCTCTGGATGTGCACAGGCTTGATGATCCCTTCCTTCCAGCCCAAACCTGCTATGAGGCTTTTTTCCTGCCGTGAGGTGAGGAGAAAAAGCTGCAGTTTGGTCTCACCCTCTTGATTCCTTGGTACTTTGGCTCCTAGTGTGGTACTTCCTGCCTTTTGCGAGCTGGAGGTGCAGTGCAATAGCTCGTCTTCCAGGGAAGGGTCTATTGAGGGTGTTCTGTGCTGGAGCCCCGTGTCTCTCTGCTTTAGGCAGTTCATCCTGGTGTGACACGTCCTGACTGCAGGCTGACCAAGTCCAGACATGGGCCAACCTACGTGTCCTGACTCCCAGGCCAAATGCAGTGCTTCTCTGTGCAGGTGTTTGCATTCAGAGGTTGGTGGAGCTGCCTGCCCAGCCATGTGCTCCTGAGGCACAGGACAAAGGGGACTTGGGCTCCTGCTGCCTCCTGTGTCTCAGGAGTCCTTCAGGAGGGTTTGTGTTGCTGAGGAGAGCTGGACCAAGGAGGAGTTACCTGTAGGTACAAATGAGCCTTGCAATCAAGCTCAGCTTCTTTCTGTGGGACTTTGATCTCGCCATGGCTTTTGCTCTGGGCTGTTGCTTGCAGTGCTCTGAGCAGGGAGGCTGCAAAACAGAGCAGGGCTCTGGCAGGGAGATAGCCCCTAGAAAGTGATTAGTCCCCCTGGACTTTGTGGAGTTCTCAGGATATGAGCTCAAAAGGGGAAGAACTGAGGCAAGAGGTGTGAAGGGGCATTAATTGAGGAGCAATCCCATAGCTCCTGTTTCTTTATCACTAGAAAAGTTATTAGAGAAGCAGTTTGGCAATGATAGCTCATCTTTTCCTGCAAGCCACTGCTCCTTCAAGTGTGGATGCTGCTTGTCCATCACAGGATGTTGTTGTGCATCCTTGTTCCTGCTCCACCTGCTGATTTGATCCACCAACTTCTAAATGCCCCCTGCATTTAGAGTTCCCACACTGAGTGCTGTCCTGAGAGCTGTAAATTGTGCTTCATTGTTGCTCTGTTCCTCACAGCTCTCCCTCTGTATAGGCACAGTGCCTTTTGTTCTAGAGACTGCACATTTCATTCGGGCTGTGGCGCAAACATCTGAAGTCAGGTGCAGACATTTCTGTGGGCAGCTGAGGAATTTGCTATTAGGAACTGAAAGCCTCGAGGGGGTAATCAAATGAGAAAGGGGAGAGAGCATCTGTAAAGTCTAGGTCATTTGAATGTTGCTTGGGGTTTGAGTGGGATGCAGATGCTGCATCCCCTGTTGGAAGCACGGATCCATCACGTTAGCAGGGCAGCTAGAAAGCTCTTTGCAGGCTGTGCTATGGATCCAGCCCACTCACTTCTTGACAAGGGCTTTCCTGCAATCTTGCAAGTGGTCCTGCTTAGTTTGGCCGTGGTGGGAGCACTGGCAGAGTGTGTGCCAACCTGCCCTTTGCTTGGGAATCAGAATCCTGTGAAGAAATCTCATTTGCATCTTACAGATTTTCTATATGGCTTTGAAGCCTCTGGGCTTGTATGGAAAGTGGCAGTGCAGCTGTGGTGGAGGTACCAGTCCTCTGGTGTGGGGTCTGAGTTGTAGAAGAGAGTGGGAGCCATAGGCTTACCCAAGGGCAGTCCCTGTGGTGGTGGCAGGGCTGGGAGCTGGGTCCTGGTCTCCTGATGTTAGAAGGGATATGGCCTTCCAGAAAGGAAAGCTTCCTTTCTCTGCCACCAATGCTTATGGGAGTGCTTTGGGAGAAGAGTCTGGGACATGACCCAATCTGTGGATTCCTCAATGCTGCGTTGATGGAAACTTTTATAGAGGAAGGAGAGAGCTTTCACTGGCAATCATTCCCCTTGCATTTTTCCCCTGGTACATTGCAGGAAGGGTTAAATACTCGAGGAGGAAATTGACTCTTTTTGGGTGGTCTGGGAAAGAATGAGAGACCAGACTGTTCAGTCTTTAATTTACCTGCTTTGGGGAGGTGACAGCAGTTACAGAACGGAAAACAGGTGGGTGAATACTGCTGGAGTGACTCTTCAGTGACGCAGCTGTTTGCCATTGGGGAGGTGTTTTGCAGCGAGGTAGAGCTGCAGCAGGAGCTTCCTCCTCAAAGGGAAGGTTTAAGGTGACTTTTATTATAATCCTAGCTGAGCACAAGCTAATGGCTCTGGCTTAAAGAAATAATAACCACCAAGCCTTTTATTGCACCTGAGATTCCTGAGTAGGGAAGTCAATGGCCTGGGGAACTGGAGAGCGAAACCTTATGATCACTGTGACTTGAGATCTGGGTCTGAAGTCCTTCCAGTGTTTACTCGTCTTCTTGGGATCTGACTAAATCATACTTGATCTTTGACACTTCTTGGGGTGTGTTGGATCTGCTTGGCCTGTAGGAGGTGTAACCCTCTGTGCTATACCTACACCTTGGGATTTAGCCATGGACAGGACAGAAGATGGGCAAATTTAGGACAGAGGACTTCTTTCCTCCCCTCCCCCCCCCCCTTTAAAAAAACCTGGTAGGGTGGGGAAGAGGTGCTTGTGGTTGTCATGGATACTTCTCCAGAGCTTTAATTGAACTTTGTAGTCTGGGTGCAGTTCACAGGTGTCTGCCCTTGACCATAGCCTGCACAGGTGGGATCAAGGAATGCTGCTGCTTCTCCAGCTGTTCTGTAGCATGAGATGAGTAAGTCCCAGAGTCCCAGACAAAGGCATTTAGAAGCTGTGCTGTAACTCTCCCTGGATTTAAAAGTTCACAAAGCTGAGGGTTTTGGTTGGAGGCACTTTCCATTTGGGTAATTACACTGTACCTTTGCAGTTGCACTTGGAGATTTTATTCTCTTCCTGCTCTGACCTGTGTAGTGTGCCGACCCTTGCTGATGGTTAACACGAGAAGTTGCTGCATTTACTGGTAACCCACCTCTTTATTGCTGCTAAAACTGTGCCCGTGGGTGTCTCCCAGGCGAGCGGCCTCTGGCCCAGTCTGGGAAGAGCCGTGTGGCTGTAGATACCCGCTGCAACGTGCTCAGGCTCACACAGCAGTCCTCGGGAAATTGATAGTGCCGTGTGCCTGATACATTCTAACCTGCTTTCCCTGACACTTTAATTTCCTTCTTTTTTCCCATGGCCTTTGCCGCAGAGGCTTTTGTGCTCTCTGCCTGCTTCCCTCTGTGTTTCCTACAGATTCATTTCAGGTGTTCCCCCGTCTCCCTTTTGCTGAAGCCCTCTCCAAACCCTGCCTGGAGAATTGCTCAGATCCTTCTCTGTGTCCTGCCTCAGGTGTTCTGCGATGCCTTCCCCCCCAGGCTGTGGGGTACCACATCTTCTCTCCCATCCCAGCAGTAACTCCCAGAGGTCAGTAGGTTCTTCTGTCCTTGCCCACCCAAAAGCAACCATGTTGTGAGTCCACCTGCTGTGCTGCACTTGATCAGCCAGTTGTGTGCCACAGGCTGTTTGCTGTGATAAGTGTGCTGCTCCGCCCAGCTCCCCTTCCCTTTGAGAAACAGGAGGGGAATGTAGGGCTGGCTTCTGTGACTCAGAGTGCAGAGCTGTCTGTGCTGAGGAGGTGATGACGGGACTGGGGGGACACTGACCTGGCAGGGCAGTCTGTATGCCGATTTGGAGATGGGCAGGCTTGGCAGAAAGGAGGCACCTCTGACACTGAATGACTCTGTTGTCCTGGATCACAAGTATTGCAGGTATTAAGCTGCAACAAAACCACTTTCCAACTAGTGCTGAAATGTGATTTCAGTACTCAGAAGAGATAGATGACTAAGCAGAAACCAGCTGTTGTTTTGATTCGGCTACTAGGTCTTCTGGGTTTGTTTGGTTTTTGTTCTTTTTTCTCCTTTGTTGCAGCTGAGCTTCCAGAAATGCTGATCTCCAAGCGTACTTTGGTGTTCAGATCCATTCTAGCACTTCCTGAACAGGAAGGTTCCCTGAAACTTCTTAAATGTGCAAGGAAGCCCTTGATTAAAGAACTCTCAATGATTGCCCCCTTCTTGGCCAGTTTGTGTCAGCCCAGCCTGCAATGGAGAGAAATCTCTAACTGCATGTTGAGAAGGAAGCTCACAGGAAATCCCAGCAACTGGTAAATCCTGGTTTCTCAAGCCTCTGGTTTGAGTGGTACAAATTGTCATAGACAGCTGCTGCTGGTCTATGAATCAGCTCAACTTTAGACCTGAATGGAAATTCACATCCTCCCAAGTCATTTTGTGTTCATGTAAATGTATGTCAGCACTCAAGGAAAAAGCATCTCTTTAATTTCTCTGTCCACAAGCCCCAATGCTGTTCACAGAGCAAACCATACCACATTCTGTCTTAAGACAGAAGGTTAAGCCTGCTGGGTGCTTTCTCTTCCTGTTGAGAGTTGCTGCTGGAGTACAGTTAGATCCCTCTGCCTCCTCATTAGAAGAGGCTGTCTGATACAGTACAGGGTGCTGAGAATTACCTTTCTCCACTTTTCATGTGGCAGTGGGTGTTGTCAGTCTCACGCTCCTCATCAGTGTGACTCTGAACCTAGTCTGCAAACTGCATTGCCTAATCAGAAGTGCTTTCATTTGCTCAGAACTGTGGCAAAATTGGCTGGTTTGTTTGGCATTTTGCATGCTGAGTTTCAGGTGGGACCTGCTGGGGGTTGTTCATTTCAAAGAGCAGACTTTGAAAGAGACGGATGGAATTACAAACTGTGCCCTTCTTCCCACTAACAGTGGCTGTACCTGACAGAAGGGCTTGTCCCAGCTCCAGGGACAGACATCTGCTGTGGAGGACTGTCCACACTGCTGTGTGTGTTGGCAGGATGTGTGTGATGAAGGTATTGGTTCAGTAAGGCATTGGTTTTGCTTTGAAATTCCTCAGATATAAAAATCCTTAAACTCACTAGACTTGCAAAGTCGAAACTCACAGAAATGCCAGCGTTAGGTCTGCTTTGGAGCTTGTGATGTAGTTTCTTGGGCCCAAAGGCAGATGATGTGACATGGAACTCTGACTTGAACAGTGTCCTCTGCAACGAATCTAACCTGAGACTGCATCAAATCCGAGTAACAAAGGGGGTTTCTGGCTGCATTATCCATATCTCTGTTGCAGAAATTGGGTAGTGGGTAGTATAGAAGGCAGCTGCCGCAGGAGAAGCTCGTACAGCTGCGTGGTAGAGGTGTTTGGGCTGTACTGGAGTCAAGAGGGCCCAGACTGAGAAACATCCATTGGTAAATGATTCTTGCAGGCAGTGGGGGAACCCAGTATAGTCACCTGCAAGTTCAGTGGCCTTCAGAAAAGGATGAATCTCTTGCACCTGCCTCTCCCTCACTGAATACCTTGGACCTAAGCAGATCTACTCCTTGGGTCACTTATTGTCAGTAGCTCAAACTAGATGTGGGCAGGGGAATGATGAAACAGCAAGGGTCTTTTTTTGTGGGCCCTGCTGGTAGGGCTCCAGAATGCGTCTGCCTTCAGATGTGTTTGATACTCCAGAGGTCTAGTTCAGCCTTCTGGGATCACCAGATCTTGTACCCTGCCCTTGCCCGCGTGCTTCTTTATTGTTTTGTTTGCCCGTGCGTTTCCAGCAAAGGTAAGGAACAGAACTTTAAATAAAAGTGAGTTTTGAGAAGTTTTGGCCACTGGGCCAAGAGCTGTCTATGTTATTTGCACAGTGTGATTTCTGGTGCAGTCTGTTTTCCATGGTTCTGTTGCAGTTACTCACATCAGAGACCCACAGACCATTTTGTTTTGACCGTGCTGGTACTGCTGACCCAAGCAGGCAAAGGTGCTCTGGCTCTTGGGGCTGACCCTTTGAGGGGCCAGGGTGGCCTGTCAGGCTGGCTTTGCCCTGGAAGAGGAGCCTGTTTCTTGCTGTGCTGTTGATGCTGGAAGAGTGTTTTGCTCAGTGAGGCTCCGAGCTGCAGCTGTACCAAGCTGCTGATGTGTTGTGCAGTTGACCGCTGCCTGGATTTAATCTCTAACCTTTGATTGTTCTTGAAAGCATGTTCTAGGGATTTCATTCCCACCCACACTGCTCCTGTGACCCCTTCCATTTCCTGGGTGTCTAAGTACAGAACAGAAAAGATTCATTAACCTGGTAAGTAACCTCTTTTTATGAGGGAAGTGATTTTCCGTCATGCTCTGTTAGATCCTATTGATTTCTGTTTTTCCCCTCGTTGGCCTCTTTTGCCATATATTCTCCTCTTTGTCATGCTTCAGTAGGAAGGTGATACGTGATATGCTGGGGTTTTTTTGGGTTTTTTTGCTGTTTCCTGGGCAAAGAGCTGGGATCTCCTAAGGCCATCGCTCAAGTGCCCACGTCTCTGCCTTTTTTTGGAAAGCTTTGTTGTCAAGGCAAACTGCTGGTTGGTAATAGGATGTTGACATGAGGAGTAAAACCTCCTGGCTGCCCTCTTTTGTTTTGATGTTGAAAAGAGCATCTTTTGCTCTCTTTGCCCATTGTACAATCCCTCATCTCCTGGCAGAGGTGTGACGCGTTTGCCATGGGGTTTGCAAGCATGCATGAAATGGGGAGACCTTCAAACCATCACGTGTGCCTGCTCTTTCTGTGCTCCTGGGTCGTGGCAGTGGCTGGATCCCCGTGCTTTTGCGGTGAAATGGAAGGAGCTGCCAGGTTTCGGCTTGTCCCAGAGGCTTGTTACAGAGGTAGATTGTGGCAAGTGTGCAGGGGAGAGGCATCTCCTTGGATCTGAGTGGGAGGGCGTGGGGGTGTCCCCTGTTTCAGAAGGAACAGGGCATTCAGTGCAAAATTCCACACAGGGAATGGGGAAAGTGTTTGCTTCCCAGCCAGTTCCCCTCCTACTGGGCACATTTGTGTATTTCTCCCTCTGGACATCCATCTCTGTGCTATTGCAGCTATTGCCCAAACAGAGGAACAGAGCTCTCTGTGGCAAGGGTTGTCATCCAGATTGTCCTAAAGAAAGGTGTGTGCTGAATAGATCCCATTTATTTATGAATCTTAGGCTGCGCTTTCCCTGAAACAGGCAATTAAACCCCGAGGGGTCAGTGAGGGGGTGTGAGTTCTGTTTGCAGACCAAGCAGACTGATCCGTAGTGGTGCAGAGTGGAGAGCTGTGCTCCCAGCTCTCAACAAAACAGGGCCTGACTCTTTGGTGCCAGGCTGTTGGAAGCCTTGCTTCCATGGCTCACTACATTATGTGGGGAAAGAGGAAAATGGTAATTGGGAGTTTTTGTAGGGAAAGGGGGGGATACTTCGGTGAGTTGAATACACTAGAAATCTGCTGAAGACCTTACTGGATCATAGCCTTTGCTTTTAGTTGTAAGCAGTTGTGAGGAAAAACCACAACAAACTAAAATGTCTTAAAATGCCTTCGATCAAGCATTTAAAGTTGTTTTATTGCTTTCAAGGCTTTGAGTCTGTGGTGGGTTTTTTTGTTTGTTTAAAGTTTCTACATGCCCTTCATTAACCCCAAAGGGGCATTGTAATCTGTACCTGTTAATGCAGGTTGGAGTAGAGGTTGGAAGGTCTCATAGCAAAGGGAAGGCTGGTAATGTTGCTGTCAGCAGAGGGTGGCACCATCAAAGGAACAACTAGATGTGGGCCTGGCGAGGGAGCCTTGGGACTCTTCAAAACACACTTTGGGATGGCATTTTCCATCTGGTGAGTGCAGGACTGGAGCTGGGTGACCTCTTCCTGCAGGACTGTTTTCAGAATGCAAAAGTGTCCTTTCAGTTGATATGAAGGCTCAAAGGCTGTGCAGGTCTTCCTTCCTGTGTGAGGAGTCTCTCCTCTGCTCTGTGGTGCTGCTGTGTGATGCCAGCAGCTTCCTCAAGGGCTGGTCTGTGGGTGCCGTTGTCTTCTGAGGAGGGAAACTCTGGAATGAGCCTTGTCCTGAATGGACTGGGAGTGAGGGATGGGGTTGTGCCTCTTCTCTCCTCCTTCCGCGGGCGTGGAGGCAGAGAGGGTGACGGATACACCAGAAGTTCTGGGCATCCTGGGGCTCTTGTTACTCATTGTCAAAAACTGCAGCAAACTCTGTTACGTTGTCACAAGCCAAGGTCCTGGCCTTGTCTCCATCCCCCTGCCTTGCCCTGAATTTTGCTAACATGCATGAATACAGAGTCCTGAAATTCAGGTTCATGGTTCCAAAGTTCATGGTCTTGAGAATAAACAAAAAACTATTGTGGTGGCTGAGAGCTGCATACCCCATTAACCCAGAATCATGAATATTTATCGTGGTGGATTACAAAAGAACATAGAGACTATATTGTATTTCCTATAACTTTATTTCCATGGCGTCTTTTCTTGGTGGGTCACTTTAATGTAAGCTTTGCTTATTTAGTTGCACACTTTAAGCCGATTAACTTTTTACTAATAAAATGTGTGTTGCCTCCCTTTGTCCCAGCTACCGTTTGTTTGTACCTACACTTCTGTGACAAAGAGTCCCAGAGAACTGCTTTAAGCTCTGGATAAATCCCACTGCTGGAGGCTTTGGCCCAGCTGAATGTGTCTGAGCTGATTTCAGCCTTGCATTTTCCCTTTTCCTCTCTTACTGCCTGGAAGTTGGACCCTCAAAGCAAGGTCTTTGCCTTGAACACCTCTCCACTCTTGAAACCATTTGTGGTGCTCTGGGACTAGCAGAAATTATTTGGCCTGTTACTGCTCTCTGAGCTGGGCTGGAATAAAACTGTAAGGGGTGGGAGTTGGGGTTTTCCAACCGTGAAGACCGGTCCGTGGCTCTGCATCCTCGGTAGTTTCCCAGCTGGTAACCACGTTATTCTTTCCTGCTTACAAAATTTGCCCTGTCATTCAATGTCCAACATACTGCATGTTTTACTGTGACCTCTCTCTACAAGAAGGGTCATCCCAGAGAGATGGTAACACCCTGCCATTTTGTTAAAGACCCTCTATAAAAACGGTGCTTTTTCACCAAAGGCAATTCAGGCCCGAATTTTAAAGTTAGTTGGGAGCCAAAAGGCATGGATAAGCACTTGGAAAATACTTTCTAAAGGACTTTTATAAATCTGTTCTTTTATATTTGGAGCTTTGCTAAAGCTAAAATGATCCCTTGGAAATGTACTGTTAATACTTAAGAATGACTGATCTGCCTCAAAACAAACTCAGTAACCTCTTTTCATTGGGGCAGCAGTAAATGCCAAAGGAGGTGTGGAAAAGCAGGGTAAAACAGAATGGTACATCCAGAAAGTCTCCCTGACTGCAGTAGACTCCGGAGATGGCTCATTGTCTTTAATGGTGTTGGATAGTTTTGTCTTCCATCTGCTTTCTTTTTGAACCTGTGTAAGCTTTTAGCATCCATAGCCTGCTGGAACAAGAAGTACCAGACCTTAACTGCAGCATCCCCGTGCTCTTCTCTTACTCACCTGTGAGTCAGAGCATCTGGTGTCTCAGAGGTTTAGTTAGTGTTGCCTACCTGTTTCCATTCTTGTTTCCTTTTGCACCAAAGCTTCCCACGTGTTGGCTCTTGTCTCGGGGAGATTCAGAGGAATTCAGCTATTTTTAATAGCAGAAAATGCTCATCCTTTGCTACTGAAGGAAAATCCTTTCTTTAAGAACTCTGAGATCACACTGGCTGTGGAAAAGGAGGGGAAACATTGAGGGCAGTAGCAGGCAGCCATGCTCCACACCCTGTGGAAACTGCTTGGTGCTTCTCTGCAGCAGATCATATGAGCTTATAACTGTCTTTCAGCTGGTTTGGGATTCTGCTTAGGAGCTAGGGGTGGCTCAGGAAGAGCAGTTTTAAAGAGCAATGGATAGAGACACTTCTTAGCTTGTGAAGGTTCACAACCTGCCCTCGTTCTGCTGGCACCTGGAAGGCGTGAAGGGGCAGTGCAAGTCCTTTGAGTAGGTCGTGCTCAGTGTTCCCTGCTGATGGCAGAAGCACATGTGTTTAGTGTAATGCATTGCTTTCCCTCTTCAGGGGAGTAGTTCAGGGTCTGTTTATTGCTTTAGATTTGTGAAGTTCCTTGGGTTTTCTTCCCCAAACTTTCCCAATGGCTGCTTGTCCTCTGCATAGGACTAGTGGAGCAGATGAGGCTTCACATGAGTCGTGATAGATTTTCAACCTCACGTGTGTGTGTGTAAAAGGGTGTATTAGCAACAAGCCCAGAGAAATGCACTGATGTGTTCCCCCTTTCCCTTGCCCTCTGACCCGTTGTGCCACACTTGTTACCTTTCCTGTGCAGTCAGACCCGGTGAAGAAACAGAGCCAGGCTTAGCATGTGAAGCCATCACCAGCCATGGAAATAATGGTTCCCCATCCAATGGCACCCAGCTCCTGTGTGATGGTTATGCCAAGTCCTGTAGCAGGGACACCTTTGATGCTGAAGAACTCTGTGAACCGCACTTATCCTGCCTAACCAGCACGTGAGTTGCTTTGTTTGAGGAATATGGTATGTTGGAAACTGAATTATGTTTTCTGAGCTGCCTTAAATATTATTTTTCTCAACATCCTCAGGCTGATAGACCCTGGTAATACCCCTTTTTACCAGTGGATTTGCCTGCTTTCAGGTCTTTGGTGTCTGATGGTGAGGGAGCTCCGTCCTCTCTTGCACCTAGGTAAGTGAAGAGTGGAGGAAGGTTTGCTCCCCACCATACTGCAGGTCTGTGCAAAACCTGGAGGGGAATCAGAAGAGCACAGCTTGGAATCCTCCATGTTAGGCCATAGTGCTTTATGGTGGTTTTTAATCTTGTGCAAGGTGTGTGCCATGCAGAGGAACGTTGGCATTTGATGGGTGTTGGTGTGGCTGCAGAGGGATGACTGACAGGAGGGGGAGCAGATCTGCTGCTGCTGGGCTGTTACAATAGCCGAATAGGTGGGAATGTTTTTTGAGGGGGGCAGCCCTTCTGGAAAGTGGCTGCATTTTGCTTTCCACTGATCCAGAGCTGGCTCTGAGAGGATGAGCCAGAGGCAAATCTCCCTCCTCATCCTTTGTGCTAATGGTGGGAGGGAAAGGGGTTTGCTACTGCTCCCTCTGGCTCTCCTGCTGAGCTAATCCCCTGTTCATGGCGTTTTCTGGAGGAGCAGGAGGGATTGAAAACCAGCAGCCACTGGAGCGAACACCTGAGCACCACCTCTTTCTAAGCCGGGACAAGTGTCCTGCAGTGAACGAGCCACTTCCTATTTTGGTGCCTTCGTTTCTTTTCCAGCAGGGCTGGTGACCCTGCCTGCTGCCGATGCTCAGGGCTGCTCATGATAAGACCTGGCTTAAAGCTGTGGGAAAGGAACTAGATTCTATTCTGCAGTTCTTTGGGCTGGAGTTTTCCCTGACTAGTCTGCCTGTGGCTGGGAAGTGTTTTTAGAACCTGAGCCAAAAAAGGGCTTCGTTGTCTCAGAGCAAGCATAACACAGAGACCGTACTGGCAGCGCTAAGCCCTGGCAGCTGCCTCAGAGCGGCTCCGGTCCCTCTCGCCTTTGCTCCCTGCTTTTGTCACACTGCAATGTCCCACTTCAAAGACAGGCACACTCCCGACACAAGACTGTTTGCTCTCCAGAGGGCACAAACAGCTTGTCAGGGAAAGAACTTTTCTGTGTAATGATATTTTATTAAAGCTGAGAAATGTCAAAATTGAAGTTTGCTTTTACACCTTCAACCCTACCCTGCTTACACATGGTGATAGTCGCTAATTATGTGATTGCATGATGCTGCTTCAGGAGCAGATCCAGTGGTGGGGCAGAGGGGACTGACCTGGACAGAGATCCTTTCTCTTCTCTTGCAGAGCTAGGGAGCTACACACAGAGCAAGGATGAAAAAAGATCCTTGCTAGCTTTGTGCTTTACTGGCTGTTTGACATAGGAGCATATGGATCACTTGCAGAAGTGCCAAGTACTCGCTGTCACAAAGTGGGGAGCAGAGCTTTGACACAGACTAGGCTAATGCACAGGGTGCAGCTGAGCTGTTTCAGGGGGGGATGGCCAGCAGAAATGCCTATGATTTATATTTATATAATTGAATATTTATAATGTAATCTTACAAATGTTTGTGAAAGCCTGGGATGAGTATCTCTGGCTGATCTTTTGTAGTTGGGACAAGGCTGGAAAGGGAGGGATGGGCATACTGAGGTAGAAGTCCACCCACTGCCTAAAGGTCCGACAACTGCTCTCTGAGCCAGCCATGTCCACTGATGCTGCAGTCATGGCCACTTTATTCTGATTTAAAGCTGGGCTGCTGCTGAGGAAGATGATCTTTCCTCTCATCCTCCTTCTCCCAGTATCAGTGAGCTGTGGGAACTGAGCACAAAGAGGGACTGATCTGGTTTTCACTCAGAACCAAGTGGTTTTTTACTTTCCAGTCCTCTGAATGCTTGTGGTAGCACAGGAAAGGCCACAGGAACAAGTGATTGGAAAGGAAGAAGGGAAGGAAAGAGATAAACCCAGCTGCCTCTAGGAGTGTAAATGAACAATTCCGCAAGCTGCATGCTGTGTACGGTTGATGGTACTTCTGTTGGTGCATGTGCTTGTCTCATCCTGCTCGCTTGTCTGGACAGTCATGGCTCTAGTTAACCTTCCCTGAGAGACCCTCCAGTTTCCATGAAGTTGTAGGAGATTTCATGTATTGGCAATCAAATGTGACTGGAAGGCCCTAGGGATGAGTTAGCAGTTAATGGAGGTGTGGAAGGTAGACAATATTTGCATATGCACGAAGCATAAGCCTTGTTGAATGTCATCTTCTGCTGGGTGCCTGAGGGAGCAGAGCTCAGACTGGTGTCTCTGGCCTTCCCTGGGAGGTGAGGGATTAATGATGCCTCCTTCAAATTGCTGAACACTCTATTTTTGTGCTGGCTCTTCACATTTGCTGTGGTGCGATACAGTGCTAAAAGCCATGAAGGGCCTTTAGATGGCAAAACAGCTTCCACCCAAGATCCTCCTGATTCCAGAGCCTTTGATTCTGGTCTGGACCTGCACTCTATGAGCAATTATATTCGGTATGAATTTCACCATCTTGCCTTTGGAGATGGCAGTGTGTTGATTTTAATTCTATTCCCAATCTCCAGTGTACTGATTTCTGTTCATGAGAAGACTCGAGTGTTCTGCAGTGATATCCCCAAAAGCAAAAACGACTGTGATGGAGAGCCTGGATGTGTTCCTAGCACTTTCTGATGCTGGTCTTCCATTACTGTAGCCTCACACGTGCTCCAGGCTTCCTGCAGAGTTTAGGGCATGAAATAAGTCCTGTAATTTGGACCCATGGGAAGAGGCTGAACTGGAGAGGACCCTGCACTAATGGTGGAAGAAGCAGAGGTGGCTGCTGTTAGTGTGCTGAATTGCACAGCATTTTCATTCATTCCAGCTGTTTAATGGGATTACACGAGGAGTGGCTTCTGCCTGCAGACATTTAGTGCCTATGGAAATCCGCAGCTGTCTGAGTCGGTTATGTGCAAATCCCACGTCTCCCCTTTACGCATAGGAATTTCTGAATGACGGAAACCATGTGAATCAATTGCATGAGTAATTTTTCATGTGCTTCATCCAATATCAGGTTTGAGGGATAGTTTCTGTTCACTGTGTCTGTGGTCCCCAACAACTTCCCCGAAGAGGGAGGAGATGCTGCAAGGTGGCCACTAGATGTAGAATAGCTTTGGTGAGAGTGGATCCCCTTACCTTGGGCAATGAGAGACAGCCCCCTGTGCAAGGCAACGTGGAGCTGGATGCTCTCATATTCCACTCGGTCCGACTGCCCTTTCTGCCTGGTGAAGTGGCAAGGAGTAGACACCCTCCATCCTCAAGAAGGGGAGGGGAACTCCAGCACCTTGAAGATGGCCAGCAGTGGATGGTCTGTCTAATAGTGGAGCACTGAGGTGGAGATCTGGGACATCCAGCTCTGTCCTGGATTCTGTGACCATAAAATAATCACTTCTTCAGGATAGGCTGAGAAACATATCTTTGAATGGTTCTTTGTGGCACCTGCTTGGTGCCTGCTCCAGCAAGCTCTGTCCGAAGAGACGATGTGGATTTTACTGTGCAAGGCCAGTTCCAGCAGGCACGGGCTCTGCACTGCACTGCCCTGGGGTGCAAGTACAGACTGCCATTGTTGACAAGGAAAACAGTGGCATCCATTTACTTTCTCCTTTGAATTTTTAAATCCTTCTACTAGCCTCCCCTCCATTTCCAAATAGAAGTGTTTATTGTATGCTTCCCTGACTGGATCTACCTCTTGGAGAGCAGTAACCCTGAGTGAAGGCCTTACTGACAGTTCTCCCATTTACATGTCTGGAGACCATTAGCTTGGATGTAGTCTAGCTGTAATATGGCAAGTGACCTCTTGGCAGGCTGGAATAGAGAAGAAAGCCACTGTGCGTACATTAGAAGTGAAATGTTAGCTTCTGGTGTCACAGCAAAATGTGGAAACATAGCTTATATGGAGCCACAGAGCTTCATTTGTGCTTTGAGCAATTCCAGCAGTTACAGCCTGGTGCCCAATGGAAATGTCTGGATAAGGACTGAGAAAAAGCATGGCTGTTCTACGAGTAAGTAACTTTTTCTGGAACAAGGAGCAGGCGGTGGTTACACTGATAGAGGGTAAGGAAACACTGTACCAGGTTGCCTGGAGAGGTGGCAGATGCCCCATCTCTGAAAGCACTCAAGGTCAGGTTGGATGGGGCTCTGAGCAACCAGATTTAGTTGAAAGTGTCCCTGTTCATTGCAGGTGATTAGAACTAGACCTTTAAAGGTTCTTTCCAACCCGAACCTTTCCATGAGTCTATGATTTCCACGTGTTGAGGTGCTCCTCACAGGTCTTTTCCGAAATCTGCCCACTGTGATCTGCCAAGTGTGTTGCTGCAGTGGCAGGATCCCAGGAGGAGGCAGTGTTTGGGCCGGTCAGCAACATCTGACTGCAGAAGGGGCTGGGGAAGCCCAGGCAGACCTGGGAACAAAGGAGCTGTTGCTCCAAGATGAAACTTTTCCCTATGGAAGCCAGACAATCTTCCCATTTATTTGCAAGTGGCATTTGGTCACAGCTCTTTGGCAACATATGGAAACTGTTTAAATTAGCCGTATGAGCCATGCGTGAAACAGATGCATGTTCTTGAGCAGGCTTTTATCGTTGATGTTTGAGCGAGTGAAGGGTGCAGCTGGCTCGCTTGGGAAGTGAGAACATGTCCTCACCCAGATGTAGTTAAGTGCTTGAAGTGAAACAGAACTAGCATGTTAAAGAATGTATCAATAAAGACCAACTTCTCATGGGCACCTACTGCACAAATGATGTGTGTGGAGGTAATGAGAGTTAACCTTTCACTGCTTTCTTGGCTGGGGCAGCATCAGTTGTGTCAAAAGCAGACAAGGTGCATGACTTCCTTGCTAGTGTCTTTTGCTTGTATGCTGGTCTATTGACAACCTAGTTTAAAACTCCAAGGTCTGATCAGAGCACAATTCCACACCTTTCTGAGCAATCCTAGTAAACAGAGCATAATGAGATCTTGTTGAAGAAGACGGGAAACTGTGGCTGCTGTGACTTTTGGGCACGAATCTTGAGAGCAATTCTGTATGGGGAGAAATTGCACCCAAAACTGATGCTTCTGTAACTGGAGCTACCAAAACCCCCGAAGTCTGAAGCCTTGTGGAGCTCTGTACACTGGGAGGACTGTGTTGCTGCACGGCCCTAGATGCTCACTGTGATGTCTGTGATAATAAAAATGCCCTTGAATATTGAGAGCTTTGACCTTATGCATGCCAACTGTGATGGGATAGACCAAGGTGGGAGTCACTGAGAAATCAGTGATTGTTGCTGTAGATGTTTGGATGACTGAGTTTAGCTGATGTGGAACAGTAACACCGAAATTCAAGAACAGAGCGTTTATGGCAGTGATACTCAGAAAAGGGCGAGGAAGCAATGAGCATTTTGGGACATCAGAAAGAACCATCTGAAGGAAAGCCATGGCAGGATGCAGACCTCTCCTGTGAGGGCAGCACTGTGGTTTTGAGTGCTGCACAGGGATGTCTGCACAGTGCAGTATTTCTAGAGGGGCGTGCTGCTGCCAGATTTGTAGCACTCACCATTGCAAAGCAGACTGGAAGGGTGCCTGCTGGAGCAGGCTGGCTCCATCCTCTGCTGTGTGTCTACAGGTGCAAATCCAGAGAGGTATTTGAGCAGGCTGCTGGTGAGCCTTATGAGCCACAGAAGGAGACCCAAGAGATCCTGTTTACTCTGTGTATATGATGAGGCAATCACCGGGTTTTTTCAGGTTTCTTGTGGGAGTTTAAAACAGACAGGGAATGACCAGAGGGACAGGTGATATTTTAGGGGTTCTAGAACCAAGTGTCTCTCTGAACCAAGAGTCCTTTCAGCAGCCTGTGCTGTGGGCTGCATTGTGCAGAGCTACCAGCGCAGTACCCATCTCTGGGGCACCGCTGTATCCTGCACTTCTGGGGAAGCCACCTCTGAATTACACGATGCTAGAGGGCTGGTTTCAGTGACCAAGCTGAGTTACTTGGTAAACGCCTGCTTCTGGGCAATGTGGTGGTACAGGGAGTTTCCCTGAGGTGCGTACTGCAGTATGAGTTACCTTTCTCAGGCTCTGGTGGGCTGGGCCCTTCCCCAGGCTTGTGCACACCAGCAGCCACCTGAGGAGCATTGTGTGGAGGGGATTCCCATGGCTGTAGCACCAAAGGCTTCAAAGGTAGAACCAATGCATTTTCAAAATGAACAGGTGAACCAAGCAGCTGTTTGTGATGACAAATACTGATACTTTGACTGATGGATGAACCTGGGTGGAGCAGCTCTTGTGATTTGTTCTGACCTCTCGTTTGTTTGTTTTTGTTCATATGCTTCTTCGGACTTTTTGCCAGTGGTGAGACTCACCTGGAAGCATCCTTGTCCCATGTGTTACTCTAGCAATGTTTTGTGTATTACAGGGGGTGGAGCACTTCATATTGCAAGGTTATTTTTAACCCATAAATATTTGTGGTAAGGCTAGTCCAGGATGGTGACTGGACAGCAAGGAAGGGCTGTGCTCCCTGCCAGGGTGAGTGATTTCCACTCCTCCTGCTCAGTGTGCCACTGTAATGCTTCATGTGTAGTATCTCCCTCCAGGGACTGTTTGTAAAGCTTGGTTTTTATAGAGAAGAGTGAAGAAAGGAGATAAAATCTGCTGGTCTCGTTTTGTTTTGTGTTTGGTTGTTGGTTTGAGGGTTTTTTTGTTTGCTTTTTTCAGAGGGGAAATAACATTTTTTTTTAAATTTTACCTCTTATTAACACAACATAAACGCTGTGTTTAAGAATTCATCACAGCTCAGCATGTGCCTGGGACAGTGCTGACGCCAGCTTGGGACGGTTCTCTCCAAAACGGGGATTGCCTTTGCTGTGTTATGCTCACCTGTTTCCTCTGTTACCACTTCTTGCTTTTTGTTGATGCTGTGACTTTGCAGCTTGTGAGGGGCCCAGTCCTGTGGGCTTCTGAGCCCTTCATTCCCTGGAGTGAGCTGTGGTCCTTGCTGGCTTGCAGAGCAGGAATGTGGCATTTGCCTAGTTCCTGAGATCTCATGCAAGGATGACTTTCTTTGTCTTGTCTGCTGGGACACCTGTGCCTGGCTTAAAGCACGAACTCCGCTGTAATCTGGGGTGCCTTTGGTTACATCCCATGCCCCCACCGTGCCGTCAGTGCTGCAGCCACTCTGGCTTCTAATCTCATTCTGATCTCTTCATTGTGGTGTTTTTGGCAACCTAAATTCCCCACCCATGCCTGAGAATTTAACATCAGCACATTTGCATGACTGATCGGATTTGTCTCGCTTCTGTGACGACATTGTTTCTATGGAAAATTAATGGATTCTCACGTTGTATTTTTAATGGCTGAAACCACCTCCCTGCCCACCCTCCCATCCCCGAGCTTTCAGAGGGAAAGTCTGTAAACAGCTCAAATTAGCTATCCTCCATAAATAGCTCCCATTTCTTTCCTGCCTGCTGTCCGTTTCTTTTTTCTCTTCCAACAGTGCTGCAACACTCCTCTCCTGGTGTTGGTGGATAAAGAACAATGAGTAAAATGAGCCTATGTTTGCTTTCCTTGTCTGGCCCTTGAATAGATGTGATCTATCATGAACTGCCTCCTTTCACCCAGGACCATGTGGTTTGAAATTGTCAGCCTGCCTTAAAGTTTGCTCCAAGCAGGCCTGCTTTGCTACCTTCCTTTTTGAGGATGCCGTGCAGTTCGTGGCTCTGCTTCTGTTCATTTTTGCCATGAGCCAATTTTTTTCTGAGGGTGGGCAGGTGGCAGTGAATTTTCTGCCTATTTGGGGTCACCCATTCCCCTGTTGCAGTGCTTGGGCTGAGAACAGTGAGGTTTTGACACCTGTGTGTGTCTGGCCACCTGAAGGAAAAACATCCCTCCCCAAATGATGCAATTTGAAATGAAATGTCCTCAGTGGGGGGACAGTGCTTAGACACTGAACCATTCCAAATGAAATTAGAAGAGTTTCAGTCTTAAATTTTCTTCTGTCATCTCTAAGGTTACGTTTCTCATCTTAATTTTGAGGAATAAATCCAGGGCAAGTCCCATGGTATGGAAATTTTCTGAGGAAAAGATCTGACCTGGATGTCTCCTCCCAGAAGACTGGAACTGGTGCCCATCAGGCTCAGAAAGTCTTGTGGGACAGCTGCTGAGGGACATGCAATATTTTAGGTCAAGGTCTCCTAACTCATGGTACCAAAACCGGTAGTGATGAACAAGAACCCGAATTCCTGAGACAGAAACCGCTGGCAGCCAGTCTCCATGCCTGTCCTTGAGGTGTTGCTGGGGTAAGAAGGTGATCCCTAACCACTCTCAGCGTTAAATGGTTGACTGGTGACAGTCAGGGCCTGGGGTCCCTACAAGGCAAAGGGGAAGGTCCTGTGGAAAGAGCTTGTTCCAATGCTGCACAGCTGGGCTGCGCTTGGTTTTCCTTGCACTGGGGTGTGCTCGCTGCTAAAGACCCTGCTCTCAGCCCCATAAGCCCAAGGTGGGGTGCTGCCTCTTGCTGAGAGTAGGGCAAGTTATTAGGGACCTCAGCTGAGCTTTTGTTCCTCCCTTCTGGCTTTAGGTCCAGATGCCTGCAGTACCAAGCCAGCCTGGTACCTCAGCTAGGAGGTCGTGTTTGCCAGCAGAATAGGCTGTCCATTAGTGCTTTGGTAATTGAGATGCACTGCTGCAAATGGCAGGCAGGAAACTCCAGGGGCCTGATCTGTTAGTTACTCAGGACAAAAACACTGTCGGTTTTTTAGGCAAAAATGATGAAGGTGTGCTTTGGATTTTTGTGATGTGGGGAGAAAAGGGGACAAGAGAGAATCTTCTCTGTGCTGGCAGAGGCTGGGCTAAAGCAATGGACTGTGCAAAGTGTTACTTTTCTGGATGCATTTGTTGCTTGGGGCTTTGGATTATATTAGCACGGAAAAAATGCCTCCAAGGGAAGGGGCACAAATCACAGCTTGGCCAATAGGGAGGGAAAGAGGACTATAAAACAGAAAATCAATTTAACACTCAGTGGGTGTTTGCAGCGTGCTCACCCTTCCTTCAAATTGCCAAAGGAAAGATTAATTAAAGTTATATTGAGCAGCAAAAATGATGAAGGGGGTGAGATGGGGCTTGTGTAGTTCAGCTTTCTCCATAATTAATTGACCAAAGCATTCTTGGATTTCATTACCCAGAACCTTGCCATCTCCTGCTCTTAAAGGGCAGCGATGAAGCAATACTGGATTTCCAAGACAGCATTGCTGCCTTGCAGGTTGAGCTAACAAGGGTCACTTCATAGGCACCTGGGGAAAGGGCTTCCTCTGTCAAACAGTGCCACTGTGCTATTTATAGGTCTTATCATTTAGGATCAGGCCACAAAATCCTTTTATCTGGTTATGGCTTTGGTTCCTGGTTCCCCCTTCTAGTGAGGTTGAGAGCTGTATGCACTGTGGGGTGCAGGCATTGCCAGGGGATGGAGATAGCAGGTTCTTAGGTCTCTGGTCTCTGTCTGCTGCCTTCATTTAACCAGAATAACTTCAGAGCAGGGTGTGACAAAAGCTGTTGGAGCATCACGGCGCCATGGAATGGACAGAATTCAGGAAGGATACCTGTGTCCCTCAGGCAGCAGGAGGGGGCGTGAGTTGCTGAGCTTGGTTTCACTTGCGAGGGAGTGAGGTCTCCAAGTGAATTTGCCTGCTTTTGGGGTGGCTTTGAGGACGTTTGCCTGTCTGTGTTGGGGGGTAGAGGTGAAACTGCGCGTGTTTGTGAGTCCGTGATGGCTTCTCCCTAAAGTCTGTTTCCCGCCTACACAAAAAATGTGGCCAAGAGGCACTCTGCAGACTGTCTACAGCTTTCAGGGAGAAAAATTTAGAGATGCACAGCGAGATCCCTATCTCATGTCAGCACTGCCATGGAACTTGCATCGTCACCTAGAGCAGAAAACAGAGTGTTGTGAAGCTCCCACAGCTCAATTTACTTCCTATGGGAACAGGAGGGGTTAAGCCAGTTGCTTGGGCATTGCACCCCACATTACAGGGGAGCAGCTTCCTTAAAGCTCCGAGGTGCTCTGAAGCGCTGGGCAGCAGACATCCATCCCCCGGCAGCGCTTTCTCATTCAGGCGCAGCTGTTTAACCATTTCAGCGCCCATAGAGGGAGCTGCTTTGCTGCTTGTGGCATGGCTTTCCAGCTGCTTGTGGCATGGCTTTCCAGCTGCTTGTGGCATGGCTTTCCAGCTCTGTGTGTTCACATATGCCCTCCTGCACTGCTCATTTTACCAGGAATGGGTTCATAGATTATTGGGTTGGCATGACTACCATGTTGAAGTGGAAAAGATGAAGACTTCGAGTGAGGAAGTAACCAGCAGCAGGAGAGTTGTGAATTTTAAAATGAAAATACCTTTCTCCTAACCTGTTTCTGGCAAGCTCTATTGCTTGGTTCCTGGTTAAAATAACACAGTATTCAGCCCAGGGACAGCAAAGCTGGGCATTGTGTAGGCTCACGCGTGTGTTTGCAGTTTTGAACAAACTCAAGCCCAAAGTATTTCTTTGTTCCTGCGTTGTCACCTTCCAGGATGGGAAATCCGTTGAATATGAATCAGGATTTCTGGCCTAATTGGGTCTCCTGCAGATCACTTCCCAAGAGACAGTGCTTTGCAAGCACTGCACATGATAATTTAGGCAGTTTGGGTTTCTGCAGAAGTCTGAATAGGGATTTGGACTCTGACTCCCAGGAGATTTTGATGTTTTTGAAATATTTGTTGCCATTTAGAAGCAGACCATGTTCATAGACATTCCTACACAAATTGAGAGCAATTTCTGAAACAAAACGTCCTCCCTGGACAGGAGCACTTCCCACTGAAGATAGAATCACCAAGTCCCTATTGCCAGGACACCCCACTGATGCCAGCCACCAGCTCTGACTCCAAACACCCTTGCTGAGTGGAGCCGGTTACCACCAGAGCCTCCATGGCAGCTTATCCCCAAAGCTGGCCAGTGGGAAACTTCTGAGCATTCCTGCTGACGAGAAACAAACTGATCTGGATGAAAACATAATGGCTGAATGTGGCATTTTTGATGCTTTTCTTTTACTAGTTGTTTGTTTCCCATCTTCCTTTGTCTTGAGTGTTCGATGCTCGCAATCTGGCCCTGTTTCCGAATTGTTGGTCTGGGAATTTTTTTTTTCTCTCTTCTTTCACTGGTTTCTGCCTTATTTAGAGGCTTTGCTTTTCCCTCTGACACAGTTGTTACTTTGCCCTGAGGAATGTATCGAGTTTTTTCTCCAAGGTATAAATCTTAGCATTCTTCAGAATATTGTTCTGCTGGTTCCTGTGCCAGCAGGAGGTTCAGCAACAGACCTGTCTTCCTGTGAGGAAAGAAATACGGAGGTGCTGGGAATGCACTTTGATCTGTTGATTTATTTTCTTATTGTTAGACTGCAGAGTGTTAGCCCTAATGAGAGCGTGGCCAGCCCTGAAAATTAAATCTCCCAGCAGTCAGACCTGTCAGGTTGGGAAGCATTCAGCACAGGCTCAAAAATAACTTGGCATGTTTTTGCCAGTGCGTGAGGAGCTGTATTGCTGTTTGCCAGGAGGTGAGATGTGTTTCTGTGTCCACATATGCCCAGCACCCCTTGCCAGGTGCTCCTGTTGCTCAGGTGAGAGGGACATGGCTTTTGTCTTGCACTACTACAACTCCAGATCAAAAGGAACTAATTGGTGCCCTAGGACCTTTCCATAATGTAGGTGATGGAGAGCAGAGATGTGGGTGGGGATAGAGATTGTGCCTTAGAAGTGCACGTGTGGTTGATCTCATGGGTGGGTTCAGAGCACATCCTGCATTTGCGCTGTGAGGCACAAACAGGGAGTGGCTCATGACTTGGGTGACACAGCTGAGTCCTGAGTCTGTGTCAGGCAGGCTGTATCAGTTGCCTGCCCGTGATGCTCACGGAATTGGAGATGTCAAGGTTAATTATGCAAGCACTTCTTCCTTGTATGTTTTGTACTGGCACAAGTCATGAGGTGCCTCTGCTTGGGAACCCAGCTCTTATCTACACACAGGGGTTGTGAGCGCTAGTGAAAACTGAGTTGAGAGTACTGATGCAACAAATCTGAGGCACCTACTTGGGTTCACATTGCTCTTTGTTTAACCTGCCTATTGCTGTATTGCCCTGTGGGATGCCTACTCAAAAAGAGCAGCAGAACCGTGTTAGAACTCTGCTAGAATGACTGGAATGAAATCTGTCAGTGTGAGCTGTGCCAGCCAGCTGCGAATTCAGACAAGACCCTCGAGCTGGTGACAGACACAGCTTAGTGTGACCCCATAGAAAGAGAGCCCCTTTGACTCAAATTGGAAGGCATAGTCCTCAATCTAGGTTCAGATCCTGTTCAGCACTTAAAACCTGCCATTTCTTAATAAAAGCTTCAGATGGATATTTGAGGTGGAGTGGGATGGCGGGAGCTTTCCTGGCAGGCAGGGTATACGTGTTTCCAAAGTCTCTTCCTGTCCATCTCCATCTCAGCTGGTTCTGATCAGTGCTGGAGTGAAAATTGTAGTGGTCTTCCACAGCATGCAGAGGGTGACTGCTTTGCTGATCCCTGTCATCAGGGTAAACCTATGGCCTATACTGATGCTGGAATAGGGGCTTCCTGGCAAGAGTTTGTGGCAGGCAAATGGATGAAAGGTTTGCCCCAGCTTCGTGGCCGAAGATCAGTTCAAACACAGACACTGGGTGATGTTTCTCAAGTATGGAGTTATATTCTTCTTCTGCCAGCTCAAGTGATTCATGTTCTTGTAGAAGCTTGGACCTGACTGTGGTGAGGGTGAAGGATACCCATCCCCAGGAATTTGTCTTGAAGTGTTAGAGATCAGCCTGGTTTTAACAAATTGCGACAGTACATTTTGGCTTGAGATGTATTTTTAGGAACAGTATTATTTAGTTTTCTGTCTGAATACCATAAGCTTCTTTTAGTGATTTATTCTTTTTCTTACTAGTCTTTGAAGGAGAGGAAAAAAACCCAGAAAGTACAAGATTTTTCTTTAAAAGCCTGGATGACACACACTCTTCATGGAAAACGAAAGTTTTAAATGGTTGTGAACACTTCTGAATTGAGCTTTCATGAGAGATAGGAAAATTATTTATCTCTCCTGAAATAAGATTGTGCTGCTCAGAACTAGGGAAAGGAGAAAATGCAAGCAGGGAATAGGAGAAGGGTGACCTTCGGGGGGAAAAAGCAGTTTGGAGGTGATTTGCAGGGAAGAGTGGTGGAGTTTGTAGAAAGAAGATGCTTTGTGCTGTCACATTGCTGGGGACTCCCCAAAATGTTACTGTGGAAAATGAGGACTGTGAAGACATTGATGGTTTTGGGCCCTGGTTGTGGGGGAAGCACCTGGAAAAACTGTTGAGCTTGTCCTCTGCCCAGAAGGAGGTGTTCTCCTTCCCAGTGCCACCTGCCATACTTTCCTGCTCAGCACACGATTCGGATGTTAGCATGTGGACTGTTTTCCTGTGGGAGAAATGTGCTGAGAACGCAGACAGCTTGCCAGACTGCTTTTTTCTTTTTGGTTCTGAATTTGTTTGTTAAACACAGTCATCCTTCCCCTTTGCAGACAAATGCTGTCTGGTTGCATATGCTGGGGGGCGGTGAGGTTCAGCATTCAGGTGGTTGGTGCAGGTTACCAGTCCAGCAGAGAAGCAAAGTCTCTCATATTGGCTCCATCAAGCTCAATAAGAGCTGCTCTGTTCTTACTATCCAGAGCGATTAATGCATTTTCTCAAAGAAAAGCTGGCATGCTGTTGTACTGTGTGTTAAGAGTTTGCACCTGGGTGTACACTACAGAGCTCTGCCAAGAGAAACTCTGGTTTCCAAGCTTGTTAGCCTGCTGTTTGGAGATTTAAATTTTTTGTTTGTTTCTTTCTTTTTCTTTTTTTTTTTTTGGAAATCCTCCCACATTAAATTAAAAAGGAGAACTTAGTAAAAGAAATCAGAAGGGATGATTTGAGATGCTTCATTTGCCAGCAGTCTCTGAACTTGTGACCCTTTAAAATAAAGTACTTGGGCTTTCCTGTGGGACGGCTCCCTCCGGGTGGAAGCAGGCTTTCAGGCTTGCATGTCTTTAGGAAGGGGCCTTTGACAGCACAGGAGAAGTTGCAGTGTAGCATTCTCAGCCGGGACTTCCAGCAAGGAAAATTGTTCAGCTGGTTGGGGACTGCGATAAATCATGGTTCCCCTGGAGCACGCTGGGGCTAAAGAGAGCTGGAAATAAATGCTAGGAAAATTCTGCTTTTGTAGTGGGCTATCTTTCAGGATGATGTATGGCTTTGTAACAGAAAAAGATCCCTTTGCTAGAGCTGGGAGAAAACTGCTGCCTTCCACCGGGAAGGAAAACGTAACAATTCTGTTGGTGTAAATCCACGCTGCAGGCTTGCCCTGAAAGCTGTGTTTTGGCATGGGCTACTTTATCCTGAGAAACAGACTGTGTGGTACTAATGGAAAAGAGCCACTGA
Organism: Mohoua ochrocephala; assembly: GCA_013398855.1. NCBI lineage: Eukaryota > Metazoa > Chordata > Aves > Passeriformes > Acanthizidae > Mohoua > Mohoua ochrocephala. The sequence continues at coordinate 28,903 of VZTA01027019.1, forward strand.
GAGCCCAGGGTGGTGGCAATGAGTTGGGACAGTAGGTTTGACAGGAGGGTAGGGAATGGGGGTGGTAGATGGCCAGTATAGCAATGACTTACCAAGCTTGCATCTCTGCCTCTTGACTGCCACGTTGTTCTGGGTGAGTAACTTCTGTGGGTGGGTAAAGTCATCTCCTCAAACTGCAGCCACAGGAACCTATGTCACTGCTTTCTTCCACTTTCATCCCAATCACCTTGGGATGTTTGGTAGGCTTGTTACCTGGTGGGGATCTGCCAGTGTTCTGGGTTCTTCTCTGTTCTGAGTGACAGCTTAGATTGCCCAGAAGTTGGAGAGAGCCTGAGTTCTGTGTTTGTGTAGCAAATGGAGGTTCTACCCTAGTTATAACTGATGTCAGTCTGGGTATAGGTTTGTCTGCACTGTGTCCTCTTCTGGAACTGGGTTTTGGCAGCACTTTTAAGAAGACCCGGCCAAAACGCTGGAGCCAGCCTCTCTTGAGGCTGCCATGGCCAGGTAAACAGAGGGGACAGCTTTGTCCCAGGGAAAGGGAGAAGCAGTAGAGTCATGCTCTGCTCATGCCAGGGCTCTGCTGCTTGTAGCAGGCAGTAGCAAGCAAAGATTTCTTGCCATGCCCACCTGCCAGAACAGTGACATTGGCAAATTCTATTGTACTGACTGAGCTGCTGAGATGCAAAATAGAGGAATCAAGTATTGCATCAGAACCAGCACCTTGTTGTGTCAGAGAAAACTCTGAGTTAACCTTTCTTAATTCAATTGCACAGATCTGATTGCAAGTTTCTGATATTCAGGCAAAGGTCCATATTCCGTTTGGTCTTGGTACTAGAAGTGAGATGATTGGTAAAGCACGTTGGTTTCTCAGGCCTAACGTGCTTTGATCAGTGATGCTCCTAGTATAGCAATAGGATGTTTTTTCCTCCCAAGTAATGTAAATGTTGACTTAACAAGAGAAGTAAAAAGCAATTTCATCCAATCTGGTCACTGTTGCAGACAGTGCCTTAGCATTGTTCCTTGTCTGTCTGACCGAGTTCTCTTCAGCTGTATCATTAATTAATTTGCTCTGTTTTTTCTTATTTTTCATCAGCCTATACAGGCTTCTTGTATGAGTTTTAAGAGCTCTGTTTGTAATCTGCTTGTTATCTCTGAAAGATCTGCTAGGCTTGGTCAGCTGCCTCATTGCCTGTGTTTATTTTGTTCAAATTCTCAAAATGGTAACTATACACTGTGCAGCATCAACTTGGCCAGGATACTCCAGGGGTATAATTTTTTCCACTCAAATGATTTCTAGTCTGTTTCTCTGAGTTGTGAATATCAAGTGATCAGTTTGTTTACCTTATTTTGCTGACTTCTGACTGAAATTCAAAGATTTTTACAAAATTTAAAACTCTGCAAACTTAAATCTTGGGAACTGATCCACAAGGGGACAAATAACTGGTGTTTCTCTAGCAAAGTGGAAATGGTAGGCTGGCTCTCAGGGTGGATTGAGAGCAATGCAGTGTGTCTGGGTGTATGAGGTCCTGAAGCCTGCAGCCTTTAGATGTACACTGCTGAGCTCGAGTGCTTCACTGCTGTGCTCCGGTCTTACACACATTGCTAGCCTGGGGATGGTGCAGGTGCAACATCTCAGTAAGGATCTGAGCTGTGACTTCCCTAGTTCCTTCACAGGAAATAGGACAATGCTGGTGGTTGCCTCTTGTAGGCTTTAATGTTCACCTGGTTGAGAGTCACACCTATATGAATGAGTGGCACGAGGAATCCCAGGTAATCATCTCATTTTGGTGGATCTATGCTGTGACTTAATGTAAGTGCTGTCACTTGGCCTCCACGGATGTCCCCTGTTTGTACTTTTAGAACTGCAGCAGCCTCTGACCTTTTTTTCTCGTCCGTGAAGTCATTGCCTTTTAGATGTGATACAGGCCAGATGGGAACTGTACTTTTCTTCCAAAATAAAAACTAAACTAATTGCACTTTGTTTCTCTCCAGCTGCCTTTTGGGGAGATATCGCTTTAGATGAAGATGATCTGAAGTTGTTTCAAATAGACAGAACTGTTGACTTCACAAAGCACTCAGATGGCAACGCAAGACACACTTCAGGTAAGGGCAGCCCTGGGTTGGTGGTGCCTTCTTTCACCTGGTTTTGTCCTTCGGGAAGGAGCACTTCCACTTCACTCGTGATGCTGCTCCCGCAGCCGTAGCGGTGCGTGCAGAGCTTAGTTATGGCACCGAGGGTGGGATCCAACTCTGAACTTTGTTGAATAAAAAACAAGTCACAACTTGATGTAGCCAAATCCTATCTTGTCTGAAGGAGATTTTCAGATTTACAGCACTGGTCTCTTTCTATGAGAAAATACCTTTTTGCCAATTTGGAAGGAAATGTGTTTGAAGTTGGGCCACTCAGTTTGGCAGGAGTTCTGACTCTTATTGTGCTCCTTTTTCTTTCACTGTATGATCTTAATGGAATAACACATTTTTCAGCTGTCTACCTAGTAAAACCCACTGCGGTCTTGCATACAGTCTGCCCTAGAAGTGATATTATAATCGAAATAGGTTAACAGTTGTGTTGATTTCCTGTAAAGTGTGTGCCCATTTTGTCCCCCTATGCAACTCTAATGTGTGCTCAGTCTCATGCCAGACCAAAGGTGTTTCTTGACTCAGGAGCTCTGACTGCACTCCAGCTCTAGCAGTCTCTGAAACACTCTGCAGCTGGTTCAGAGGCCTCCCCACAGTATTTTTCCCTCTACTTCACTGTATGCTGCAAGAGAGAAATTGCTGGAAGTCTGAGCTCTGAGAGATACCAGAGGGACTGGAGACAGAGCAGGTCAGAACAAACTTCTTCTGTTTTTCTTTGCTGTTCTGCCTCTAGTTTAGCAAGTATGGTGAGAGGTTGGGTAGGGGCAAAAATCACTGGAATTGTGTATTCACCTGACCCCTGTGCAATTCAGCTCATGTATCATTTGAAAGCACTGGTGACTGGATCTTTTTCCTTGTAGCTGCCTAACTTTGGCTTCAGAGCATCTAAGCACTGTGTAGGTCTGGTTCTGGGGATGAGTGGTCCAGCTTCCTATTGGGATGAGCATGAAAGATGACACACCCAACACAGGCATATTTAATTGTCAGTGTAACTGAAATTCTGCATAGAGAAGGGCTGTCCAGTTCTTCAGATTTTGGGTAGCTCCCTGGAAGTGCCATTGTCCTGCATTGCCATGTCGCTTAGCCCTTTCATGTTGTGTTTTTGGCTGTCACACGTTCTTAGGTGATAGGTTATGAGGAGCAGAATGAGGACTAAGTGGGACAGGCAGCATTAATCTCTTTCACATCCTTTTGTCAGCTCCTGAAGTTAGATGAGGAAAATACTGGGAAAGCAAAGTCAGATGATGTTTGAATGTATCAGTTTTTCTCTGGTAACTTTTTTAGTTGTCATGTCTAGCACATTTCTTTCACTTGGCACTGGTGCCAGACCTGTGCCATCTGGAAAATGAACTAGATTTTATAACTCACATCTGTATCATGCAATTCAGGCACTGGTCTCTCACAGCCATGCCTCATGTGGCACGGTTGGACCTTGCACTTTTTACTGGTGCATCACACAACGGTTTGCCTGAGGTGAACGGAGATGTCACCTCCTTCACTCGCCCTTGTCCTCATCTCTGGCAGGTTTCATTTGTACCCCTGGGAGTGCAGCTGACAAATGGGCAGCCCCCATGACTGTGATGCTTTCTGCAGAGCACACACTGAGGGATCTCTATGGTCACCTGCTCTGGGAGGGGCTCTCTGCAGGGGCAGGAAAGGTTGATTCTTCTCTTGTGGGGCTTGCTTGACACTCATGTGAATTGTAAGAGGGTGGTCTACTTCAGCGTGGTGAGGATTGGGCTCCATTCTTCCCTGGGAGAAAATCCTACTCCCTGCTTTATTTCCAGTGGGAAGAATGCAACCTCTGTACAGAAACAGCCTAAGACCTTTTTTGAATGGAACCCCTTGAATTATAACATTTCAGAGTTTCCTAAAGCTGTTAATCGGATTAGTTGTATAGTGGAGGAAGTACTTAATACGTATATAGAGACGCACAGGCTCTCCATATCTGGGAGCTGCAGTTCTGAACATGTTATTAGGCCAGGCATTCTTCTCGCCTGGTGTTGTTCCCTTGTTCCCAGAAAATGCTGTTCAGCTGGGAGGAGAAGTGAAAATTGTGCCATTTGACACTGCTGGGCTGTTTATAGGTGTGCACCCTAACAGTGGAGCATCTGCAGCTGTCAGGCTCTGAGGGAAGAAAGAGGTTCCCATGTAGTTAGGAGTGATGGGACACATGGTCCTCTGGATCCAACAGCATGGTACTGCTTTAGGGAAAGCTTTGCCTTGGCTGGTAAGCACAGAGACTGTCAGATGTTTCAAGTTTTCCCCTTTTTCACCCTCTTCCAGTCATTGTCTAGAAAATAGCTAAGTACTTCTCTGGGTCCTTGAGAGAGAGGGGCAGGGAATCTGAGAACTGTTTGGATTCTGCTACAGATCTCTGTCTTGAGCTTAATTTCACAGCATGAGTGTGCTCCAGGCTTGTTTTCTCCGTTAACTTCCTGCTTGCAGAAATCCATGGTCATTTTTCAGAACCTGAAAATTTGTGATCCTGCTTGAGTGGGATGCCTTGAAGTTCAGTGTTTCCAAGCACTTTCTCAGCAAATATTGGAGTTAGTGTTTTATTCCTAGTATCTGAAAGCAATGGACCAAATAGCATTGTCTCCTTGGTGAAGTCACAGAGCAGGATCATGGTTCCTTCCCTCTGAGGAATGCTGGCTCAGAGCTCTCTGGCAATCCCCTCACAAACTGCTCGTGTGGAATTTAAGGGTGGCTGTCTCCTTGGTTCCTTACTTCAGTGCTCCAGCAATGAAGTTCCTCTTTGGCTTTGTCTGGATGTCTCTGTCCAGTATACCCAGATTCTTTTGTGCGAGCGGTCACATTGGGAATTGCCATAACACAAGTGATGCAATTCCCTGTGTAAAGTACTTACAGCCTTCTGGAGTGCAGCATATGGCCTGATGGTCCTTATTCTGCTCCTTCATCTGCTCCAAAGGAGCTTCCTTCCTAAACATTTATCAGGAGGAGTACAGGTCAAGCATCTGAATACTGCAGCAGGTTTTGCAATAGCAGCTTGTGTGCAAATGTCCTTCTCTGGTGCATTTATGCAAGTGGACAGAGTTGAGGGAAAGGCAGGCATGGTGGTGGTCTGTGATTAAGTGAAGCCCATTTAACACAAGCAGTTGTTAGATGTCTGCATGTTGATCTCTGTTGACTAGATTAAAGCTCTGAGCTGTGTGAGTTAGTAGAGGGGATTTGCATGCAGTGCAGACTAATTGGGAGTGAATGCCAGGAAGTGTGCTCTTCTCAGAGGGCTCAGAGCTACCAACTAGTTCATTTCTTGTCAAGACCCTTTCATGATTTCCCTGAAGGTTTTTCCAAAGTGCTGTCCTCCAACCCAATTTTAGATTGTGATCTTTACCTGACTTCTGGGCTCTTTTCCACAGGTCTCTCAACCTTAGCTCTGTTTCACCTGAACTGTAGTTTTACTCTCATCAGTGATCTGGCAAAAGAGCTGTTTAAAGTTGAACATTTGACCTTTCTTTGAGTTGAGATAAGATTTTCCTAATTTTCTAAACCAGGAATTCTTTTTTTCCCTCATTGGCTGTTCTCCTTTGAACCTAAGTCCTAAACTCAGAGACTTTCTTGTGATCTTTGTGTTTGTTGCTTTATATTATAAGAGATTTTGCAGACCAAACTGTCCTCCACATCACCTGCTCATCCTGCTATCACCATCTGCAATACCATATAAAATCTGCCAAACAAGGAGTTTCTTCTCTTCCTTAAAAATATTTTGCAGCTAGAAGAAGGGACAAACAATGAGACATATTGTTAAAATGAAGGTTTTAGCTGCCTCTCTGTTTCTGTGGGATCAAGTTTAGATGTTATGTTTACTATGAAAATCAGGTGTTCTCATGCAGTGGTGTTGAAATGGATACCCTTAGGATTTGGACCTGTAGAGAGACAATAATGGTTCAAAACATAATGAAATGAATCCGGTACCTGGAGATCTGCCAATGAGTGCTATCTCAGCAAGCCCATGCATCACCAACTCCTAATCACTTTGATGAAAGGTTTTTCAAAAAGCTTGCAGTTTTGAAAAGTTTCTCAGATTTTTTTTTTAAAGCCTCGTGAAAATATTTGCTTTTACGATATAAATTTAGTTTCGAAGGAATTTGAAAGCTTTGAGGGTTCATCTGCTACAATGGGAAAAAAGAGGATCCGCAGGCAGGCTGGGAAGTTGCATGGTGTCACCTGTCTTTTGGATCCAAATGAGTCCACTGGTGCAAGGTGATTATCTGCTGAAGCATTACCCACAGAGGAAGAAGACCTTATTTCTTGCCATGCCTCTTAGAGGTATGTGCCTGTTTAATACTATCTGGCTTAATTGAACTTTTTATGGGCATTTTAGGGATTATGAGGACTTTTCTGATACATTACCTCTTTTCCTGATTTTTGTATCATAGACGCAGTTTCTAGTCCTGAAAGGCACCTCTGTGAGTAAGAAGGGCAAGTTTGTCTCTTCAGGGTTTGGCAGCAGCACATCAGAAGCCAAGGGAGTCTGGCTGCCCTCACTGATGCCATGCTGTGCTGGGCTTGCTGCTAAGAAGCTGACTCCATATCCCACTGTCGCCAAGAATGCTTTTCAAGAACAGTCAAAACAAGTTTTCTTTACCTCTCATCCTGAGAGGTTTTTGGGCTCATGGCTTGAAGGCCTTGATGAGCCTTTCATACTGCCACAAGTGACTGGCAGAAGAGGTTCACAGAGCACCTTTTCTAGCTAGAGTAATGCTTCAGATAACAGTGCAGCTGCGAGGGGGATATATTTGAACCCAGGCTTTCTACTGAATCAGGGGAGACAGAGGCTGCTGTGAGTGACTGGAGGCTCTGACAGCAAATTCATGCAAGTAATTCTCTGACAAATGAGGCAGACAGGAGTTCTGCATTGAACTTTGTCTTAATAAGAGCAAGGAGCTGGTTCATTGGCAGCAGCTCTGCTGTTCTTGAGTGTGCTGTGAAAATACAGGCAGCTACTCTGCTGCTTCACCACATCTGCACGAGGGCCCATCTGCAACAGGATGCTTTGCTTCTTCTGGTTTTAAGATGCTCGTGGTCACTGTCTCTGGTTGCATTCTTGAGGAAAGACATTGATTCCCATGTAAGCTGGGTTTACTTGCTGGACAGGTCGCTGGAGTGCAGCTCTCATGCTAAGAGCTGTGCTGCTTAGCTTCAGGGTGGAGAGCAAGACTTCTCCGGTGGAATACTTGCGGTCCTAGTGGCAGTCACAAGCAGGGTTTCTGCTCTTTCACTTTGTGAGATGTTCCTCAGTGCAGGGGCTGTGGCCAGTAGTAGTGCTGCACATTACATCTGAGTCCTCTTGGATGCTACTCATGTGTTTCTAGTGAAATTTAACTTCGTGCAAAACATACTTCTAGAAGACTACAAAATCCAGGGATTTAGACCGTGACTAACTGAGATTCCAGGCAAGATCTGATTTATGGATTTGAAAGTAAGACTCTTAAATTCAGCTGACTTGACACATGCTTGCCAAACTCAGCTGGTTTTCCCCTTGTAACTCATATTTGGTGCTCTACTGTACTGTCACTTGGTTCAGGATAGGAGGAGTGGACTTCAGCATTGCTGGATTTCACAGAACCATAGAGTCATAGAATTTAGGGCTGCTTGGAGCCCAGCCTTTACTTCGTTTAGGCGTAGAGCAAGTCTATGGGTTGTGCTGACTTAACCTGAGCTGTATTGGCCAGGAGCAATGCAAGTAACAATGTACGTGCTGTAACATAACCCACATCTGTGAACTCTCTGCAGGGGTCTGCTCTTTCCCTGGGAAATCTTTAGTGAAGGTTCCTTCCTCCTATGCGAGTAGAGGAGCATCTTTGTTCCAACAGACCTGTCTGAGGGCTCTGTCCAGCTGTCTGCATACCTCCTTTCAGTTCTCCACAACACGTGACACGCACTCTGGGGATGTCTCTTTGCAATCCAGGCACGTTCTTAACAGGAAGAGGAGCCTCAAGAGTGGAAAAGTAGGTGCCTAGAGCCTGGCCTGATGCTGAGGTTTGGTTAGCTGTGCCAAATGATTTTCCTATGACTAGCCCAAATGTTTACCTATGTGAGTCAATTCAATCAGGGGTTTTACCAGAGCAGACAACCATGAAATGAATTTCCCACAGTTCTGTAGTTTGCTAAGGCAAGGCAGGAGCTCCTCTTTGGAAGAACTGAGTAAGTCCTCTAGGGCCAAGAGTGCTCTGTTCACACTGCTTCTCTGAGTTACCCCCGTCCCAAATCTACATTTCTGTGCAATAAGCCAGTGATCTTCTCTTTGCAAAAAAGCAGATACTGTGCTTTTTTCTTCCACTCAGAGTCTTACCATCCTATTGCAACTTTCTCAGACTTACCTGATTTTCTCCAGCATAAAGATAACTATCTAGAAATCCCATGCCTTTAGCTGATGAACCTTCTCATTCCCCCTGTAGTCAAGACTCTTCCGCTAGAAAATGCTAACCTTTAGGTTTGATATTTTCACACCAAAGGCTTTTCTTTATGAATTTCTGAGTGCCAGCTTGAAGTCTTTTCTGGAAATTATTGAGAGGGATTTTTCTCATCTTAGGGATGCACTTTTTCTAGTCACAGGACTAGAATCTGCCAGTCTGGTGCTTGATGGTAGGAGAGAAGAGAAGGTGATCGAGTCAAGATGCCAAAGCATGTAACGTGTATATGTGCAAAGAGGACAGGTGTCCCTTATCAGGTTGGAGAAGGAACCCTGAGCTGGGACAGCATGGCTGTTAGGAGTGGGGAAGTTGGATTGTTGGCCACATCTGCCTTTTCTGAGGGGCTGTCCAGTGCCTTCTCGTGCAGTCAGTTGCTGCTTGTGATCTGCCTGAGTAGCAACAAGAGGTGCTAGAGTCGTTACTCCACCCGTCCCACCAACAGATATGCCAGCTCTGATTTTCTTTCAGTTAGGGACTTTCCAGTATGGCACATTGCTTTGAAACAAGTTGGGACTAGTGGGCTTGCAGTATTCCTTTACACACTTGGCTGTGGTGTTCCAGACTTGTGACAAGTAGAGAAATGAAATCTATTTCCTTTTTTCCCTTTGCTTGTGATAAAGGTCCTGCAGGGCAGGGTAAAGAGAGTCCCAAGCAATAGGTGCCGATGACACCTGAACGGGCAGAGCACAACCTGAATGACACAGCCCTGTTACTTGCTCTGCATTTCCTGTGGACTGAGATGTTCATTGTCCTCTTGTCTCGGCTCCCGGTGGCAGCTGGTCACATGCACCACAAAGTTTGTTTTGTAAACGCGCTGTTCCCTGAAATCAAGTTTTCTGGATGGTGGCCTTCCACCTGTCAAAATAAGTGGTTTGATTTCTGCTGTGCAGTCAGTGTTCAGCCTTACACAGGTTTTTTTAAGTGGTTTTATGAGCTCTGCAATATTGCTCAAGTTAATCCATCCAAGCAATAAAGCTTTCTCCATTGTAACAAAAATCCCCAGCTATTTCAAACTCTGCCACTTATTCATTCTTAGTGGAAACTTTAGTTGTGCTTCTCTTGTGAGTCACAATTAATATGCTTCTTTCAGAAATCATCCAGGAAGGCAAGTAACTCAGTATCATTCTTGTCAAATGCTGCACTTCAGAAATTAAATAGCATGGATTTTGTTAATGAGCAATTAACATTATTTAAGCACCCAAAAACATCTGCAGAAACTATCTGTTGATGCCATGGTTGAAGCTGCTTCCAAACAGCCTGTTTCTATCGTTCCTTCCCATTCAGCTTGGTGCCACCATCAGCTTCAAGCATAGCTGCAGCTTTGGGCATAGTTGCTGCAGTGCTCCTGCGCAGATGATGCCGAATCCTTGCTGCTCCCTGCTTCACTTTGCCAGGTTTTGGCTCCCAGCCCCACTACTTTCCCCATCCTCGAAGGTCTCTTGGGCACACCTCAAGCACCTGGAAGTTGGTGCTGGATGGCACTATTAACCCTTTCAGGAGCTGGGGTAATCACCATGTAGGAGCATTTATAACATCTGATTTCTGTTTGCAACTGTCGTGCTCTTGATCTTAATTAAATTTTCTTTTGCTCTTGTCTACAGCTGGTGTATCACACTTGGAGGCTGTTCCTTTTACTGATGCCAAAAGAGTCTGAATGGTCTTTTGTGTTTAAGTGGAGGTTATTAAATAGCTTTATATTAATTAACTGTGATGGAGGGAACACATGGGCGAATGTACTTGAGGAGATCAGTTTATCCATATGGAAATTACGTTGAAAGTTAAATCCATTACCCTAATTGTAAAATTCGACAGTGCTTAGCCAATAACTGTGGAATTGACTAAATCATGCATTTGTGCTTCAGAGCTGGGCAAATGCCTAATTTCCTGGAATATTTGCTCAAATGAAAAATTGTATTTGTCTCAACTGCATAAGCTGCCTCGTCATTTCTGAGAGTGTTTTAGGCAAATGAGTTTGGAGGCAGAAACAGTCAGTGAAAGAGTAGGGTCTAATAAGCTCTGAGAGCAGTCGTTGCAGGATGGTCACTGAAAGACTGGCTGGGATGCCTTGACCCTCAGGCTCTCTACTTTCAAGCAGGAATGTTGCTGTGCCCACAACATAAAAGTAGCTTACACTGGTCAGAAAAATGTCTGGAAGGTCCAAGGAACAATCAGTTGCCAAAATGGCCTGATGGACAATAACAAACAACAAATAAATTAGAAGTTGTAAACTGCTCGTTGTTGATTCTGAACAGAAAGGGGTTACATTTGTGGAATAAATGTGTTCACTTTGAGCTGCTTGTTCAGGCCTAATTTGGAGACAAGGCTGATGCTTGTAGCTGCAGTGGACAAAACCCCTTTGCTGCGGTTCCCCTTTTCAAATGGTGAGGACAAAGTATTTATTCAGCTGTCAAGTGGGGAAAGAAAGCAAATTAGTTTTAGGCTGGAACACTGGACTGTGTTTGCTGTTGTAGTTCTGAGGCCAGATGGTGACTTGGACAGCACTGGGGAACGGGTAACAAGTTTCTCCAGGGCAAAGATCAGAAGCAAAAGGAAATATTCAGATTATCTTGCAGTTCCACTTCCTAGAGAGGAAAAGGGAGTGTGAGATGCATCAGGCTGTGTTAGGGAGGGAATTAGCGACTCCTTTTCTTCTGTTGTTGCTGAATCCTGGAGTCAGTTTGTAGTGGAGTGGGTTTGAGACCTGACTCCCCCTGCGAACCGCAGCTGTCCCTGCGAAGGACAGGGCAGCTCCACCAGCACCTGTCGGGGCAGCTTGCTCCCGTGAGGAAAGGGCCTCTGCCCTTACTCCTCAGCTCCCCCACAGCTCTTTTAATGACAGCAAAAGGATTTGGGCATCTGTTTCACCAGGGAGTCAGAGAAGACCTTGGGGAAGGAGATGTCTAAGGTTACCTAACAATGGCTATATTTGGCTTGTGCTCCCCAAGTGTTTTAAGTCCCACTTGTCCTGCCTCAGTGCTGGCTGCTGCCTCAGTTTCCCTGGTTTGGCAGTTTGTTTTGGGTGCTCTTTAAATGAGCTGTGGTGGAGCTGGTAGGTAACACTAAGCAGGTGAGGTGTCTCAGCTATATCTACTTAGGCTGCTCGACTGCCTGTTAAACATGGTTCAAGCTCCCAGGGCATAAGAAGGCACCAAAAACTCTCCAAGAAGCTCCAGGACTGCGAGTGCCTGAATATCTAGGCAGAAAGTGAAGTGGAGGAAAGGTCTCTCTACTGGCACAAAACGCTCTCCATGGAAGGAGTTTTAATTGCATTCAAACATAACTTAGCTTCCAGTGTAAGTGTTTTCATTTTGAGTTAATTTTCATCCAGTGCAAACAAGGTAGCGGGAAAACAGGATTAGGAAGGCTGAATGGGAGGAACAGCCTGGCCGGGCTGCTGAGAGCCCCAGGCTCAGCCTGGGAGCCACAGCTGGAGCAGGGCAGGAGCTGCTGCAGGGCAGCACAGGGAATTGTGCACGGCTCTGTCCAGAGCCGCCCGGGGTGCACTGAGGCTGAAGAAATCAGGCTCTACAGGTCAGAAGGAAAGGGATGTCAGCCAAGGGGGGCTGTGAGGTTGGTACTGCCTACTAGGACAGCAATGGGTGAACCCAAGCCAGCTCTTACAGTTTCCTTATTGCCTGCAAGTTCACTTGTTTCTCTTTCCTTCCAAAAGAGAGACAGGGAGGGAAGGTGATCATTGTGAATTGAGAGGAATGTAGTAGTGAGGCAGACACCTGTTAGGAAGAGATCTCGATCCATCAGATTGACAAGAAATCAAGTGCAAGGGGATGGGGATAGTTGGTACTACGCATTACTCAGTTGATACGCTGGGAGAGGAGAAGTCTTACAATATGTGTGGGGTCCTGGCTAAACAACAGAGACATGCACATGTACTCACTTTGGCTTTTCATTTTCACTTGCCTCAGAAAAAGCACTGTACTTGCAGAGCTCTTTCTCACTGGAAGAAATCAGTGAGATGACACAGGTTATAGGTAGCATTTTTCTTTCTTTTATCTCTCATTTATCTGTCTTTCTACCCTAGGGAAAAGAAGTGATTGTTACAGTCCACAAGAAAAGATCCCTTTCAGTCTTCCCAGTCCTTCCTTGTATCCAGAGAATGTTGCTCCCCTTAAACATTAACTCTCAGTTGAAAGGTTGGTGGAGAGGTTGGGTCAGATTGTCCCCTTTCTTGCAATGCCTTCTTTAAAAACAAGATGCATCACAGTATAAAAGTGATGCTGCCACTTCCAGAAGAGCGGGGAGTATCCAGGGAAAACACCCAGGGTGTTTGGGAATGGTGCTGCCCGCACTTCTACTCTGCCTGCCGTACCACTCCAAATACAGCTGCCCAGAAGATGATCTTGGTCCACGAAGTGCTTTGCAGCTTGTGTCTGTGGCAGCCCTGGGTTTGCTTAGCTGTATTCACCTTCCTCCTCTCATGAACTTCCCTGTGAGGCCAGTGTCCTCCTTGCCTGCACAAGCACTCACAGCTGATGTGGAGATGACACATCTGCCTGTCAAGCCTCTGGACCTTGGGACTCTCCTGAGTTATTGCAGCTAGTCAGCTTACTCTGAATATGAAAAACAGATTTCTGCAGGGAATTTGGGGTTCAGAATTCTTCCTTTCTTTAATTTATTTTTCTTTAAGTAAATTGAGGGAACTTCAGCTATTCCACTGACAGGAAATGCTGAAGGATATATCTCAAATCATTTGCTCAGATCTCCAGGGTACGGGGGTTTATGAAAGGTTTTTGCTATAGACTCTCCACCAGCTCTGGGAAACATCTGTTCTGCATTCTGAATGCATTTTCCCAGCAGAAATTGTTTTAATAAAATCATCACTTTTTCTGTGCTTAGAAAACCCAGTGCAATAAAGTTTTTCCTATGCTAAACAGTTCTTGACCACTGGTTGAAGAAGTTAAAAACCTGCATGTAACATTGTTTGACTCGTCCTGTTTTTCCAGGAGCTTCTCTGATGGTCGTAATATGACAGAACCCACCAGAACTGAAACTCTCAACAGTGACCAGTGTTTAATATTAACTGCACGACTTGGTTTTGTTGGTGCTTCATTGCGCTCTCCGTCTGAAATCCAGTCTCTAAGCCATGGCATGTGACTAGCCTATATATTGAGTGAGACTATGAAAGCAGGGTGTTCTAAGGCATAGGTAGGGGAGGTGAAATTGTTAATAATTTTTCAAAAGTATTTTTTTAATCACTGTGTTGTGACCCAGCTCTGGAATGGCCTTTTCTCCACAGTAAGATATATTAGAAAAAGTCTTGGTGCGGTTTGATTCACCCGAGAGCAAATAATTATGTGCACAGCCGAGTTATTCTCGGCTAAATCAGAAAAACTGGAAAATCTGTCAAAGTCCTCAGTGCTCACTGTGGACTCCTTTGTCCTCAGCAGAGGTGATGAGCATATGGGTGGTAGCTACCTTCAAAGTTCAGCTGTGGAACCCTTTCCCTGTGTGGACAGCAACCAGGAAAGGGAAAGGAAACTTCAATGAACATGAAGAGATTCTTCATTGGTCTGGAGAATAAAAATTATCCTGGCTTGGACCAGTTCTGAAAGTGGTTTTGATTTTAATGGGAACTTTTACAATTTGGGAAAAAGGGAGATGTTGCAAGCTTCATCCCATCCAGTTTCCCATGTGAGAATGTTCTGTGTCCTCAGACTGCAATTTTTCAGACAACTACAATTCCTGTTGTCACTAGTTGGGCTTTAGACTAACATTATAGATGGGCATCATTTGAAAGTGAAGCTTGACTCAGGATAGGCTGATGTTTCTCCTTTGCTTTCAGCTGGGTAACTCATCTTGCCTCAGAGTAGCGTTTTCAGATGAAAGCTCAAAGATGGATGGTGCTAAAATGTTTTGGAAGTCAGCTGCCTCTCAAGCAGCTTTGAGGGCTTAAACGGACCCAGTAGGAGGGTGGTAGGTATTTCTGGGCCAACTACATGCATTCTGATTCACCAGCAGGCTGCTTCACTGCTTTGCCTGGCTTTCCTCTTCTTTTGTCAGACAAGAACCCCTTCATGGTCCATAAACAAGTGCAAGAAGCACAGAAGCTTTAGTTAGCAAGAGATCTGATGGTCCTCTCTTTGGCGATTCAGACTACTTGGGCTTAAACAGAAAAAACCAAACCAGAACATGCACAGCAATAAATACCTTCAATCCTAAGTTGCAGCTTGTAGAAGACATATTTTCAGGTCTGATCTATTGCTACTTCTCCAAGTCCCACCCTCTCTTACTGGAAGTAAGAGTACTGAGTGGAGTTTGCTTCCTGCTCTTCCTTCAGGTTGTACATCTTTTGCCTGTGCTAGTGGTGTAAGGGAACTGCAAGCAGTATGGTTTTGATGGCATGCTTCGTGCACGCCCGCTCTCTTAATATCTTGTCCTTTATTTTGGTTTCAGCTGAACAACTTGGACTTCATTTAACAAAATTGGATTTTCAGTTTCCTCTCCTGGGAGAGTGAGAGAAACTGCTTTCTTCCCAACAATGCCCTAGCCTGCTGCTTTCTGCTTCACTGGATCCTTGCTTACCACCTCAGGCTGCATCTAGTTCCTGAAAACAATTTAGGCACCTGTTCTTCAGCCATGGTTGCAGACATGGTGGATTTATCTTAGATTTGTGGTGCTTTCAAACTACTGGACATTTCCTTCAGTCAGCCAAGATCCCTTGGCAGTGCTGGTCTGTGAGAAACAGAAAAACAAGTTGTTGTACAAGTGCACTGTAGGTAGAGGATGAAACATTCCCCAGCTTGGGTAGAGAATCTCTTTTGTGTCTCATGCACAGAAACCAAGTTACCTAGCTAGGGAGTCCAGCAGCGTTCTGCTGGGGTTGCAGCTGTTAAGCAGGACAAATTATTAGGAAGAATTGAATTACAAAAATGTGGAGGTTAAGAGGGTTTAGGAGACCTAGTACAGCTCTCTGCGTGGAGACATGAGCTAACTAATTATGTATCATCAACTGGTTGTGGGAGAAACAGACAAAACTCAAGCAGGCTGAAGAAAGGTGAGTGCTGGTCTAGCACAGCAGCAGGTGGGAAGTACTGAGGACGAAAGTGATCCTGGGGGGCTTGTTAACTGCTGGATATCCATTAAAGTCAATGCCATGCCTTTGTGGGGTACCAAGCCTGCTTTTACTGGCTTTCCACAGAGCACGATGCCAAACTGAAAATCTCCCTTCTCCTCTTCAGTGTTTCCAATGATAACGGGCTTCAGTACATTCATGGCCATTTCGTGCTCTGGAGCAGTACCACTGGAATATGTTCTGCTTTTGGATGTGACAGAGTAGTCCAACAGAGAGGTACAACTTCAGGAATGTGTTGAGGGGACAACAGGACCTACACATTGCCTGCAACCTATGTGCAGCTGCTTCCAGATACAAGGTGCATTTCTTGGCTTCCTTATTTATTGGTAATGGCATACCAGCTCTTCTGGGATCCTACATTAGCCCTCTCTTGAAAAGAATCAGAAGAGGACTAGATGTCTGTCAAGTCACTTTAATTTTTGGGATATCTTAAGGCATCATGATGATAGGAAATGTCTAAAACCAAGTGAATCAGAACAGTATCTTCTAAAATTCTCATGTTTGATTCCAAAACACCCTTGTGGGACACAAGGCTGTGGGTGCTCCCTGTCTTTGTGAGTGAGATTAGAGTTTGAAAATATCCGGTATATCTGCACCCCCATATCTGGCCTTTGTGCAGTGCTCTCCCTTTTCATCGGCTACAATAAGACAAAATATGCAAAGATGTTGTAGATTTCATTAGTCACACTAGTTTATTCAAACCTCTTCTTTGCATAAGAAACCAAGGCCTGCACTGATCTCTGGGAAAGAATGTGCTCACAGCTTGGAAAAGCCGTGTGCTCGAATGGCACTGCGGCACAGCAGAGGTCAGCAGCTCGGGCACAGGAGAGGGGCCCGGCTCTAGGGTTTGGTGCCATCATTTGCAATTCAATCCCATGCAGCTCCCTCTTAGGAGAACAATTCACTAAATACAGAGTTGTTCTTTTTCCCTAATTCACCATATAATTCACCTCCCAAGTTCAATTAAGAAGCAATCTGTTTGTGACTGGAAGCAAGCTGCATTTATTTAGAAATACAAAATTATCCTTTGCCTCGGCAAAGACCGCATGCCTTAATAATTCTGGTGATGAATGGCTAGTTGGGGTTTCCTTTAAATGGAATGAGATATTGTGTGAAGAATAGCATACTTTGCAGGGGTGGGGGTGTGAGAAGTCCTGGGGATGTAAAACTGAGAAGAGGAACTTTTGTTGAGCTTGGGCTTAAGGAAGTGACGAGGACTGGGCATGAAAGAAAACAAAGGGAAATCTTAGGATGGGACATTGAAGCTGGAAAAGAGTGATAGAGTTCAGAGCAATCCATCTTGTTGAATCAGGCTTGTTCCTGTTCACACATCTAGTGGCTTTTGTCCAGCCAAGCTCTGTTAAACTATGGCACTTCCTTTGGGAGACAAACCCCTGATTTACTGTGTCTCTTGGACCAGGAAGCTCTAACTTATAGCCAGCTGAGAGTCTGGGTATTTTATTTTCTTCTGAATTGTTTTGCAACTATCTTTCATCATAATTTTCCTGATATTCTTATCAGTTATAGTAGTATAATGTTGGAGATGTGTTACCATCCTCTCAGTCCTGCTCCAAGGCGTCAGAGATACACCTTTTCCCCTGTCTTTGCCGCGTTGGACGGGCTGGAGAAGGATTTGCTAGTAGCCAGCTCCAGAGCAAAGGAGAGTTTTCCAGCTGGCAAAGCAAGACTGCTTCAGTGACTGGAAGATGTCCAGCTGTTTTGAAAGTGAGACGTCCCTCTTGGAAGTGTCCACACTGCATCCAGCAGTGCCATATGACTAACAGTGTATTCTTTTCTGCATGTGGTGGTTTACCATTCTCTTCATTCTTTATCTTGCCACCAAGACTGCAGAAACTTGCTCTTGCAATACCTCTACAGAGATCAGCTCATTCAGCTCCTGCTCTCAGTAAATCTCCATGAAATTAGCCTTCCCTAGAAGAGACTTTCTGCCTATTCAGCATATGGAGAAACTAAGGCACGGTATGGTAATGAGTTGCAGGGTGCCACTGTAGGCTAGGAACAAATCCAGGAAAAGTGCCTAGCTTTATCAGGCTTTTAGTCTCTGCTCCCTGCACAGGGAAAGCAGACAGTTTCTGTGGCCAGCAGAACCCCAGCTGGCATTACTGGTAGCTGCTGTCCTTCCCACATCAGAGCTCTGCCAGCCAGCTCACCAGAGATGAGTCTCTGCTCTTTTTTCCTTTGCAGGAGGCCTGGGAGAAGAGGTGTCAAGTGAGAATGCCACTTCAGCTGACCATAGTGACAAAGCAGTTAAAAAGGGTAATGTGGTACCCCACCCAGACCTTTGGGTATCTTTTATTTACTTTTTTTACCCCCTGTAAAAACATATTTTTGTCCTGTTGTGTACATGTGTGTGCCTCTCTGCCCGGGAGAGCAGCCCTGCCCAGGCATTTTTTGCTGATGGTGAACTCTCTGAAAGGGTGGGTTTGCCGTGTATAATGTGGTGGGGTTGACCCCAGCCAGAAGCCAAGCACCCAGTCACTGTTCCCCTCCTCCAGCAGGAGAGGTGAGAAGGCAGGAAAAGCAAGAGTGAGAAAACCCATTGGTTGAGATAAAGACAGTTTAATAAGTGAGTGAAAGAGGGAAAAATAACCGAAGCGATATAAAGGCAACTGCTCACCCTCACCTACAAGCAGCCCCTGATAGAAGGATGTGTCAGGCCTCTCCAGGGAGGAGAATTTAACAAATTTCAGTTGTTAAAGGCGGAAAACTCTAGCAGGAGTTAGGAGCAGTCAAGAGCTGTTGCAGGACTGGTGAGGAGAATTTGCCCAAGAGGGTGTGTTGCTGGCAAGGAATGGAAGCCTTGGTGGCGCAGAAGTATGGACCCAGAGTCCCCTGTGCAGAGCTGCAGCTGCACCAGGCACGGGAGAGTGCAGGGCAGATAACTCCTCGCTTGGGTTTGCCGTCAGGAGCTGTCCATGTGCAAATCCACAGAGATTTTGGCCAGCCCCAGGAGCAGTTTGTGAATAGAAGACAAGACTACTTCTATCTTGAGACCCTCTCTCTTCTTCCAGCTGTGGCCCTTACAATGCCATTGCCTGTGCTAGTACGTGGTACCAGCAGTACCAGCTGTATGCAAAGAGCAGGAGGGTGGTTCTTCCTTTGTTGGGAGAACCCCCAGCCTCAGAGCATCAGCCTTCCAGGATCCAGCAGCTAGCTTGGGGATGG
Source organism: Mohoua ochrocephala (assembly GCA_013398855.1). Lineage (NCBI taxonomy): Eukaryota > Metazoa > Chordata > Aves > Passeriformes > Acanthizidae > Mohoua > Mohoua ochrocephala. The sequence continues at coordinate 47,758 of VZTA01027019.1, forward strand.
GGCAGCTTCTGAAATGCCAGGGAGGTGCTCAGGAGTAAGAGGAACAAAAGGCAAATTCCCGTCTTTGTCCTGCAGCTCAGAGCAAGGTATTCAGCAGGAAGGGCTTGACCTGGTGAAGCAGGAGGGAGGGTTTAAAGTTCATTCTTTTCATTCCCCTACACTGCCTGAATTTCCTTCCCATTGTATTGATCCCCTCAGCCTTGACAGTAGTGGTTTGCTCACTGGTGCTTCAGCTGGAGGGATGAATAGGGGAAGAGGCTCTCGGCAGCCCCACAGGTCGCTCAAGGAAGGTCTTAGCAGGACCTGTGCTTTTAATAACCCGGCAGCCCATGCCCCTGGCTTGGAAAGCAAAGCTGTGGCTGGTCTTGCTGATTTACATACAAATTGCCATCTTCTTGGGCTTCACAGTGGTCCAGTGGGGAGCCACCATCGGCAGTGCTGCTCCTCAAGGTGACAAGGATGTTCACCTTGGTGTGACCCTTCAGGCCAGCACTCCCTGAAGGCATGGCAACCACTGTGCTCTGTTACTCCTTTGCCCTAGTCCAGCTGATGCATTGGCTGTGCAATACAGGGAGCTTATCTAACAAGTGAGGTGTCTACACAGTCCTTACACAGCCTTGTAAAGCCCAGCTGGACTGTGGCTGCTTTGAGGGTTTGAGTTGCCCATGGCACATCAGTTAGGGGGTGAACAACTGGGAAGCTTTGAGTAAAGGGTATTTTCTCTGGGTCAGACTCACACCACGTTAAAAGTGCAACTCATGTAGGCATAACCAGTATCTGAGCAGAGCTACAGCAGCACAGATGCAGGGCAAGGTACAGGGTCTGCCTAGAAGCCTGTATGAATCCTCTGGCAGATTTTAAGGCCAGCACCGAACACCACATGACCAGGGCTCCTCTACCCTTTTTAACAAGAAATGAGATGTGTTCTGCTTTCCCTTTTGTATTTTTGCTCCTTTTCATTAAAATGAAGAGATTCAGCATGGATGGAGATTTGCACTTCTGTTTTTCCATCCTGAGCATCACTCCTCCAGAGACTGTCTGATCTTTATAGATTTCCAAACCACCCAGGACCTGGTATGTGAAACCAAATACTTTTCAGCCTTGAGCACAGATTTCAGAGTTAGGAGTCTGTCACCTTCTTCCAAGGCCAACTCAAATGAGTAGTTGTTGCTGTGAAGCTATTCCTGATAGAACAAACCATTCTCTGCAGATGAGTGGATGGGTAGGGCAAGTTGAGAATATACAGTGATGTCTAGGCTTGTTTGATTCCCACTTCCTGCTCCCCTTGTTCAAGTACTGTGTCCCCATCTGTGAAGCTGCTGTTGCAAAGAGTGAGTGGCTAGAGACAGGGAAGGATGTGCTTTTACATCCTAATGGGAGAACAGGTTTGGCATAGCGCATATGGAGGCTGCAAAACAAGAAGGGTCAGTTTTCTACAGAGTAGCAGTCCCAAAGTCCCAAAAAAATCACTGGTAAATCTGGCTATGACTTCTGGTTTGGTTTAACACCTTGCTTTTTCTTTTTATCTTTTTTCTGAAGCTCCAGGGTATTACCTGAGGGCTGCACGTGGAACTAAAGAGGATTTAAACAGTGTTGCCACTCTGTCTTGCAGACGGCAGGCAGAACACAACGCTTGCAAGGAGCCCAAAGAGGAAGGAATATAGAGATGAGTCTGGGATGGATGCACGCTCCTCTCCCAGAGTGCGCAGGGCAACCACATCCAGGGCTGAGAGGATCTGGCCGGGGGGGGTCATCCCCTATGTGATCGGAGGAAATTTCACTGGTCAGTAGTGAAAACACTGTTTTCTGTTTGCTGTGGGGTTTGTGTCTCAAATTGTGTGCGAAACCTCTGGAGCAGAGTTCTCCCACAAAGGACTCAGGTCCGTGGGAATCTGTCTCCTGAGGCAGGGTGGGCATGTTGTTGCACGAGGAATTGTGCACTGTGGAAGCCTGAAGCTGAGATGTGCAGTGAGATGGTTCTTCTCTTGGAGTCCAAGAAATAATCGAGCGACTGAGTCACTTATCTTTAGGGCCCAGCACCTTTGAGCTGTGCTCACCCCCTGTGTTTCCAGAAGAGAATCCTCTCTGCTGTTGGAAGAGCGGGAGTAGAAGTACTCTGGGTCCCTGACAATAGCTTTGCCTTAGTTTTGAGGAGCATCTGTAGCACTCGTGAGATTCCTGGGTCTTGAAAGATGTGTGTGGTCATTACTTCATGTCATGAGAGCAAATTTGGCACATCGCTTAGTAGCTGGTGTTCAGACCAGAACACCTGGCAGCTCTGCCAGAATGGCCTGTACCTAGAGAGGTGACATGTTTTATATGCACATATATTGATGGACTTAATCTGTAACGTTTGCTGCCTTTTAATTAGAGCAGTTAATTCATCAAGCACAAGGAGAGAAAAGATGATACAGGAAGCTAATGCTATAGTTGGAAGTGGGCCCCAGAGTCCTAGATATGTCTACAGGCATAAGATTGGCTGTTTGAAAGGTTGACTGTTCCCATCTCCAGATGAAGTCCATTAGAGATTCTCCTGAAAGCCAAGCCTTCACTGTTTGCTCTTCTTGATTTCTTTTCCAGGAACCCAAAGAGCTATCTTTAAGCAAGCAATGAGGCACTGGGAGAAGCACACTTGTGTGACCTTTGTGGAGAGAACGGATGAAGAGAGCTTCATTGTGTTCACATACAGGACATGTGGGTAAGGGATGCACACGTTCCCTGCAGCTCTCTGTTGCAAACAGCCCTTTCAGTGACACGTGGCTCTGTGAGTCTAGCCCAGAATAGGCCAATGGCTACATTGGAGGATCTGTCACAGAGATGCAGCTGGTCACTTTCAGTGAGGATTGCTAGGACAGTTTGCTCAGAAGGTGCTAAGCCTTTCTGGATTCTTATTTCCTGGGATATCACTTAAGTGTACATATGCATGTTTATAGATGTGCACTTTTTCCTTTGTTTTCTGTATACATACATGTAAGTACATATAGTGTATGCAGCTGCTGGCCTGTCCTGAGCCCTGCCAGATGCCATCCTCTGTTCCTGTGTTTCAGAATTCATTGAAGTGCTGCATGGGTTTGTGCATTTTCTTTCCCAGGTGTTGCTCCTATGTGGGTCGCCGAGGAGGGGGCCCTCAGGCTATATCCATTGGAAAGAATTGTGACAAGTTTGGGATCGTGGCTCATGAGCTGGGTCATGTGGTGGGTTTCTGGCACGAGCACACGCGGCCTGACAGGGACCAGCATGTCACTATCATCAGAGAGAACATACAGCAAGGTAAAATCACACTTCAGGTTATTCCACCTGGCTTTTGGCTGGGTAGAAACCTTTCTTGCTACACTTGTGGAAAATGCTGATGGTCTGTGAGTTGGGATGGAGAAGAAGAAATATTGCTACTCCTTGTCTAGAATAAGGGTCAAAATAGCTATATGAATAGACATTTTGGGTATCCAGTTGGAATTGTTGGAACATAGGAGTATATCCATTTCATTCTAGGCTCCCAGGGGTAGAAGGCTTCTTCTTTTTCTTTTTTTTTTCTCTAAAAGTGATTTGTTTCTTTTCCTTTTTGTTTGTCATCACAGGTCAGGAGTACAACTTTTTAAAGATGGAAGCTGGGGAAGTGAACTCACTTGGAGAGACCTATGACTTCGACAGCATCATGCACTATGCTAGGAACACATTCTCCAGGTGATAATTCCAGGTTACATGGCTTTAGGACTGTTTTTGGTAGTTGTGGTTGACTCTGTGGGATATATAGAGCCTAGAAGGAGATGTCTGATCTATCGTTGCATTGCAAGGCTCGAAAAATATTTGAAAAAGCAAGGTGGGTGTAGGATGGTGGGCTCCTGTTTTCCCCTTTCCACTATACTTACTCGGTAATAATACTGATAATCTCAGAGAGTTTCCAAAGTCTTGTTAACATTCTTTGCAGCCTTGCCAGGCAGCACATGTGTATCTGTGTGCCTATGTGCCCACGTGCAAGTTGGGTAATACTAAACCAAGCTTTGAATCTCTTGGTTGTCCAGCTTATGCTTTGGAGTCACAATACAGCCTTCAGAGGCTCTAGTGGCTGTGCCAAGGGAGAGTTTAGCTCTAGATCATGATCTTTAATTACTTGGGGTTTTTTTTTAACCATTTATGCATGAGCTTTCGATCATGGCCTCTGCAGCTATGCGGTTCTGTGTGACTGGGTTTTTTCATGGAGGAGTTATCAGTCCTGCCCCAGCTAACTGCCAGTTTCTGCGTAGGCTGTTTGTCCTTGACTCCCATCTCATCCCTCCAGATGGAGCCCTTTTTCTGACCAGACTTCTCTGCTGGATAGAGAGGTGATATAAACATAGTTATGTCCTGGATTTGGAATGAGAGTTACCGGATGACCAGATTCATTTTGCTGCATTATTAGAAGTTTTCTTCCATAAATCCTACTATTGCTCTTTCCCAAGAGCTTCTTCTCACTACATACTACGAGTAAAGGGGCTGGAAGGTACAGTGGAAGTATTCACACTCTTGGCAAATTTTTGGTGCAAAAATTAAAGGTGTCTTTGGGACTTTTAAAATTTTCTTACTCCCCAGTTGTATTGAAGGGCCCAGCCTGTTGTTTTGTGCTTTTGTTTTGACAACTTCACACCAACCAGTGGAAAATTATCAAACACGCTGAAATGCTGCTTGCTGTGGCAGGAGGAGATGGTGTCTGGGCAAGGGTGTTTTGCAGCCTTCGGAGATTTCTTTGCATCAGATATCCAAAGCAAACAATTTTTCTTTCCTTGAGGCATCTGCTGGACCCTTCCAGCATTTGCTAAACTCTAAATGGTTAGAATTGTCTTGCACAAAAGCAGGATTAAGTTATTACTGCCATTTATATTGCGGATGCCTTAGAGTCTGTGTCTCTTGAAAACCAGGGTCCTTCAGAGCAGTGCTGGGCCAAAATGGGATAAAAATGGCAAGAGTCCTTCTAAATTTAAATTGGTGCTCGATAGGATTTTAAAGTCTGTTTTCTTTAAGCCCTTTGTCTCTGTGACCCACCCTTACCCCAGTTGCAGCCTTTGTGCAGTAATTGAACTGAGCACTAAGTGCCTCTGTGGGCTGATTGTGCTCTCACCACAAATAAGCGGTGCTGGGAATAGGCTTTTACTTTGCCAAGACCTGTCTTGACATTTGCTCCCCTGAGGAAGCAACGCATTGACCAGCCACAAAGACTGGTGGGTGTGTGCACGTATCCTTCCCACCTCACTGAGGTTGGCGAGTGCTGCCCAGTTGCAACCCAAACTGATGAAAGCACAGAGTCCATGAAGATATTAAGTCCAGCAAGTTTCATTAAGATCAGTGGCCGGGAAAGGGAGAGAGTCCCTGCCTGGCCCTGCAAGGACAGGGCTGCGCTGGGTGTGGTAATACGTTAGCAGACACCAGAAAGCTGACATGAGATGGTGTGAGCACCTGACCAGTGGAGATGGGATGTGTGAGCGAGCAGGGGAAGGGCACAGAGTCACATCTGTGACTTACTCTCTTGTAGCAATTCTTACCTGGCACTTAGCACAACTTTGTTTGTAACTTCTGTCAGTATTGACAATAATAAATCGTATGGTGCTTGCCATGGTCAAATGCTGCTGTAAATCCTGGGCCCTTTTTATTCTAAACTTTTACTTAGGACAGAAAGGTACAGCTTTTCTGAGACTTGATGGGTCCTAGCAGTGTTGCCAGGCATACTTGTGAGAATTGGTGTAGAGTCACTCCTCCTTTCCATTTCATAGCAAAATATGTTTCTCATTTGTGTCTGTGGCTAATAGAAATAGGAGTATGGCACAAGAGACGGTAATGACAGCAGGAACAAGATTTTACCATTGGAATTTCTGTTCTGGTCTATGTCAGAAATTTGCCAGTTTTGCAGAGTGTGGCTGCAGGCTTTTATTTCCTGGTGCCTTCCTTACAGACATGGCAGCAATCGAAACGGAATGTTGCCGTATCATGAAACAATTTCTTTTACAGCTGTCAAGACCCATAAATGGCAACTTAGCAAGAAGAACGTTTAAACCTCCACAAAGCCCTAAGCAAGTAGCTGATTACCTTAATGCACTAAGTGGCTTGCTAGTAGATGTGGCAGCACAGTCTGGAGTTACAAAACATGACCTCTGCAAAACTCCTGTTCAAATCAGGATGCAGGTAGCACTGCCTCCACGTCCAGGGACTTCTTGCATTTGCAATGCACTGTCCTAATCCTGCACAAGACGTACACACGTCCTCCACAGGTTTTACTGCGCGAAGAAGAGTCATGTTGTCTCTCTCCTGCACATGGAGATATAAATACAGAACTGGGACAAAAGGTAGCTGCCTGCAGCTCAGTCCTTAAACTGCCTTGAATATCTACTTCCTCGAGTGCTGTTTGAGCACCTGTATTTGTTACCCTATCTATTGGGACATGGATGTTTAGCATTTGCTGGGATCAGTTGATAATTTCATAGCATGGGCATGGTACTTTGCACACTCAGGGTACTGTGTGGATGCTAATGACTCTCGTGAGTCTCTTCTCAAACTCAGTTGGTCTTCGCTGGTAGGAATGGTGGGGTGTTGTGCTTGACTTACCGCTGCATTGGGCAGCTAATGCATCTTCTGCCCATGCCTGGACAGCAAGAGAATGGGGCATCCAGGATCCATGGGTTCTTTTCCTACCTCTGGGAGGAGAGTTTAGATATGTTGCTCAAGAATGGTTCTGATGTTAGGTTTCCTGAGCTGCTCTGTTTAATGATGTCTGTTTGGTGTTTATTAAAATATTTGCGCTTTTAGAGACACTCACCAGATGTGCAACTTTACACTCTAAGTGTTTTTAAGCAGATGGTGTTTGGGTGGGCAGCATGGGACTTCTGGGACTTGTGTGGTTTGGGCCAGACAGACTTTCCTGTTCTTGGTTCCTTTGATGGCAAAATGAGAGAAACTACTTACTGCTTTGTAGTTGGGAGTCATGTTCAGCAACGCATGTGAAAGGAGAACAAAATTCAGTTGGAGGAAAAAGCAAAACCAAAAATCTGCCTAGAGTACAGTCTTCTGGAAGAAGATGTGTTTGGCAGGTAACAAGGGTAGTTTGGAGTTATGGATTGTTTGCGTTGTGTGAGCAGTGCCTGAGGTATACACTATGTGCAGAAAGCTGAGGGCTGTGAGTGCACAGTTGTGAGGGCTGGAATGGGAAAAAGAATCAAAAGTTTGCATGTGCAAGTGGTGGTTTTTCTATTAAATTTTGTCATTCTTCCCTGGTTGAGCCTGGAGATCTGCAGAAAGCACTTCAGAGGCCACAGAAGTATGTCCCTGCCAAATGCTGAGTTCTTCTATGAACTCCTGAGGAGGCTTGAAAATTTGCTTTGAGCAAACTGACCTGTTTCTGTGTTTGTGGTGTTTCTGGAATTGGAGGATTTATTTTCAATGCATAAACTTAAATAAATTCAGCCCAAGGCATGCAGCTGGCACGTAGAATGCCAAACTAATTTATAAAGCAATATTTGATGGACGCACCTCAGATCTTGTAAGTACTGATTTTGGTGCTGATCAGGAATTTTTCTACTGCTGAAAAAACCCCAACATCTCCCATACAACAGCTGATTCCAGTTTTCAAAACAGATTAAATTCCTTTCCTTCTATTTCTTTCTTCAGTTTGAATATTTACAAAACAATTTCCCCCCTTCCCACCTCTGGACTAGGCAGCACTAAAATTATTGCTTCAGCCCTGATTTCCCATTGGGCTCTCTGGACAGTTGTATCCTGTCCTTCAGAAAGAGCAGTCTGCCTCGCTGAGCTGATGCTGAAGGTTAAGCTTGGTGTTAGCCTTGGCATCCCCAAGCCCATTTGGCATTCAGGGGTGCAGTGAAAGGTTCCTGTGGACTGGACAGCCTGGCTGCAAGAGCCTGGATTTTGCCAACCTGGAGTTCAGGTTTCTGATTCCCTCCCTCCCTCCCTGCAGTCCTAATGCTCCCTTGGGGTCTCTCTTGCGTGCAAGCTCTTGCTCGGCTGCATGGACTGCATTTTGATAGAAGTGAGGCCTGAGCTTAAATCCTTCACTGGACTGAGATCAGAAGTGCAGTAAAAAGCTCCTGAGTGTGAAGCACATGGAAGAAATAGTAACACGTAAAAAGAGGCAGAGACAAGTGGAGTTATTATCTTGGAAACTCATACAGAACAAAGGTGTAGAGCACATGATCTTTTCCTCTTGTCTGTGGCAGCCCCAGTCCCTGCCAGCCCAACCCCATCTGCTACTGAGAAAACTCCCCTTCCCTCTGCTCCTTTGGCTTAAACACCAAATCTGTGTTCCTGCTGAGCCAGATGTGCCATGAACCTTCTGCAAGAATATTTCGTTGCTTTTTCTGATTTATGGCAAGGAATGTGCTACCTCAAACAGAGGCAGCAGCAGTTTTGAGATATCCAAGAGGAATTTTCTGGCTTGGCAGACTTGCCTGTACGTTTGGAAGCTGTCTGCTGTAGTGAGAAGGCTGTCCTGAGATAGTTAGCAGTTATTAGAAGCTGCACCACTCTTGCTTGTTAGCATGGGATATACGGTCAGGGGGATGGGTGTGGGAGGCCTGCCAGCGCTACTTTCAGAGTGTTCATTGTGTCACTTTCCCTACTTCACTGCTCTGTGTCTCTCTGCTCTCTCCTTCAGAGGAGTTTTCCTCGACACCATCCTTCCCCGTCGTGATGATAATGGGGTCCGGCCAACTATTGGTCAGCGTATTCGGCTGAGCCAGGGAGACATCGCTCAGGCAAGGAAGCTGTACAAATGCCCAGGTAAATATGGCCTGGGGACATGGATCCTGCTTTATCATAGGCTCATGGTTTGTGTGGAAGGCATTGGAGTTCAAGAGCACCTTAACGATGCCTTTGAGGAAAGAGACTTGGGAAACACAGACTGTCAAATGCTTTAGGCTGGAGCTATGGGGGAGAAGTGAATTTGCCTAAAATGTGTCCACTGTTAGTACTTTGTCAATATTCTTGTTGGGTTTAGGGCTTCAGATTGGTCCAGTGCAGGTTCTGTTCGTAGAAAATTAAACCAGTGTACAAGACCACGACAGAGTGGGGACTAGGAGTTGGCAAAATGGTGGAAAGATGTCTGGTAGACTGAGGCCCTTGAAAGTGGTGGATAGCTGGTGTGCAAATCCACCGTTTTTCTGTATCCAACTACAGGTCAGAAAGTATGAGTCCATAAGGGTCTAGAATGACTTCTGAGGGCTTTGGGATCTGTATGTGTGAGGATTACTGCTTTTAGCTTACAATGGGTGGTATAACTTTTAGGCCTGTTAGTTTTAATTAACTTTTTTTTTTTTCTTTTTACCTCATTGTTACATTTTTCTTTTCACACTCATCACTATCTCTAAATTGATTTTGGTTGAACAAAATGTTGTTCTTGCAAAATTATCTCATGGATTAGTTTAGGGGTTAATTTGTTTTGCACTATGTTTTTTGATTGAGTCAGACTTAATCCAACCAGGCTTTTCATTCCCATAGCTGGAAGAATCAATTACAGATTTAGATTTCTCAAGGCAAGCTGAAAAGCCACTTTGGCCTGAGGTACTAACTAAAAGCTACAAAGCAACTTTCTTTAAAATGAGGACTCTTCTGTGAGTCTCAAGTTTTCCATTTGCAAAGTAAACTTTTTCTACCTTTTTTTTTCCCACAAAGCTTTAGCAGAGGTTATTGCAGTTCGGAACATATTTGGCAGCAAAATAATTAGAGATTTAAGCCTACTAAACATTTTTTTCAAATACCTGTTGTTCTACTTTGGTTTTCTTTTTTTCTTTGCATCAAAATTTATACACAGGTTGCATCTTAGGAGAAGAGGTGCAGTATATTTAATGACATTAACATCCTCATCTGCCATTTGAATCTGTAGCTTGAAAAGTTTTCTTCCTCTGCGAAATACAAAGCAAAGGAGTTCAAAACCAAAGGACTTCAACTGTGTGTTCAAGCAGGGTCTGAACGAGACTTCAGGATGAAGACACTTTGTTCAGTAGTCAAGCTGAGGATTTTAGGGTAAAGTGCAGCAACATAATTCAGAAGCTGAATGGCAGATGGCTTCCCTGTTAGAAAGAGAGTCTCCATCTGAGAATACCTAATAATATCTCCCAAAAAAAAGAGCTAGTATGGTGGAGGATGAGTTACAAGTGTGCACTGGAATCAGCCAGAGCAACTGCTGTGTCTGTTGTAAGAAACAGGGCTCTCCAGCTCATTAGACTGGAGCTCATGTGGCTGCTGCAGTTAGGGCTTGCTTAGCTTGTCTGTTCTAAAACCCTGCTGTTTTAAATTCCTCTTAATTCCCCAAAGCTTCTACCTGCTGGGTTAAAGTTAGTGCCAGGCCAGGTGAAACCAAATGAAATTTGCTGAAGGAATTTTTGGAAGGCAAGATGCAGTCTGCTACATAGTAGTTAATGCTAAATTTGCTATGGCTGCGCAGTTGAGGATTTGATGACTACAGTCACTACAAAAGCTTTAAAACTGCTCATCCTGCTGTCCTGTGCTGTGCTAAAGGAAAAAGGCTTGTGTAGCTGTGCTAATTGTGCAGGAATGGTTAAACTGGAAATTGAGATGGTCCTGCATTATATCACCTCCTCCAGTTCTCTGGGCTTTTTCAAAAAGATGCAGCGTACCAGTCACCAGCTGCTGAGCTGCAAGTGCCCGTCACTCAACGGCTTCGTTTACAAATGAGTTCTGAAGCATTCACCTTTCTACTCTGCCTTTCACCTCTGTTCCTTTATTCCTGCTCAGTTTCTTGGATCCCCGAAGTACCAAACAGTTGCCTTATGGGATCTGTTGGCTTCTTTGCTACTAAGTGGAGCACAGTCATATTGCCTTTTGGAGTGCTCTGCAAGAGGTTGTGCTCTACCCACAGAGATACACTGCTCACTGTCGTGCTTCCCCCTGCACTGCAAGCCGTCGCTTTCCTCCATGCTGGAAGGCCAGCCTGTCACAGGGTCCGGGGAGTTTCCTCTGCAGGGGTGGGAGAGTTAGATAGGTCTCTTTGCATATTTCAGCAAAGTAGTCTTTGCAAGTGGATACAATAGTGATGCCTTGAAGTGCCTACCTGAAAACAGGCCAGACAAGATTAAGAGAATAAAAGTAGGTATTTATTTGAAGGCATCATTCGTGCCTGTTCCATAATTGCAGAGTCTTGCCAGTAGCTGTGTAATTGCACTCTGGGAGAGTTAAGTCTGGGCTGTTGGAAACCTTCACTGTGGTTCAGCCGAGGGCAATAATCTCACGTCACTATGGTCATGTTGTGCATGTTTCCCATGATTTAGAGCTCCCTTTATCATTTCATGTTTGCTTAAATAGATTTTTGAGCAGAGAAAAATAACATCTATTTATTCTGGTGAGTTATGGATTGGAATTCCCTCCTTATTAAAAAAAAAAAAATTAAAAAACCCCTCTCTGCATCCCCACATTTGTTCATCTAATGTGATCTGTCAAGCTGTGGATCAAACTTCCTTAGGGAAATTAAGAAATTCTGGCCTAGGTGACTCCTTCTCCCCTGCTCGAACATATTAAACTTTTTCAATGGAACCAGTCTCTTTTCACCTCCAGCTGCCAACCTGCCCATCTAAATGTAATCATGGCTGCTAAGTTAGCGTGTGATAGCATCAAGCAGAGGAACAGCCCCTGACATTTCCACGAGAAAGGGAAGGCCTTGGCAGATCTCTCAAAGCACTGATGCTTAATCGGGGATTTTTGGGGGCTGCCTTACCATCTCTGAGGAAACAGAGTTGCACATCCAGGGCAGCTTTATAATATCAGCTGGTTATGAAATTGGAAAAACACCTGGGAAACAGGCAAGCCAAGGTCTCTGCTCCTCGCAGCTGGCATTTGGATGTGTCTAGTGGGCACTCTCAAGGAAATGGGAGCTTCGATATTTGTGGTCCTCCCAGCCAGCCAGTCAGCTGCTCTGCAGATGTGGAGGGTCACTCCTCGTTCCAGCTCAGTCATCCTGGCTCAGAGAGCAGAACTACAGTAGTCACAGCTTTTCCAGATGTTGGAAGCTGCAGTTCCCTAAAGGAGCATATGCTTGTGCATATTCCTTGCTTCCCAAAAGTCGCTCTGGGATCTACATTTCATCAACTGCAGCAGGCCGCAAAACAGGAAGTTGGGGACCAATGGGCTGCTGTGCTCATGTTTAGCCCTGTGCAGTGTAGTGGCCAGGAAGGTACTGGGCAGCCAAAGCATGAGGGCGGTGGGGCTTGCCCTGCTTTTGTTAGGGTGTTTTAAGCCAAAAAAGGGCAATTTACAGTGGTAACTAAGGAGAACCTCATTGAGCAGCTTGTAATGAAGGGAAAACAGTTTTTCTGGCAGCAGTGTGTGGGGTTGTGAGGTGGGGTGAGGTTAATACTTTGCATTTGATTAGTGAATGAGATATTCCTCAACTGAAACCTGAAAGTGTTGGCATGTGAAAAGAAGGTGAAGGAAGAAGGGTTCTTCTTTGGAAGCTGTTTCCTCTGTGTCCTTGCACTGATCATCTTCTACCCCAGAAATTCTGACAAATTTCGCATCACCCCTTTGGCAGGGTCTCAGGTGGTCAGTGACCTTTGGCCAGTACCATGAATGAGCACTGTTGCAGTACCAGCCACCCACCTGCACGCAGCAGCCATAAGCAGACAGTTTGGTAGACCCTGATGTCTTTCAGAGTCACTCCTTTTTGATAGGTTTTTTTCCCCTCTCCTGCAGCTTGTGGAGAGACCTTGCAAGACTCAACAGGTAATTTCTCAGCCCCTGGCTTTCCAAATGGCTACCCCTCCTATTCCCACTGTGTCTGGAGGATCTCGGTGACCCCAGGGGAGAAGGTAGGTGCCACAGCAGCACAAGGTGTACTCTGCACTTCCCTCACGTGAGGTTTTGCCCGTGATGACAGTGTTAGTGCCTGCCAGAAGATCTCTGCATGCCTGGTGTGCAGAGCCAGGAAAGGCTCCTGAGCACCACGCAGGAGAGAGATGCAGTCAGGAATACACGATCTTGAGGAGAGAAGTGGTGATGCTGGAGCAGAGCCCCTCACATACTGGGGCCGTGTGCTGATCTCTGATCCTCCTCTCAGTTTGAGACTAAACCCTGCCTGGACATTTCCTGCCACCTGTTAGCTTTGGCAAGCACACATTCCAAAGCCAGTCAGATTAGTTAGATAAAATGTGCTGCAGTCTGGGGTCCTGAAGGGAGCTGGGGAGCCGTGAGTGACATCCGTGGCCTGCCCCTGTCGTGCAGGCATAATGTCCCTGTCAGGGAACTCCCACTTCCCGCCCTGAAACGCCAAGCCCCGCTGCGCATCAATCACCCACCCTGTCCACTTTCCTCTCTGCTCCTTTTGTTTTATTGATCTTCCTGTAGAAATGAAATCTTTCCTTAATCCAGTGGCACCAGCCCCTCAGGCCTTTCATACCATACCAGGCTGCAAGAATGAGCAGCCCAGCTTGGGAGCTCCTTGGCAGAGTGACTTTGCTGAGGATCACCCTCAAGACACGCTTGAGACTCAGATTCGGACAAAGAAGCGCAGAGCTCGTTCGTTTTGCAACAGCTGTCTGGCTCCGGGGCCTGGTTCTGTCACCTGCAAGCCCAGTCCCGTGCCATGCTGAGCTCCTGCCATCAGCTGCAGGGAGAGCATCACTGGGGCAAGAGGGCCAAGAGCCATCCAGGTTTGAAAACAGTGGCACTGAGAGTTTCGTGGTGTCCATCTTACTATAAACTCTCCCTTTACTTCTCTGCCTCCTCAGAGTTGTGTTGGGAAGGACCCAGCATCTAAATGCTGAACCACTAATGTTAAAAAAGGAAATAAAGAATTTATTTCGGATTAAATGCTTCGATTTACCTGTTTAATCCAATGCAGTGATTGATGCAAATTGTTGCACTGAAGTGTTAGCTGAGAACAGATATTGGGCTTACAGCATTCATCTGTATAGAAACAGATGAATCTCCTTTTGCTATCCAAAGTCAGAATGCTGCACAAATGTGAAAAAAGGACTTTGAGGGATAACATCCATTTTAATGTAAAGATATTTTTGTGACTATGTTCAGATTATGGATGTAAATGAATATATGGGTCAAATCTTGCAAGGAAAAAAATACAAGGACACCCCAGTGGCGACCTCCATAGGTGACCTCCCAGACCGAGGCCCGTGATCCATCTTACAGAGGAAGGAGACCAAAATAATAGCATTTTTATACCAAGCTCTGTTTGGTAAAGCCACTGAATGCACTTGCATCACAATGACGGTGTGAGTCTGATGGTCAGAACGTGGAACTTAATTAGCAAAATTAGATCTTTCTTGCAAGTATCATTTATATGCAGGTATAGACCCCAAACGTGTGGTTTGTGACAATGTCTTTCTCTATGATGTTCACATTACTCAAAACCAAAGATTTGGGTTTTAATTTTAAAAATCCAAACTGGGCTTTTGTTTAAGTAACATTTTAGTAACTCAGGGATATTGAGTTTGAATTACAGAGTTGATAGTAAAGGGCTGTCTGCTGTCACATACTGTCATGGTTTCATTAAAATACTTTGAGAAGCCTTCCTTTTTGGAGAAAAGGTGGTGTACAAATCCCACACATGGCCCAACTGTCTTTGCCTGTATTCTCACTTAGGCAGCACTGTAGCAAAAATGAAATAATCTGTAGGGTCTTCTCCTTACAGTAACTCCCTCCCCAAAGAGAAATGTGTAATCTCTCCTTTCAGATTATGTTAAATTTCACATCAATGGACCTATTTAAAAGTCGCCTTTGCTGGTATGATTATGTGGAGGTGCGTGACGGCTACTGGAGGAAGGCTCCGTTATTGGGTGAGTAGCTATTTCATTTTAATGGCATTTTGTGTATTCTTCTTGATGCTTTGGAGAGTGGCTGGGGAAAACAAACAGAAACAAACTTCCTTTACTTGGAAGGAGCCTAGGTCCAGCCAGTGCACTGGCCATCCCTTAGTGTCTCCATCCAGAGATGTCGGTGTGCTGTATGCACTCCAATGATCCGTGCTCCAAGCCCTTCGGTCGCAAAGGCTTTATTCCTTCCTTTTCCAGCTTGAGAAATGAGGCAGGGAGGGAAGTGAGCCAGGGCCCTGGCTGGGACTAAAAATGTCGTCTCTGGAGTTTTATTATTGCTCTTTCCTAAGTCCAGGGAAGAACTGTCAGGCAGTCATAATGAAGCAGCTGCACAGCTCCTGACCCAAGCTCCAGCCGTTATTTCTCATGTATTTGTGTTTACAAATACACAGTACTCTGTACTTTGAGCCTTTGTACTCCTAGCAGGGAACTTGCTAGACCATGCCTATTGTGTCATATTGTGCAAGGTCTCCACTCTGCTCCTGCTCCCAGAGATCTCTAGGAAGTGCAGCTCCCCTGCATCCTCCCTGTTTCTCTGCCTCCTGCTGTCATAACTGCAAGTCTTCTGTCACCCTGAGTGGTTCAGGAGTCCTACCTACTTTGCCACTGCCTCTGATCCTGACCTCATCCCCTAAGCTCAGTGTCCCAAACATGTAAAATGTGGCACTGCAAACAGCCCCTTCTGCCTAAAAGGAAAGAAGCAATCGGGTTGGGCAGCATCCCCAGCCGTGTTAGAGGGGCTGCACCCCGTGCTGCAGAACAGCACTGGGCTAGTCAGCATTGGGTCAGAGGGTTTAGGGAGGTTTGGGTGCTCTCCTTGGCCCCACTGGACATCCTAGCCCAGGTACCAGGTGAGGTGCTGAGGATGAAGCCATGCTGCTTCCCAGGTTTCATTGGGCCTGCCTTTCAGTGCAGCTGGCAGCCGGTTTTACTGTTTACTGCCCATTTTGGGGTTGGCAGCATTTATTGCTGTTCTCTGCTGCATATGCATCAGGTAACATTGCTCCAGCAGCTGCAACTTAGCTCCTCATTTGTTTTTTTTTCTGCTGAGTAATTGAAAGGTACTTCAGAAGCCAAGCACCTCCCCGTTCCCCTAGTGCAGGTGGACTTGGGAGTGTTTCCATCTGGAAGGAGACGCTGCATGAGTGGCCATGGCTCCCGCACGGGGCTGAGCCCATGAAATTAGGTCGGAAGAGGCAGACAGACGGCAATTCAGCAGGGGGTGGGGAGGGGGATTAGTGTGAATTGTGAAAGCATGGGCTTCTTGTGGAGAGAAAAAATACATGTGTGCTGCATATTTTCCCAGGGAAGTGTGTGAAAACCCAGCCTTTAAATGGTGTATAACTTTTTATGAATGGGCCCTTTATCACACTCTGAGGAGCTTGCTCATTCTTGTTCCTCATCTGCGTTTCCTCTTCTTGACACCCTTGTTAAACTCCAAGTCTAAATCCAGGAGGAAGTTGCTCAGTGACCCTAGAGGAAGGAGCTTTGCAGTGCTGATGCTGTTTTTAGCATCCCCTTTGGGAGTGGAGGTGGGAGATGCTATTGATATGCTGCAGGGCCGTCATACTGCCCCAACAGCACTGGGCAGGTTGGGGGCACAAGAGTAGCTGAGTAAAGCTGGGTCCAAGATAGTATTTGGGTGGGTGACTCTGCAAGAACAAAAAGCTGGCAGTGAAACTGCCATTCCCAGCCAGTTAATGGGACGTAAGATGCTGTCTTGAAGGTAAGGCATTAACCAGGTTTTTACCCAGTGGAAATTGTTCAAAGATGCCTTTGCCCGGTGTTGGAAGGCCAGGACCCCTATCACCATTGTTCTGACTGAATTCAACCTGAAGAGCTGCTCTCTGCCTCTGTCAAATTCCGACTGGGATTCAGTTGGACAGAGTGCCAAGACAGTGTTGAATTCAGTGTATAGTCCTGCTGGTGTCAGCTGAAGTGAAAAACTGTGTTTGCTCTGTGCAAGCTCCTTACCCAAGTGCAGGTCCTTGACTATCTGTGCATACTTGATGCTTGCTCTGTTTCTGTGGGGAGCTTCTGGCTTCGATAGGTAGAGGAGCACCAAGTTGGAGTTGCTGAGGTTGTCTGGGCTGCAGATGCCATCTGCAGTTGTTCTGTTTCAGGATTCATTCTTACTGGCAAAATCTGAGCGTTTACCAGTGCTGGTACATGCCAAAGAGCTCAAAGCTGGGGGAAACATGAAGCAAAATGGCTCCTGGTCTCTTTCACTTGAAAGACATTAAATGACTGCAGAAGCTTAACTGGGGTTTGTTGAGCAGAAAATGAGATAAGGGTTTTTTTCTCATCAGCATGGCCACATCCTGCCCTTGGTTTGATTTGGACTATTTGCTCCTGGGTGCAAAGTGGTGAAGGAGTTTTCAAGGCTTAGCAAGTGGGAAGGACATTCTCTAATGCCACATCTCTAGAAGGACAGGATGATGCTTCCCCACCACGGCAGCTCAATTGGTCAGTAACGTGATCGAGATAGAGCCCTTTTGAATTTACCAGGGCAATACATCCGTAACTACTGGATTCTACTCCCAGCTGAAGAGAACTTTAATTCACTTAATAACTGAAAAGAATATGAATTAATGGAGGAGGGACACAGAAACTTATTCAAAAGCACAAGTGATGGGAGTTAAAGGGTGTTTTACACAAGCACACTCCTTTAACCCAAGACTCTTTGCTTCCCAGAGTCACAGGTACCTGTTATGCTGTGCTGTCTCTCAGGAGATCATAGACATGTTCATTGTCTCTTTCCTGCCTTCTAGGTAGATTTTGTGGTGACAAGATTCCTGAACCAGTGATCTCCACGGACAGCAGGCTGTGGATCGAGTTCCGGAGCAGCAGCAACATCCTGGGCAAAGGCTTCTTCGTGGTCTATGAAGGTACAGCCCTTAGCTGGAAGTCTGTCATGTTGTACAAAGCAGACAGAACAGGATGCAGGGGTTTTATGGGATCAGCAGGAGTTCTGCTGCACTGTGTGGTCAGATACAGCCATGCTCTTGTTTTTATGGGAATTGGTGGATTTTGTGGCTTGTTTCAGTAGACAAGACATGGATTTTCCAACTAGATCATCACATTTTGGGGGGCACAAGAAGATAGCAACACAAAGCAATGGCTTCCATACTTAGGCCAGGTTCTGTTTGCTCTAACCTGCCCCTGCAAGCAGCATTGCGCGGAGCAAGAGTTTCTTTCAGTATTTTAACAGGCAAAGTTCTGTTTGGGATCATACATTTTATATCACTGAATACAGATTGTCTTGGAGTGTTTTTGTTTGTTTGTTTGATTGTTTGTTTTCTCAGATGCAAAGATTGTTCTTTTGTTTCTCCCTTGTATGTTTTACTCACAGAAGACTGGAAATTAGCATGTCAGATCTTCTACAGGTCAGGTATTTTAGACATTTGTGTGGCACTGAGATGATGAAACTACTTCGAAGGAGGAGCAGTACTACCACAGTCATTACAAATCAGTAACTTCCCTTTTCCAGATATGCTTATTTATTTGCAACAATGATTCTAAAATGTATTAAAAGCCTTCATTGTTTTCTGGGCAGCAGGCATTTTTCTTAGAAATACCAGTGTTGTCAACAGTATTGAAGTTGACTGTATTGGTGCCGACATTGCATCATCGTCTTTCTTCAGCCACAGGAACGAGCATAATGCTGGAAGCCCAGTGCCCAAGTGTCCCATAAACTCATGAATAATGATACTAACAGAGGGAAGTGAAGCAAACATGGGACTGTTAAAGCATATGAGGATTTCACAGCAGTTTGGGGCTAACAAATCTGTTTCACAGGAGAAATATCTGGTTTCTGCAGGAATTGTTGCCCCAGAGACAGAGGTAGCTTGCCTGATGTTGGCTTTTTTTTTTTTTAACATCTCTCCTGAAAAGCAGCTGTTGCCTGGACCATGTGGTTTGTAACACCCCCTTTATGGTAGTTTGTTGGAATTAGAAGTGATCAAATTAGTGTGTATGGCATCATCCTTTATATTGCTAAATGGTATTGGAAGAAAAAAGTTTTACGCTGGCTGCATTCCAAAGTCACTTTGCAAAGTGACCTTGTTTTCCCTTGACAATTTCCCATATTTCCCGTTGATTAGTAAATGATCCCTAAAGATTCAGTAAATAGAAGCTTGCTTCACTTGACTTTTGAATTGAGCAACTGAAGGCAGAACGTGCATCTAGTGGTCGAACAAACTCCAAGTTCATATTTTCCTGCCTCTTCAAGAGTGGCTTTTTATAGAGCCCTTTCCTGGAAGGAATTTCCCATTGGAAGGCTGTGAAATGTGTGGCTATGCCTGAGAGTGAGCACAGAGTATGACCGGTGTAAACCTGCTTGTGCTACAGACACAGCGATGGCCCATTGCACAGTTTCTTTCTTATCTCTGCCTCCTCTTGTCAGAACAGCAGGTAGTGAGACTATCTATCTATCTCTCTCCATAATTTATTTGCTGAAATAGGAGATTTTCCAAAAATCTTCTTTAATCCCAATTTCCCTCTTAAGCAAGCTCTGATAATGGCTTGTTTCTTTTGTGCTTTTTAAAGCGGCTTGCTCAACTGTTTTGTGACTTCTGTGCTTAGGCAATAAAGGTGATTTTTATTTCCAGGAGGGATTGCCCATAAGTGTTTAATTTTCTATCATTTTTTGTCCAAAATCTTTCTCTGTTGCTGTTAGTTCCTCTTTTTCTTTTGAACTCCTCCCTCACATTTAGCACTGCTTCTCTGTCTTCTGCTTTAGTGACAGTGCACATGAACACTCATGCATCTGAACTTTTCTGGAAACTGTGGGTGAGGACCGATTTTTGGATTTGGATTCCTCCAAGTCTTGGCCCTAAAGTTTTCAGAAGATGGGATGAAAGAGGCAGAAGTATGTGGCCACATGATGGTAGAATTACTTGATCCTAAATGACAGGTTATGCAGTGAAAGTGTCCTCTTAATTCAGTCATTCTGTTCCCTTTCTTTCATGAGATTTAAGATGGGAAGATGTTGGTGGTTTTTCCCTACAGCACTGCTGACAGCCCCGAATGTGCCATCACGATTGTCTTCTCAGGCTCTGGCAGCAGATGTTCTTTCCATTTTGCAGTAAGGCTCTTCCAAGTACAGTTGATGCTCAGCTGTATGTCAGTGTGAACTTCTGCAGTGGATAGAGAAAGTATTATTTGTTGGCTGTCAGTTTCATGGCCCTTAGAAAAATGTCCTCTGCTCTTGTAGTCCTCTTTTTATTAGGTGGGGGAGACAGTTCTTAAAGGGTCCTTCAGAGGTTTTCTCGAGCACCGCTTGTATCTCTGAATATATGAACTCAAATTGCAATCTAAATTGTGCTCTGCTGCTGAATTTTTGGGTGCAACTTGTTGGTGGTGCTTTAGCACTGACTCTGTAAGGAAGAGGTTAGCTCTGCACTAATGAAGCAGTGCTTTTAACTCGGTTACATTAGCAGCTTCCAGCGCAAGACCAAGACAGTGTTACACAATGCAAGCAATTTGCAGGACACTACAGGGAGGACCCATATCTGAATTGCCAATGCAATGCCTTGTGGGGAGAAGCCAAGGGTGAGGATGGTTGATGTCTGGCAGGTGTCATTGCAGTCCCATCTCTCTTGCACTTTCTGCCGGTGCTTTTGGTTTCCTTGACTTTAGGCACAGCCAAACCATTCACGTGTATTGTAGACATGTGTCGTGCACCATGAGGTAACACAGCTTTTAGCCTGTTATCTTACTTTCATTTCTTACATAGCCTTGCAGACAATTTTGCTGAACTGCTGTTGTCTTCGAGGTCTTTAAAATTTTTGCATTAAACTAGATTTTCATTATATTTTCTATTTTAGTATTTAAACTTATTCTTACATTTGGCACTAAAACTTAATTTTTCATGCACGGCAATCAGCCTGATGGTCCGGTGGTGAATAGCTCAAGTCGTCCTTGTTAATACTGCCATCGTGTGGCTGCATTAGATCTGAAACTTCCCCCCCACACCCCAAACTTTTCTTGGTTCGTAGTGCTGGTAGTAGGTTTCAAGCAGATATGAAGGTGAGCAGGAGTATGAATAACACAAGTTTATAAAAACTCTCTGTCCCAGTGAACTCACCTTCTGAGGACATTAGCACAGCAAGATAGGAGACGCTGTCATTAAGATAAAATGTGAGATTTGTGAAAGCTTCCATGACTTGTGTGTTGCCTTTGTATAGCAAGCGATACTGATAGAGATTTGATGAGAAAGGTGAGTATGGAGCAGGCTTTACCTACAGAGAAAGTTGCAATCTTGTGGGTTTGCTGTTTCTTTTTTATGAAGCAATTTGCGGTGGAGAAATACACAAAGATGCTGGCCAGATCCAATCTCCCAATTACCCAGATGACTACAGACCTTCCAAAGAGTGTATCTGGAAGATCACCGTTTCTGAGGGTTTTCACATAGGAATCACATTCCAAGCCTTTGAGGTGAGAAATATCATTGTATATTATATTACAGATATTATTTTACCTCTATAGACCCTTTAAAATGAAGAACAAAGTGGTAGTAATAATAATAAATCTTTTGCCTACTTCAGAGTATCATTTACCTTACCAGATGTTTGGTCAGAGGTTTTGAAGACAAGTTTAAAGTATGCTAAGTTTTCAGAAACTGTTACTCTAGACAGAAAGAATTAGACTCAAAAGTGTTAATGATGTTAAATAGACACTCATGAGTCCTTCAGTTTTTACTCTGGTCAAATGGAAGTAAATGGTCACAATCCAGGCAAAAAACTCTTGTTGGTGTCACTGGGACTTGTCAGATTGGAGGATGTGACTCCCCAAAGAAACATTGTGTTCCCAGATGGCAGACAGGCTTTGAAGAGCTCACAAAAAGTTTTCTTCTCCTGGTTATAGGATGTCTTACACTCTTAGCTACATGCCAGTGATCAGTCTCTGATTACTGATGTTAAGTCACAGGCAGGAGTGAACAGGACCTTGGTTGGTGCAAAATCCCATCTATCCCACAGGCTCCTGTGGCTTGTGTACACTCACCATGCTTGCCCTGTGAAGGGCTGACACCCCGACCTCCCCACAGCTATTCCTTGAACCTTTTTGTTTGTAGTTGTTCTGCTCTGTTTCTTACAGCTTCTCATGCAAAAGCAGTTTGTAGATAATCAGGGTCTGGGTTTCACCGCAGGATAGCCACAAAGTAGAGGCAGAACTGAGATGTGCCTAGGCTTGAATGCAGTTTGAACTGCAGAAGAGCTCAGTGGCAGCCACAGCAAGTACTCAGCTGTAGCCAGTTGTTTCAGGAGCTGATCTGTGGTCTAACTGTGTCACTAGCCTGGCTGGAAGAACTCTTCTTAGTGAGGTACAGGCACACACTTTTCCTGTTGCAGATTGAATGGCATGATGCGTGCTCTTACGACTACCTGGAGATCCGAGACGGCCTCACCGAGCAGAGCCCGCTGATCGGCCACTTCTGTGGCTATGAGAAGCCAGAAGACATCAAATCCAGTTCAAACAAAGTATGGATGAAGTTTGCATCCGATGCAACCATTAACAAAGCAGGCTTTGCAGCAAATTTCTTTAAAGGTATGTGATCTAGTCCCTCTCACAGTCAAAGCTGGGGATAATTCATCCCGTAAGCCATCCACAAATGACCAATTATCAATCTATCTACTTGTGCTTAAGATTTGTTCGTGCAACTGCAAATATCGAATTTATGTACAAATTGCTTGGAGAGCGTGGAGGGGGTTGATGCTGAGGCAGGAACACCTCCTCCCTGATTAGGACAGAAAGCAGCTCTGGGCTGGTGTCAGCATAGGTGTTGCACAGCTGGACAGAATGTCACCTCCCTTTGTCCGTGCCAGAGGACACCGACGTTTTCAAAGAAGTACTAATACTGCACAAGGAGTGTTAGAGACAGCTCTCTGCTTAAGTTCTATTCCAAAAGAAACCTCTGGAGTGAGGGTAAATCTGAATGCAAGTAGAATCTCAGAGAAAGAATACTGAGACCTCTAGGTGACAAATGTGTTCCTAAACTGAGATTCTCTTCAGGAAGATGTGAGTAAGACTAAGATTTTTAAATTTTTTCTCTTTTTAAGAGCCGGATCCTAGACATGGTCCTTTACCAGCATCCTGGTGACTTGATGGAGGCAAGAACCAAATATCTAACTGCTTGGGAAAATACCCGTGGAGCTGCTGGGGGGCAGACAGTCATGTTTGTCTTAGGTTCAGTGACAGTTGTGCAGAAATACTAGTTGCAATGCCAATATTTGGATTGCATAAGTCCTTTATTTATTTCTACCCTAACTTTTGTCTCGTGTTAAGGGTGTCATGGTCCGTTTAGGTTTCTCAAATATTCAGGAGAACGTACTGTGAATTAAACTTTATTTCATGAACTCAAGACTTCAAACAAACAAACGTGTCAGGGCTCAATCCCCTTTGCTCCGACTAGTCTATCCCATGAATTCACTTATTCACCATTCAAGCCATAAAATGTCATAATTTATAATCCATAATTCTTAAACCATGCACTTATGTGCAAAAAAACATAGTTAAATAAAGCTTAATTCACAGATTATATTGGCCTGTAAATTTGAGAGGCCTTAATGGACTGTGACAAAGGGTGATTGCAAGATCACTGGCAAATACTGTGACATTTAATCTCAGTCCCTGGACAACTCTCACAGTACCTAGACTTCCTTGTTTAAATTTCTCAGGTTCCATAAAGGCACAGAGAATACCTCTTCCTAAAGACATTTTGGCTTCTTTCAGGAATGAACAGTGCAGGCTGACTGTGGCAGAGATGTCTTTCAGAGATTAGCACTACATGGAGACACGGCGAATCATTCCCTAAAATCTGAGGTTCACCTACAAGTTTGTAGGGGAAGAAACATATATACCCAAACCTGAGGTGCTTTTTTTGGTGATACAGTCAGTCAGAAATAAATTTGTTTCTTTTTTTCTTTTAATGTAAAAATGTGTAAACTTGTACACTAGTACAATTGGAGACACAGGTGTCTTCTGAGGAGTTTTTGCTGGCAGACTGCATCTTCCAGTGTCCACTCGGATTTCTCATGTTTGAACCAGATACCACGTAGCTTGTGGATGGTTAGGGTGTTTTTAAGTCCATGCTAATAAATTCAGCTGAGGAGTAAAGTGTTTGGACCAAGCATCACAGTAGTCATAGCTGCACAATTTCTAGCCAGCTTGCATTGTGGGCAGAGCTGATGTCTGTGAGCAAAAGCTGGGTAGACACACCTGCAGGCTACATGTGGAGTTTCAAGCTGGAATCTGAAGTCTGCAGTCTCTACCTCCATATCCAGCAGGCTTGTGACTACCAGACACTCCATGAGCAAAGGGAACAAATTAGATGGCTCTGCAGGCACTCTTCAGACTGTTTGTCAGAGCTGATTGAGCAATGGGTAAGCTTTGCCTTAATGAATTATGAAAGGAATAGGGCTTTGATTAAATGTGTTACAACATTGAAAGAAAATAACTTAGCCTAAAAAAATCAGAGTTAAGGATAGAATAGAATGCTGTGCTTTGTGAGAACATGCAATGGTAATGTCTAACTTTTCAGAGAAAATAAACCTGCAGTCAGCTTAGAGAGGGTAAGGCACTGGTCACACCCAAGATGCAATGCCAGGAAGATATGGAGAGCAATTACCTCATGTCCACCCAGTCAGGTATATCTCATGGGATATCTCCAGGATTATTCTTGTTAGTTATCTTCATTTTGGCAACAAATTGTTTGTATCACTGAAGCCTATTTTGTATATGGTTGAAATGTTAGTTCATCTACCTGGAGCAGGGGAGAAGAACAAGAAGTAGCAGCAGGGTCATGTTCTGCTTGTGGCTCCCCATCCCCTCCTGCCTTTGCACACCCATGGCTTTGCTGAAGGGGCTGAGTGTAACTTGTAGGGGTACAAGGCAGGGGGAGAGGAGCCTGGAGTGAAGCTGAGCCAGGAAAGGGAAGCAGAAAGGTGTTTTCTGTAAGTGTTTTAACATATTCGTTTTCAGTTTTTGCTTCCCAATACCTAAACCAGCACTCAAATATTTATATTAATTGGCAGTAAATGAAGTTAAATTCCCCAAAATTGAGTCTATTTGAACAGAACAGTAATTGGTGGATAATTTGTCTGTCTCAACCTAGAACTTTCTTGCTCTTATTCTTCCTGTTTTCTTCCTCATTCCGTGGGAGTGGTGAGCCAGGGAGTGGACCAACAGCTAGGTGGGAGTTTGGCTGCTAGCTGAGGCCAACCCACCATGGCCATGTTAATAAAACCATCTGTTAAAGGATGCATGTGGAATCAGGGACCAGGGTGAGAAGCCGGTGGCTATCTTTATATTAAAATGTAAGTTCAGGTTGTTGAGATGTGATTGAAGAATCTGACTTCAAAGCTAGGGTAGCAAGACTTCATGTGCCTGTGAAAAGGCAGAACTACTTGCGTGTCCTCCCAGCTCCTCTGCTGCACCCTGTTCCATGGGGTATGACCTCCCTCAGCTCCATTACTCTGTGTGCCATAATGGGTTGGTTCCTGGTAGCTCAAGTTACTCAAGAGCGTGAGGAATTCAAAACAAACAAAACAAAGCAAAAAAAGTGGCATATGAGAAGAAAAGGCAGTGAAGTCTCTGCAGGAGACTGTGTTTTCCTGCTCGTGTCTAGAAAAAGCACTGTTGGCTTGTAGCAGTAATGGTAGTGCATTATGGTGCTGGTGCTAGGAGTGTTTTCAGCACTTGTGAGCTTTGCTGCAATGCCTGTTCCACAGCCTTGGCTCAGCAGTCAGTGCTCTGTTCCTTCTGTCCAGAAGGATTGCATGAGGAATATCAGGGCGGAAAGTGTGACATGCTCTGGCTTCCTCCTGACAGAGATGGATGAATGTTCTCTGCCGGACAATGGTGGGTGTGAGCAGCACTGTGAGAACACACTGGGCAGTTACAAATGCACCTGTGAGCCTGGCTATGAGTTGACAGCTGATAAAAAGAGCTGTGAAGGTAAGTAACCTACAGACTGAGTCATCTGACTATAGGATAGGTACTACAGCTAATAATGGAATTGATTCGTCTTGGAAGTGATTTTCCTTGCCCCTGCGTCCTCTTTATTTCACTTTACTTTCCCCCAACTGAAATTTTTTTTTTTTAACATCTTCCATTGAAAAACAAGCTTTGGTTAAAAAACCTGAAAATACTCTGATTCTATACTGATAAACATCCCTAAAACCAGTTGTCCTTCATGGCCAGAGATTGCTGTTCAGACCAGATCTCCCACGGTGCAGCATAAGGGAAGTAGGCATTACAACCTAACCATTGAGTGGCCCAAAAGTATTTAAATCTAAAACTGAATTTATTTGTTTTTCACAAAGGAATTTACTTCACATCATAAAATATCAACGTTTTGTCTGCATGCAAAACAGACTTTCTCCATACTGAAGAGAGTTTTCCTCCCTTCCTCTGTTATGGAGAAAAAAACCCACATGTCTATAGTAGAAGCTGTTTGTGTCAGCTTTCTAGAGAGTTAATCTCATGCAACAAGTGTTGCTTCTGCCAGCAATACAGCTGTTGGTGTTCTGAGAATCCATCCATTGTTCTTGTCTCAAAACTCTCTCTGTAGGGACGTGTAGGGAGCTCCACATGCTGCTGTCAGTGGTGCTCTCAACATCACCTGGTTTGCCCTGACTTCTGCTTTTGCCAAGCTGTTTGGGTACGAGTGCTGTCAACTTGGTGAGGGCAGAGTCAGGTGTGTGCAAAAGGCTTTTGAAAGCTTTTTTTTTTTTTTTAAGTACTTTCTTGCATTTTTGAGCAAGCCAGTTGCCATAACTTGGCAGGGGTTTTTTTGAGCTTCACTTTTAACCTCCTATTTTAAACTTCATTTGTGGGCAAAGCAGAAAGGATAGTCTTTGAAACTGTAGCAATATACATCAGAGTAAATTGCTTTTTTCCCTCCAAAACCACTTGCTTGCTACTCTATTTATATTGAAGCTGCTCCCTTGGGTTGGTCCTCGTAATGCAAAATGATGCTGGGAACAAGACACAGAAAGCTTTTATCTCTGTGGGTTTTGAAGATGTGGCCATATCTCTTTACTCTCAAGAAACAGCAAGAAAAAAACAGGAAAAAATTGCTTCGTTGCAAATAGAATTTTGCAGCAAATTGAGGTTTACTCCTTTGAGGTAACAGCCCTCCCACAAGAGGATGAAGCTGAGATGTCCTAAATTTTTGAAGGAAATGGGATAATAAAGCTAAGTCTTGACTTTGTCTTCAACTTTCCCTAGAGAAGATGCAGTCCATGTATAATAAACCACTGAAGAGCTGACAGAAGTGTCTTCCCTAGGATTCCATTATCCTGTAATTATTCCCCTAGTGATAAACTTGCAATAGTAAGGTTCGTAGCACTTAGTGTAGGTGAATTTACCAAGCTGGCCTTTACAACTGTGTTGTGCATGTCAAGGCAACTGATTCCCAAGGATAGAGATTAAAAAGGAAATTAGTCTTACCTGGTGGCTCTCAGGGCCATAGCCTCACTGGGTGCGTTTGACTGGTGATTTACAGCAGGTGAAG
This sequence comes from Mohoua ochrocephala, assembly GCA_013398855.1. NCBI lineage: Eukaryota > Metazoa > Chordata > Aves > Passeriformes > Acanthizidae > Mohoua > Mohoua ochrocephala. The sequence continues at coordinate 75,091 of VZTA01027019.1, forward strand.
TTTGTCTTCTTCACGCTTCCCAGCATTTTAAGCCTGTTCTGGAGGCTGGGATTTGAAATCTGCCACCAACCAGGATCTGGTTCATTTGCTAGTTAACACTGTGGCCCAATCTGTGTGTCTGAACAGAACCAAGTAAAACTTGTGTTCATTTATTGCCTCTCCAGCTGCCTGTGGGGGCTTCATCACCAAGCTCAATGGGACCATTACTAGCCCTGGATGGCCCAAGGAATATCCTACTAACAAAAACTGCGTCTGGCAGGTGGTAGCTCCAGCCCAGTACCGGATCTCTCTGCAGTTCGAAGTGTTTGAGCTGGAAGGCAATGATGTACGTAACCAGTCCCTGCATCTCCGAGGTGGGACTATTGGCTAAATCAGAACTGGATAAATCCTTGGGGTACAAGGAAGAGGAGGCTCTGTCTTACTGGTGGAGCTTCTGGTTGTTTTCCCACCCTCGATGTAATTACGCCAGTAACAGTGACTGTTCTCCGTGAAGTCTGGATTTGCTTTCTCTCTAGAGTGGAAGGATTAAAGCTGTTCTGTTATAAGTGGGTGCAATGGTTTAACCCAATCTGGCAACTAAGCACCAGACAACTGCTCTCTCATTTTCCCCCAGTGGAATGTGGGAGAGAATCAGAAAGGTAAAAGTGAGAGAAACTCATGGGTTGAGATAAAGACAGTTTAATAGATAAAGCAAAACTCACGCATGCAAACAAAGAAAAAGGAGGAATTAGTTCACTACTTCCCATGGGCAGGCAGGTGTTCAGCCATCCCCAGGAGAGCAGGGCTCCATCACATGTAATAGTTACTTGGGAAGACAAACAGTGTCACTCCAAATGTCTCCCCTTCCTCCTCCTTCTCTCTACTTGCCCCCACTTTATATACTGAGTCTGATGTCCTGTGGTATGGAATTTGGTCAGTGAGGATCAGCTGTCCTGGCCGTGTCCCCTCCCAGCTCCCTGAGCACCCCCAGCCTCCTTGCTGGTGGAGCAGTACAAGAAGCAAAAAAGGTCTTGACTCTGTGCAACTCCCGCTCAGCAATAACGAAACATCTTGATATTATCAACCCTTTTTTCAGCACAAATCCAGAACACAGCCCAGTACCAGTCACTGTGAAGGAAATTATATCTATCCCAGCCAAAACCAGCACGATGGGCTTCTTTTCGCTACTGGTTTTGCATAATTGTTGGTATTTTCCATCCCTAATAGGTGTCCCGTCTCCCACCTCCCCAGTGCTGCCTTTGCAGGGAAGTAGTTGGAAGTGAACAATGAAGTAGAGTTCTTCAAGGATAACTGAAATAACAGTAAAAGACTTTGTTCTCTGCCATGCAGGGTGGAGTTTAAACAAAGCACTCAGGTCTGAGTTTCCCTACTGTAAATGGCAGCAGTGGCACTTCCTTAATTCAGAAGGCTGCTAAAGTTCATTCAACACTGTCAGGTTCTTGGATAAGGTGGAAATAATTACTTTTGTTAAATTCAGTGGAACCTTTGCTATTCTGAAAAACACACCCATGCTTTAAGATCAGGGCAGCAAGCGAAGGGGTGAGAAAACTGACAGAGGAGATTTTGGGCAAGTTAGGAGTGTATTTGAGTACAAGGCTTCTTCTGTTCCTTCTCAGCGAAGTCTTTGCCCTCTTCCTCTGAAATGCTCTGTTCCAAGGCCACAGAGCCGAGAAATCTCTTCCTCTCTTGGCAGGTCTGTAAATATGACTATGTTGAGGTTCGCAGTGAGCTGGCTTCTGATTCCAAGCTACATGGCAAATTCTGTGGCTCAGAGAAGCCCGAAGTAATCACGTCATATGGCAACAACATGAGACTGGAGTTCAAATCAGACAACACAGTTTCCAAGAAAGGCTTTAAAGTTCACTACTTCTCTGGTATGTGACTGTATTCTTTTACTTGCTCAGCTGTCTCCTCTGACTGAACCTCTTGGTTTTGGTGAACTTTCTTCAACACCCTGTCAGAGCCTGACAGGGTTCATTAAACGTAAAAGCATGGTTGCTCTGTGCTGTGTCACCTTCATCTTGGGTTCTCAGTGCAGTGTATGGTCCAGTTTCACAGTGTGGTGTCAGCAAGATGCATGAGTTGCATCAATGCCCCCAGGCCTTCCACAGCAGGAAGCAATATGGAACCTAATCCTGGAAGTTATTTCTGTCCCTAGAGTATTAAAGGAAAGCTTTTTCCTCTGAAACTAGAAGATTTAGAAAATTTCCACTAGTGTTCTATATAGCAATCATTCCCATCAAAGCTGCACGTACTAGTGGAAGTTTCTCATCCTCTGTTCTCAATCCTTTGTGTCGGTGATGTACCTTGTTGGCAGGCAGTTCTGGAGGTTAACTGCATGTCATTTGGAAGTAGAAACTCAATTTCGTTCTGTCTTTTCAGCAGAGTCCTAGGAGTATTAATGCTTTTGAGGAGAACGATCAGGCAAAATGGCCTTGAATTAGGACAGGTGCAGAGTAGAATCAGGGCTAAGGGTTTGACTTATTAAATCTAACAGGAGGAAGGATGAGGTGGGTATGATTCATCTAGAAATGCGTTTGGGAGTGAGGAGACAGATGAAGTTAATGAGATCTAGGAGGGAGGGCATTGTCCCAACAAAAATTGGAGATAAACTTCTTATAAATTAAATTGGACTGGAAACCATGAGCAGATCCTATGCTCAGAAAGTGAGATTGAGGAATGCATAGTCCTGAACACACAGGAGTGAAGTTCCTCTGGAGCATATTTTGGCTTCATGGAGCAGCTCATACCTTAGATCTTCTTCACCACCTGGCTGTTTGTGCTCAGACAGAGCTATTTAGAAATGGAGGCTCATTGGAGCACATAAAAACTTGAAATTATAAAGTAGATTTTTACCTAGGAGAGTGAATTTGTGTGATACTTTTCCTGGACTCTATTTTTAAAGAATGAGACACTGCTCTAGGTTTCTTTTAGACAGGAGTCTTTAACCAATAAACTTACATTATAAAATAGAACACATTTGTGATACATTTTATGGAATGTAAGGCAGTGGAAGAGAACAGTATCTGGGCTAAAAAGCTGACTGGACTAATCCAGCAGTAGAGTTGGAGATTTGCACTGCTATCTGCCAGCCTGGGTATGGGGCTCTCAGCTGGCAACTGTGGTAACCTGTGTCCCTGTCAACTCAGTGTTTGTTGGTTTGATCCTGCCCAGACAAGGATGAATGCTCCAAAGACAATGGTGGTTGCCAGCACGAATGCATCAACACCTTTGGGAGCTATATGTGCCAGTGCAGAAATGGCTTCATGCTGCATGAAAACGGCCATGACTGTAAAGAAGGTAAAGTCCCCGCTCCTGCCCTCGGGAAAGCCAAGGTTTGGTTCAGGGCGCTTCCTGCCCTGTGCTGGAAGGACGTTTGCACCACATGCCAGGCAAGGGCCCTGAAAAAGCCCCAGCTAGCTGGAAAACTGCCTAGAAACAGGACCATTCCCGTTCCCCAGTCTTGCTCTCTGTATGCTCACAGGCGATGAACAGGGTGGGGATGAAAAGTTGGACTTGCAAAAGGAGCAGTTGTGGGGCATCGTCATTAGACTGATCACTGCTGCTTCATTTAATTATTGTGTTTGGGTCAGAAGAGAAAGAATGGGCCAATCTAACCACTTGCTGGCACCAAAATTACCTTTCTTCCTGCACCCCTTTCCCTGTTGTGCGCTCCCATGGCCTTCCTGGGTATGGTCTCTGGTCTTTGTCTGACCTCTCCATGATCTGATTCAGCTTTCCAAATTGGCAAAACAATGCAAGGCTGAGATAGCACCAAAGTCAACGCTCTGGAGGGGTTGACATCATGGCCCTAGGAACAGGGCAGATGAGGCGAAGCAGCAGGAGAATAGGTTAGGGTGTGAGGACATAGATTAGGTTAATGAGGCCCAGGGGAGTGAGATGGTCCATTTCACCATCTGCCAGGTTAGCTCAAAAAAAGTATAGACAAATCCACCAGAATTATGGAGTAATACTAAAGGGTCTTGTTTGGTGACTGAAGCCTTCCCTGTCTCTGCCCTGTAGAGGGTCTCAGTGGGTAGAGAGGACCATGTAGGACACTACAGGGTTGCCGTGTCAGACTTCCCCAATGCAATTTCTCTCTCCCAAGCTGGTTGCGAGCACAAGCTGAGTGGTGCGGAGGGAACAATGAGCAGTCCCAACTGGCCTGACAAGTATCCCAGCCGGAAAGAGTGCACCTGGGACATCTCTGCAACACCTGGCCACCGAGTGAAAGTAGTGAGTAACCACAGAGCGGGAGTGTGAGGCAAGAAGCAGGCTGGGTTGTGAGGAGCTGAAGTGACTTCCCACCACCACTGTGTGAGCGGGAGGCTGATGCCCTCAGGTCCTGTTTGGGAGTCTTGGAGGAGAGTTTCCCAGGAGGCTGCCCTGGCTTGCAAAAGGGCAGAAGGTCTCAGAGGGACACGAGGCAGAGGAGAGGCAGCTTGGAGGAGACTCCAGCAGATGACAACTGTGGAGTGTTGCCCTCCGTAAACAGATTGCGTAAATGCCCTCCCACCCCTACCCCTCCTTGTGAGCCGCTCTGTTGGGGCCATATCCACATAAGGCGGTGCCTGAGCCAGCCCCTCTGAGGGAGAGGTGTCAGGCCCGTTTTACAACATGGCCCGATGCACATGGCAGGACATGCCCAAAGCTGTGCAGATGGTCCATGTACTGGGGCAAATAATCCCTGTGCTCAGTGGAAGTAATATTGCAGAACAGCCCATCTGATGTGCTGGGCAGAATTTCCAGCCAGAAAAATAAGTGTTATAAGGCTTGCAGTTGATAACTGTTGTCATGCACCCATGTGAGGCAGCAAGGCTGAAGCAACACAGTGCATTGATATGGAATTCTGATCTTTGCCACCCTGAGATCATTCTCGTCTGAAAGCACATTATGCTGTTTTAGTTTGTGGGGAGAGCGGGACGGATGTACCATTTGATCTGTTTCTCACTTGGCATTTCACCTTATGCTAAATTGCATACTCAGATTTACAGCTGTCTTAATTCTCCATATTCTTGCTCTAGACCTTCAATGAGTTTGAGATTGAGCAGCACCAAGAATGTGCCTATGACCACTTAGAAATGTATGATGGGCCCAACAGCAAGTCACCTATCCTTGGCCGCTTCTGTGGCAGCAAGAAACCTGACCCTGTAGTGGCTTCTACCAACAAGATGTTCCTCAGGTTTTACTCTGATGCTTCTGTGCAAAGGAGAGGTTTCCAGGCAAAGCACAGCACAGGTAAGCTGGTTGCCTGACAATACTGCAGTGCTCCAAGATGGCATCAAGTCTCAGTACATTTTTTGCTAGGTAAAAACAGACACACCTTTCTCCCAAATAAGCTTAGCCTAAATTTTAAAAGGTTGTATATTCAGTTCCCAGACCGTTGCCAGCACCATACCATAAATACCAGCTTCCATAACAGCACAGGTAAGCTGGTCACCTGCCAGTACCCCAGTGCCATAAGATGGCATCAAGTCTCACTGCATTTTTTACTAAGTAAAAACAGACACACCTTTCTCCCAAATAAGCTTAGCCTAAATTTTAAAAGGTTGTATATTCAGTTCCCAGACCGTTGCCAGCACCATACCATAAATACCAGCTCCCATAACAGCTCAGAAGTCTCTTGATATTGGGCATTCCTGCTCAAGCTCTTTTGTTTAAATTGGAGGTGTTTGGTTGAGCAAGAATCCCTTCTGGTCCACATCAACTGTTGGAAAAGGAGGTTATGCAGTTTAGCCCACGTATTGGCCCACCCTCAGAACAGGCCCAGGTTAGATTGATTATGGTAGAAGCAGAGATCCTCCTATCTGTGCAGCACAGGGGTGGGCATGTTGTGCCAACATTAATTTCTTTTAAATCCCTGCGACTGTAAACAGATGAAACGTGCTCGGAGTGGCCATGCACGTGACACTGGTGAAGAGGCGTCTTCTTCATTGGCAGCGGGAAAACTCTGCTAAAGTACATATTCTGCACAAACATAGGGCTGCTTTTGTGCATTGTGTGGGCAGAAAAGGATTGTTTTGGTCCCCAGTTTTTTGATGTGCTTCCACTTCCTGCTGACAAAATACTTGGGGTTAGAATTTCATCTACAGGGCAAAGCAATTGCTTTCTAAAACAATACATTTTCTGAGAGTATGTGTCAAGAACCCTATCCTGCCAGTTTAAACTGGTCACCTCTTTCCATGTGTGTTCTGTATGAAAAGAACCAAGCTCCTCGAAGCTATGTGAGTGTTTGGATTCATGGGTGACTGTAGAATTCACTGGTTTATTTAGTTTGGTGCAGTGTTTAATTACCTTCCCTAACGTACTTCAAGCTGGAGGTCTTTGCTCACGACTGACCCAAAAGTGGGATGAGTCTTTGTTGTGAGTACGGACTTTGAGAGACTGTTTTGTGTCCTTTTCTCCCTCCAGAGTGTGGTGGGCTCTTAAAGGCTGAAGTACAAGCTAAGGACCTATATTCCCATGCTCAGTTTGGGGACAACAACTACCCAGGTCAAGCCAACTGTGAATGGGTGATTGTAGCTGAAGATGGTTATGGAGTGGAGCTAATATTCCAGATATTCGAGATAGAGGAGGAGGCTGACTGTGGGTACGACTACATGGAGATTTATGATGGTTACGACAGCACTGCACCCCGTCTGGGACGCTTCTGTGGCTCAGGGGTAAGCCATGATGGTGGTGATTTCAGAGGGATCACTGAGGGTGGCAAGGAAGGATCCTCATACCATTTTTGGAGAGGGGCAGCTGTCACAAACTTGTACTGAGAATGCTTTGTGGCTGCGTTTTGCTTCTTCCCCTTCTGCAGGAGATCACAGCCATACTATTTGATGTACAGAGTTGGCTGGAAAATTCTTGTTGACTGACTGTCCCTTTTTAGCCCAGGGCTGTGTACAGCAGCATGAGACTGCCACACTTCTGTGCCCCAGCCCTGCCATGAAAGTGTTGTGTAAAAATGTGGGAAATGGCTCCCAAAGGCCAGTTTCATCCACAGTTGCTTCCTGGCTGAAGCCAAGTTATGTTGTGGCCATGCCATGGCAGGAGTGAACGGTGGAGGGACTCAGAGCTGCTCGCTGCCTCCAGGATGGCATGCTGCCTCCTAAACTGTCACCTGCATCCCCGTTACCAGTAGTGACTCTAGCATGAGTAATGGTGTGTGGTTTTTGAAATCAGAGGGTCTGTGTTTGATTTCTCTAGGACTTCAGCAATGAAATGGAGAAGTTTCTTACTGAATTTAAAGCGAGACAATCAGGGAGCAGGTGTGTGGCAGAAGTTCTCACAAACTGGGGAAATGGTCTAGAAAATAAACAAAGGCATAGCAGCTTGGTGTGAAGAAGTTCAGGGCAGCTGGGTAGTAATCTACCTACCTGCACACTGACAAATGAAGAATGGGTGGGAAAAGGATGCACAAGGAGATTGCAGCAGGTCACAACGGTGTGGGACATAACCAGAATTGTCATTTAAGATAAGTACCTGAGTTATTTGAACGCTGGGAGAGCATCAGCGGCCATACAGGTTCCAGTTTGTATTGTGTCATTTCCTGAAAAGACAACGACAAATTAGAGTAAACCTGAAGACTGGAAAAAGAATATCCAGGGAGTCATGTGAAAAAAGTAACTGGAAGAACTGGGATTGTAGAGTGGACTGGCATCAGTCTTCAAACATAAAGAGCAAAGGAATATGCTTAGGAAAGCAGGTCAGGGCAGGAGGTACTGAGCATTCAAGCCTTCATATTTACTGGCTAATCTGTCTTCACCGTGGGCTTAAACTCTAGTGTCACAGTGCAGACAGTTATTTAGGCTGCATACTTAACCACTATGTACTGCTCTGTCCTTTTCTGCAGCCTCTGGAAGAAATCTACTCTGCGGGGGATTCCATCATGATTCGATTCCATACAGACGACACCATCAACAAGAAAGGATTTCATGCCCAATACATAAGTACCAAATTTCAGGATGCATTGCACATGAGAAAATAGTTTGACTGCTCCTCACAGACATTCCCCATCTGAAGATTGAGACATTTAACTGTGATCTTTGTCTTTTTTTTTTAAAGCTTCTGTGCACTTGGCCAAAAGCTGTGTACAGTATTTTCTGTAACTAAAACTAAATCCAGTCTCAAAGATTTGCCTCTGCAATTATTAGCATGACCCTTTCTTGTTAACATACCCAGGACCAAAAAATTGTCTTTTAATCATACCTGCCAGGGCATAAACATTGTATTTTGCACAACTTGCCATGGGGCTGAATGAAGACTGAACTTGAATTGAGAATAGCCTTCATCTCTTGCATATCTTGTTTCTAGGTGACATTTCCCAAGCATCCACGTGAGCTGTCTGAACATATTTTCTGGAGCAGGTGATTTGGACAGACAACCAGTAGGATTTTTTCAAAGGACTTTGTGAGCCACCCGCTCTTCCCTACCTGCCCCAAATACTCTGTGCAATAAGAGAACAACCAGATGGCTGTGCCTGCATTACTCTTTCTGTCCTGTCTATTTATTGTCTTGCTTATTGTTGAGTGGAGAGCAAGGCCGGGGACAGGGACAGTCTCTTTAGGGCTGCTAGCTACTTGGATTCCAGGGAATGAGAAGGACCCAGTGTTTGGTTTGCAGTAATTGTCGTGGTATATGTTGAATGGAAGTACTTCAATGCAGTGCCCAAGGGAAGGATGGTGGCTGACACGGAAATGCTGTGGGGGGATGCAAGGCATGACTGTGTGATGGTGGCAAAGCTTAGTAACAGGAGTGCTGACAGCATGCTCCAGTTACACCACCATGCAAGGCAGCTCAGAGGGCTGTGACAGCAGTCCAGGCCTTATCTTAAATGAGGAATCTCTCCTTCTCACTCCACCCGTGCCTGCTTTCTCAGCCTTCTTTGTGCTGCTTCCTTTCCTTACTACCACTTCCCTATGAGCCCTTCCTTTTCACAGCTGAGCTGCTCTCCCCAGGGCTCCCCACCATAACCTAGGGGTGCTCTGCAACTTCGGCTGGCCAGAACATCTCACTGAAGAAAACACCGGGGCAGAGGGAGTCAAGGTGTCCCTGAGGCAGAGGGACACAGGCCATGCTACAGGTCAGCTTTGGTGATCTCTGGGAACCTGTCAAACGTGTGCAAGCTGCAGGCATGGGACTAGGAATGGAGGAGCTCTTCTGGTTTCTGCTTCCTCCCTGTTTGTCACTGGTGCATGGCCCAGTCTCTTAACTTCATGGCAAGGGCGCAAGTGAGATGGTGACTTTGACTTAGAGCACTTAGAGCTATAAGGCTGACATGTTCTTGTTTGCTTGTGAAAGCTACCAGCCACAGGCTCAAAGAATGAACAGGTAGCTTGGTGCTTCTTTCAGAAAAAAAAAAAAAGGAAAAATGTGGTTTTGGGGGAACCAGCAGTTGATATGGGAGGAAAAACGATACTTTATTCTGAATGTTTCATTAAGGCACTCATGGGCAATTCTGAGCTAAAAGCTGAGGTGTGTTAGCTTTAATAAAGTATTTATAATCCAAGGATTACTATGTTTACATAACCATTGTGCTGTCAGGCTTCGGGGTGGCACCTCCTCTCTGGTGTATGACTGTGGAGAAGCGTGGGGCCAGTGCCACTGTCAGGCACAAACGACATTCCTGGAGCTAAGGGCATTTTCAGATGGATAATAAATAGACCCGGCCCTCTCCAGAAATCCTTGAATAGAATATGGTCCAAGTATTGTGAATACTAGGAGAAGCAAATGCATGAAAATATTTTCTTGCTTAGAACAAGAAAAGTAAAGTAATTTATATACACACACAGAGGATTATATGTATATAAAATGTGCATGTAGAAGACCAGTAGTCAAAGCCTTAATAAGTGTAATGTGAACAATACTGTACCATTGACTATAGCTTTATTGCAGGCTGTATAAAATCATGTTATCTCTGTTTTGGTTTTGGTTTTTTGGTTTGTTTTATTTTAGCTCTGCTTTGTTTCTTTTTTAAAATTTTGTGGCCTTTTTACAGGCAAGACCTCTGATCTCAAGCTGTTTGACCATGCAGGTCTGGGGAAGTGAGCTCTGCTAGATGGGGTGTGTGTTTGTCCTTCTCCTCCTTGCTCCAGTTCAAGCAAAATTACAGTGACTCAGGTCTGGAAAGAAAAGTGTGGCATCAATCCCTGTGAAACAGAAGCAAAGTTTCAGGTGACAAGCAGCAGTTCAAGTTTCCTGACCTTTTAGTGGCAGCAATGGCTCTAGGGAAAAAGGACTGTAGCAGGTTCCCAGGTACTTTAACATCTTTCTTCCACGTTCTGGTAATTTCCCATCTACCCCAGACTGGTTTGTTGCAGATGCTTGCAATGCGGTTTGACAGATCTACTACACTTGTTAGTGTTCATCCAGGTGTCTTTTGTGACAGTGTGTTCACAAATGTTGTACTGTGCATTCCAACCAATGATCTATGTAGAATATTTCTGCTGTACTGACTGGACTTAACAGTCAATAATTCTAAATGTGTGAAATTTTCTTAAGGAAAAAAATGTCAAACCCTCTGATGTGTGAATATGTATTCTGGTCTTTGTGTGGTTTTACATTTCACTAACTAAAATAATTTTTAGAGGGGGAGAAGAAGAGGGTGTGGGGACCATCACAAATGTACCTGTGCCCAGAACAAATCTCTGCGTTCATTAAAGACCGTGGATTCAGTTGCACATTCTGTTGTATGCGTGCATTTTCCACTTCCGCAAGGGGAGGAAATTTCTTATTACATTCCTCGTTCTGCCAGCTGTTGTTTGTGTCTACTGCTAATACCAGGAAGGAACTTTCCTGTGGGCCTTTAGGTTTGTCTTGGGTTTGCAATCAAGGGAGCATTTAGAAAGTGGGGCAGAGAAACAAGTTGGCCAGCCAGAGGGCTGCATTGTCCCATGTGTTGCTCACACTTTAGGGGGCTCAGATGCAGGTCTGCAGTGATAAATATCAGGGATCTGGGAATTAGTCCGTAAGTATTTTTCAAAGGACTAGCTCATTTGCTACACTACAGGCTATGGCCTTCAGCAGCAGATCCCAAGAGCCAGAGACATGAAACTCCTGTGCCAAGGACAGCAGGATGAGGCAGATGTTCCTTACTGCAAAGTTGTGATCCACATTCCATGGCAGCAAAATGCTGCTAAGGCAGCACCTAAAATGCTTTTCTTCCTCTTTCTGTTCACTGCTTGATGTCTACCCTGCTTGTTGAGGACCATGTCTTTGTTCTTTCCCCAACACACACCTAGTTCATTTATGTCCCACCACCCGGAACATTTCCTGCGGTGTGTGTCACAGCTACCCAAACCTTCATAGCGTCTGAATTTCCTCCCAGCTGTTCCCAAAGGCAAAGCAGCAATGGAGATGACGTAAGGAATAAGCATCCCCATGTAGCCTCCTGCACCAGAGTACCATGGCACAATATGACCCACTGGCACAACTTACTTCAGACAAAGAATGGTGCTGCAGACCAGACAGGCTCATTGGTCTCAGCATCAAGCTAGCAGAAATCTTTCATTTTGTCCTGGCATTTCCAGCAAATGTTCTGTCAGACAAGGTGCTAGCCTTAGAAAGCAAAAGCAGGATTCCCCTCTGTGCCTCACGTTAAGCGCACTCTTAAGAGCCAGAAGCTGCGTTATTTGCCTTGCAGCTGGTAGAGAGGAGATGGAGGCTCCAGTGCCCTGAAGCCCAGCTTCCCAGGTGCACACGAGAGCCTGGGTGTGCTGGGACCCAGTAAGTTTGTGAGTCAGCCCAAGAAATGCCATCATCTCTTCCTCTTTACAGGTTCTGCATGTATTAGCAGGAAGAGAAGCTTATCCTAAAAGGAGCACTAACCCTGGCCTTGGGCAGTCTGCTGTTACTGCATGCAGGGATTTTTCATGGAGAAGCATGAAATGGCGAGTGGGGTTGGTTGGGTCTTTGGGTGGGAGTCGTGGGAGGAGGTCAGAAAGCAGGAGAGGTGAGGCCACTGGACAACCTGTCTATTGGTTGAAAAGCTCCCTGGGAGTGTTTAACCCTCCCATTCTCTGCCCCAACCAGATCAATCAAACTCACTCCTTCATTAGCTCTGCCTTTCCTTATGGTGCAAGAGACAGTTTCAGACATCTGCTTGGATTTTAGCATCTGGCCCCAGCCTTTGTGTCCTGGAGGTATTGCCTGGTCTTAGGGCAGTTGGAGCAAAGAGGAGGCTGGTGCCCTGGATTATGAAGCAGACCTCTGCAAGGTCGCTCTCATGGGCAGGTGTCAAGTGGACCCTGTAGTTCCAAATGAAACAGCATTTTTGTGTCCAGTATAGGATATGTTGGATATTATCCCAAATACTATCCCCCATGTGGTTATTTATCCCCTGAGCATGTGCTGCATTCTGGAGCTGTTCAGTAACAGAACATTTTCTCACTGCCCTGTGTTTCTCATGCAGTTGTTTGTGCATTGTTGGTAGATGTTGTTCCTCACTGTTTTGTTCGTTGCCTCAGATGAATCAGCATCCCAGTGGGCAGGAATATGAATCATCCCCTCCGAGACCTCCAGATGTAAGCCATTTTTAATTTCTCAACAAAGCATACATGCTGCTGAGTTCCTGACTGCAGGACTGGCTCTCAGGGCAGCCTTAGACTAATGGAAAGCTCAAGGTAATCTCCTCCTCATTGTGCCTGGGTCTCATACACGACTGCTGTTTCTGCTTGCACGTCTGTCTGATGCAATCCAAGATGAGCAGTCAGCGATGGTTTGCTATTGTTTTAGAGTACACAAGCATTAGAGCTTCAGCCTTCATGGGAAAAAATGGAGGGACGAGGAGGCATGGACCTGAGATGTGGCCAAATATATTTCCTTCAAAATAATGCTAAACATTTCCAAAGGGAGGTGGGAATTCTTGCACACTGTTTTCTCTGCAGCACTCACATGATCTCTGAGTGCCTTGTGACAACCAATCACAGAAATTTTATTTTGCTGCTAGGACTGTGATATGACCATGATGCAAGGGACAGCAAGTATCTATGTAACTGAAGATCTAGACAAACACAACAAACTGAACATCCAAACACAACCACAGCCCATATGGGAACAAAGAAGCCCAGAAGAAAGCCATCTGTGGTGGAATATTTTTATGAAAACCATCCGGCCTCTTACTGAAAGAAGGGCACCAAATTGTAGCTGGGGCCAGAAATAAGAGACACTACCCATTTCCTAAATTAATTCATTTTAATAAAGAACATCTAAATCCCTGCAGTGATACTGATGGTAGAAAAGGGCATCCAGGGAGTCGTTTGCAGTCTCCAATGCTCGGGTAAGTGATCTCCTTGCAACAGCCTGCAAAAAGCATGAATGCATTCTTTTCATTCGGCAGAAAGCCTCCAGGCTCTAGGACACCCTTCCCCTCCAGCACTGTGAGCCTTCCCGACTGGAGGTGTGCTGCGACTGCTCTGGAGCTCCTTGCAGGCAGCAGCAGTGAGCAAGCACAGTGGATGACAAAGACAGGATCCTTGCCCGGGAGGGAAAGCCCTTCCCACAGGGTGCTGGCCACAGGCTCTGCAGACCTACTCTGCAGAGCAGCAGCAGATGTGGGCACTGCCCCAACCCAAATTAAATAACAGCTCAAATCTCCATAAGTAGATTTTTATTTATTGGATCATTAATGTACACACATGCAGCACTATCCATCTGCAAAGCATGGTCTTGGTGGGACACGTGCTGTGGGAACAGCCGCGAGAGCTGCGCCGGTGAGAAAACCAGCTGTTTGGTGCAGCCACCGCGCTCAGCGCCCCTCCAACGCAGCACCAGTGCAAGAGGCTGCAATGTCACCCAGGGCCTCCTGCAGCGTGGTGGAGTTCCGGGAGGCTTCAGAGGTCTCCGCTTTGTGCACGTAACTGTGTTTGGACTGTCTTCCTGGAGGCCTGGGAAAGGTGGGCAAATACTCCTGCTGTTGATTTTAGTAAAGGAGATGTTAAAGGAACAGCCAGTTTCAGGACACTGTGGGGAGTGGTTCAGTGCTTCTCAGCGGGGGACAGCACAGAGCTGGTAGGCAGGAGGTACATTGCTTGTCCCACTCAGAGTCGGGGTTATGTTGAGCTCCTGGGGGTTGACAACAGACTTCAAGGTAAAGTTCTGCAAGATGGTGGTTATGAGTAAGAATATCTCCATTCGTGCCAGGCCCTCTCCAGGGCATATTCGTTTTCCTGAAAGTGAAAGCAGCAAATAGAACTCAACAGGTGTTTCTGAGTAGAGCAGAGTTTGTACTAAGCAGCTGTGTAGCACAGCTTTATTTACCTACACACAGCCATAGCAGTGAGATGACTGTCAGGGTTACTGAGGACATTTTCAAGAGAAGAATTTGTTGGCAAAAGACCCTTGACAGTTTGGATTGGGTGTGCGAAGGAAGAACAGGAGCAGGAGAAGACTTAACCATGGAGGAAACGTCACAAGAGTCAAGATGAGAGAGAGCAGGGTGACATAAAGCACAGGTGAGAAAGTGGAAGGTTGGGCCTATTCGTAGGTGAATGGTTGCATGTAGCCTAAGAGGTACTTAAAAGTTACTGGGGAAAAGTAGAGCTACCACAGAAAGATTTGTTCAGGACGACTTGCGTGGTTGTGTAGGAAGGTGACGGGTATTTTAGACAGTGTCAGTGGATCCCATTCACGTCATTGCATTGTCAACTCCTAGTAGGAGATCTGAGAAGCCATAAGGCCTGAAGAAGATGAGACATGCCACTGGAGATGCGAGCAGCAGAGAGGAGTTATCCAGAGAGCAGTGAGCCCCAAGGAAGCATCAGTGGGACCATGTTGGGAAGAGGCAGTGTGTGTTGCAGGGAAAGGCAGGGTGGTCACCAGAGGAGGAGGCTGACAGAGAGAGGAAAAAAGCAAAACTGTGCTTTACCTGCTGAGAAGGGCATGAAGAAGTCACTCTTCTTGAAGGTGCCGTTCTTGTTCAAGAAATGTTCAGGGTTGAACTCATGTGGGTTTGGAAACTCTTTACTGTCATGGAGGACAGAACTGAGGACGGGGAAAATCGTGGTGCCCTGAAGCAACACAAGAAGAGCAGAACATGAAAGGCAGGCAAATTAAATCACTCAATCTGACTGCCTGCCAAGTTGAGATTGCACTTCTCTGTATAACCCTACCAGTGCCTTTAGTTTCCTTTTGGGGACCCTACTTTAGAGGGTGCAGCTTTAGGGAGACCCTACTGAATGTCACAGCAGTGATTGGCTGCTCTTCCTGAACGCTCCCTCTCGCCTCCAGAACATTTATCCTCACTTTGCTCTGGCCATCAGGGGACACCCTACCTAATTCTTCTCTTTCTTGGTTTTTCACAATAATGACCTTATAGATGCGCCATGTCCCTTCTGTTCTGTGAGCCTGAAAAATCAAAAGCACGCAAGGTCGTGGAAAAAGAAGCTCAATTCCCCTCTCCTGACAAATTTCTCCTGCTGTAATCCTCTACCTTCCCACTTCCCGACCAGCCATTAACAGGGGCTGGAGTAATCAGCAGTGATGACACAAGAGTTCTCTGCTGGAAGTTGAGCAGTTGTCTGGGTCCTGCTGGGCATCACTGCCTTATGATTTTACACAGACAGCTGGAAATCACACCACCAACAGCCCATGTACTGCTGTTTCCTAGCTGCCCACAGTCACCTAGAAGAGCAACGAGCACTGCTGCAGTGGGCCAGGCCGAGCCACGGGCTGCTCTAGCCCACCAGCCTGCCTCTGGCAGTGGCCAGCAGAGACTGCCTCAGGAAGCGTGCTAGAACAGGGCAAACAGGTTTGGCTTGTTCCATTGAAAACATACCCTACAGCCTTTTGTGGCTCAGGGTCTTTCTTCGCTCAATAACCAGCAACTGACTTTGCTCCCAAGCATGTGCACAGGCTGCCCTGGATGGTGGTGAGCAGCTCCTCAACTTTGCTGCCTTTTGTGTGAAGAGTCACTGCTCTGGGTTTCTGTGAACCCACTGTGCTTCTGCAGATAGGTAAAGCTGCAGAGCAAGGGAACAAAGGTGCTGGTCAGAGCTCCTGTTCTAATCTTGGCCCATGGAGCATCAACAAGGGAATTTGAGTGAGCTACAGCTGCCTGAGGATAAAACCCTCACAAAGGGCTGGGTGAAAACAAGGTCAGGCCACAACAGTTCTAACTCGTGGCTTGTAACTGACAGCCGAAGAACTGCTGAACTTGAGGGAGCTAACCTTAGGAATGACGTAGTCTCTGAAGCCGGTGTCTTTGGTCACAGTGTGAGGGAGACCCAGGGGGATAAGAGAGATGAAGCGCTGGATTTCATGGACCACCGCATCTGTGTAGGGCATCTGGGTCCGGTCAGCCACACAAGGTTTTCTTGATCGTCCTACTACCCGGTCAATCTCTTCTTGAACTTTCTCTGTCATGAGAGGCACAAACCATCAAATGGGTAAATAAACCCAAACCTGTCTAAATAGGTTGCCCTAAGCTGTTTACAAAGCATAGATGGCAGGAGCATTTTGTTGGTTTTGGTGCTGACTAGGACACAGCTCCACTGCTGCCCATGCAAAGAAAGTTCTCCTATTGATTTGGCTAAATAAAGATGTGGACACAGTCAGGTCCCACAGAGAGAGAGAGGGAGAGGGAGGGAGAGGGGGGAGAGATGAGGGGAAAATTTGGGAGAGGGATATGGTGTTAGTCACGTGCCCAGCCCAGGGGAATAGCTAGAGAGGAACAGTTCACAAACTGGTACCTTGTATCTTTGGGTGTTTGAGAAGAAGCAGAAGCCCATATCGTGTGGTGGTGCTCGTTGTCTCAGTTCCAGCAAGGAACAAGTCAAAGGTGCTTGTTATCAGGTTCTTCATGTGGAAACTGGAATTGGGACGATCTTTCTCCTAAGGAAAAAGCTTTGTTGTTTCTCTGGCTGAGCTGAGAGAAGTGGCCCTTTCTCATGTCATCCCAGGCCTCCCTTTTCTCCTAGAGCTGTTGCATTTCTCTGCTAAGGTGCGACAGCCATCTGGGGCATTGCAATGCTACCTTGAGCAGTAAACTCAGTCCCAGAGCAACCTTCTTTTAAGCTGTGCACTGAATGGTACTCCACTGTTTGTTTGCTGTGCCAACTGCTTTCCAGTGAAAGAACTGCAAGACCAGACTGAAAAGGTCCCTGTGTTTTGGTGAGAGCAGAGGAAGCTCTCCCTCTCCAAGCAGCTGCAGGTAGTGGTGACTGCTGAGTACTCAGACCCAGAGCTACAAGCTCTAATACAGGCAATATCTGGGGTATTGTTGCTGTTTTCCCATTGCCTGGGAAGGGGTTGTCCCAATGTCCATGTTACTTATGAGAGGGAAGGACTCAGCATAGGTGTGTTTGGGGATGAGCTGGGGCCATCTGTCTCCTTACCTCCTGCATTTTGCTGAGGAAACAGTCGATGAAATCCTGAGGGGAGTTGGGATCTAGGGAGGCTTGGTGCGACTTCACCTCCTCTGCTACAAAGGCTTTTAGAGCATCAAATTCTCCAAATATATTCTTGTGTGGGCCAGGCAAGTAATCCAGGATATTTGGGAACATCTGGTACAGCTGGAAGGAAAGAAACAGGAAGATGCCTAGTATGACATTTGCCCCATCCTTTGATGTTAGCAAAAAGCCAAGAAAAGCCGCAACCCTGTCAAATGAGGCAAGCAGAAGGACTATGGGGCTGGGCAGTCTGACAGGGCTTGCTTAGTAGTATTGGGAACCTTACAAGCTGGGAAGAAGGGTATCCAGGACTATTGGGAAGCTGCACTTAGCTGGCGAAGCCAATTCCATTGGTGAGGGAGTTTCTCACTCTTGAATGAAATCCCTTCTGTGCAGCAGAGCATTGATGGGGTCCTAAATAGAAGACTGAAATGGAACTTCATTGGGAGGGAGGCCTCCTGCTCCCCTGGGAGGATGTTGCCACTGTGAAATGCCTACTGAATGTACCTGTCCCCAGTGGGAGTTCATCATCTCAAAGATGTTGTTCATGTTGCTCATCAGGGCCAGGAACTTCTTGTCTTTGTAATCATATCGTTTCCCAAAGACAATGGAGCATATGACATTGGAGACAGTACAGCTCAGCATGTAGGTTGGGTCAAAAGGTGTTCCTGTGATTTCAGAAAAGTTAGACTGTGAAAAAGGCCCACAAAATGTTGTATGTCTACTGATTCCTACTGTGGGTAATCTGAACTCTGGTTGTTAGTGGAAATATCAGATCACAAACTCTGAGTGACACAGAAGGGTCCTCCAAACAGAACAGAACAGGATCACAAAATTATTATAGCTTTGTAATGAGGAGTAGCTGGTGCATGGACCAAATCCATAGGAACTTCATTCCTTTTTAAAGATGTGAGCTCCCTTAATACAGCCTATTTTTTAAAAACAGAAAATATATTAAAAATGGACTGTACCCTTTGTTTTGTTGATCTCTTCCAGCAAGTAGTCAGATTCCTCCTGTATCCTCTCTTCAATGCTCCTCTTCCCCATTCCAAAGTTCCGCAGAGTGGTGAGAGAAAACCGCCGGACTTGTAACCATGGCTCATAGTTGCTAAAAACAATCCCTGCAGAGGAAGAAGGAAGAAGGAAGAGGGAAGACCTGGCTTGGGCATGCTGGGTGTGAGATGACCAGTGGCTCAGGGTGACAGTGAACCCTGTCCCCGGGGAGCACTGACATGGTAGTGTCATAGCATACTGTGGTTTGGAGGTTCTGTAGTCCAGCTGCCTGCTTTTGACCTTCTCTGCTACATACCCAACATCCTTGTGAATAATTCATCACTCACTCACACACTATTTCCCTTGGTGCAGCTGGTGGCTGCTGCCCCTTGCCATTTCCCTGCCCATCTTTGAGAACAATCTGGCTCCCCTTCTCTGCTACCTCACCCCTTTGAGTGGTGGAAGTCAGCAATTACAGCCCTCTCTGGCTTGCACCCACCCCTTGCAGTTTTCCCTCATGCAAGGCACACTCCAGCTCTAATCTGCTGAACATATCCTCAGCCCTTCCCTTCTCCTCAGAAGGAGCTCAGTCAGCAAACGTACCTAATCCGTTGTTAGCCTTGTCTCCTATTGGCATGTGTCCTCTGGCAGCAAACTCGTCCGCGCGATCAACCAAGGCTTCTTTCACCACATCATATCCGTGCAGCACCACCACTGGGTCCGAGCCCAGGTGCACTGTGAACACTGGTCCATACTCTTTACTGAGCTGTAAAAATGCAAGAGAGAACATGGCCATGGAGCAAATAGTAAAGAAGAGCGGGAAAGTCTCCTTGCTGCTGCCTCCCACTGCAGACAGTTAGCCTCACACACTGGTAACACCAAGATTTGGTTCTCTCATGACAAATGTAGGCGTGGAGATGGTCCCAGTTATCAGGCCCTGAACAACATGGCAACAGCAATGAGGGGGAACAGCTGCAATCCCCATGACTTTTCTGCTCCTCTGGAATAGCAAGTCATCGAGCTATAGCTACAGGTTGACTCCATGCACAGGTCCCACATATTTCTCACCCACAGAAGAAAGAGAGAAGAAGTGGCCTTACCTTCTCGAGGGTTTTGGCCAAGTTATTTGGTTTCACCTGCAGCAGGTTACCTAGAATGGGAAGGGGAGCTGGTCCTGGAGGCATCTTCCCCTTTCCAGACCTTCCTTTCCATGCTGCAAAGGAGAGCAGGCAAGCAATGCAAACCAGGAGGACAACAGTGGCTGCTCCCAGGAGCTCCATTTGCTTCTGTGGCTCAGGAGGGAGTGACTCTGGCTGCCAGAATCTGAGTTTATATACCGAAGGGCTATGTTAGCTCAAGAGCAGGTTTTGGGTCATGTGGCTGAGTCAGTCAATATTACTAGTCAATCATTTGTTAGATTGCCCTGTGTTATGAAACTAAGACTTTTATTGGTATTAATTATTCATTGAAGACACACCTTATCTCAAGCAACTGTGGATGCCATCAGAGATGAATAAATATGTAATGTGTTCATAAATCTTGTTTTGTTTCACTTAGAGTTAATTGTTAAAGAGATCATGCTAGAGGCACACTCTCCTACTGAGGCGCTCACAGAAATTCACTGTCACAAGAGCATCTTCCAAGTACGTCAGTGCCATTTGGGTTTTCTGCTCTCCATTATTGATTGTGAAAGCCCTCAGTGATGTGAACCATCCTTCATTGTTCCTGAAATCTTCTTGACATTATTGGTAGAGTTCGCACTGCATGTGCTTTGCCAAAGGACATGCAACAGTGTTTTCCTCAGTGCACAGCAGTAGCCTCAGTCTCTCTCCCTAGGGGTGTCTGGCCTCACAAGAGAGGAAAGTATAAAATATCCATCCAGCAAGGGCAGAAAGGTCTCCAGACGTGCAAATAGACAAGAAAGGACTTGCTGGATGAGATAAAACGAAGACATAAGAAAAGGGGATGAGACCTTGAGACTCTGACCTCTTCAAGGTCTCATAGAGGAGAAAAAGAGAAAAACAGGCAGAGAAGAGAGAAATCCAGAGCTCGAGAGAGTCTCTGGGGAAAGACTTCCCAAGGTGGGACAGAGATGCACTTGTCCGAGGCTGGGTATAGGTAATTGCAACCTGGCAACTAGTCCTTGCACTCGCAATTACCAAAGAAGCTCATCCAACCTACTGCTGGAAGCTGGCACGCACAGGTCCTTGTTCTGTTGATGAGGAGCTATCTAGACTCCACTATGAGGAACTAGTGCTCTGGAAGTTCCCTAGGTGCTCTGGGAGACAGCAGAGCATGTCCAGTGTGTTGCAAGGGCTTAAAAAAGAGCTGGAGGCTTCCTGCCCAAGATTACTCCAGGGCCTGCGTACCTGCGGGGTCCCGGCTGCAGTGGCGATAGCTGGTAGAAACAACCCTCGGGGCTGCGCTCCGCTTGTTCAGTCTGGCCTTACTCCTCTGTCTCTCCTCAACTGTGACACATTTGCAGGCAAAACTGATCAGAAGGTGTTGCAAGGATAGGGGATGTGGGACTTGGTGGGAATTAGCAAGAGGCCTGGGTGAACTGAGTGCTTGGTTGGGGTGTGCTGTGTTTGCTGTACAGCAGTGTGTTAATGTGAGTTTCCCTTTCACTCAGAGGAGCTAGTGAAGGTCTCCATCCCTTGCAAAACTTTTTGTACCTTCCCTACAGAAGGGAGTTCTAAGTCTCTTGCATAGGTGCAATGATTTGCTAGTTGTTCTTTTTAAATCTCATTTTACTTCCTAGAGAGCCATACTCAATACTTTGGTGGAAAAAGTGAATTGCCAACAACTTTTGGCTAGTTGCTGATCTGCTGGCCAAATTCCTGCATCAGCTCACATGCTGTCAGGGCAGTTCATGGAAGTTCATGTAGGCTTATGGACTTTCACCTGATGAAAGTAAAGTTCATGGGAGTTTGCGCTGCCGCATGAGGTAGCTGCCAGCTACCAGTGTTCATGACCTTGCCACCTTGTCTACAAAGTTCCCTTTTGCCATGATGCTCATTGATCAGACAAGTGGCCCAGAGAGATGTTTTCTTCACCTGCCTTCCTCCTCTGCATGTCCTTCCTGTCTATGGTGGTCTTGGGAGCTATCTAAACTGATGCTTACAGCCGGGTAACTGTAATGCATGAGAACTATCAAATGCGTGAGGAAAAGATTTCTGAGGAAGAGAATTGCCTGTTTCATCTCAGCTAGGCTGCTTTCCACTTTCCATAACAACTTCTTTCAAACAAAGCATTTAATTTCCATGAATTTCAGGCTCATTTGAAGTGCCTCCCATCCCTATGTGATCAAACACAGCTGCTCGGTGTCTGTGTAGGAGCTAGGAAAGGGCAGTTACCTGAAACCGTTCTCAGCACAGGTACTCCTTGGTGGTTCTACAGGGTTGTTTCACATAGAATTATTCTTCAAGTCCATGTAGACATTATTGCTGTCAGCATAATTAAAGCATTAATGGATTAAAGTGTAAATAAAAGTACTTCCCTATAGCTCCAAAGTACTTTGCTGATTTTTACCCAATTATCAGCAGGTAATGCAGTCAAAGGAAGCATTCGGCAGTCACGAAGTGATGATGTGATTTGGGCAGGCACAATGCTCAGCTTCTAAAGAGATGAAGCCTCCCTCCCTGCCGAAGTCCAAATGTTTTCCCTGGGTGCCTCTCCACTGTTGCTGCCCAGAGCCCAGGCAGGAACTGTGGGGAGCACAGTCGGTTCATGAGGGCTGCTCAAACCTCAGACACACAGGCAGCCTGTCGAGATCCATTGCCTTCATCTCCTGTTGCGCAGAGCTGCTGACAAGGTCTTATACTTTGTGGAACAGCCATCCTGGTTGGTGCATGAAATTAGCAGAGGCAGGCACGGTGATGTTCTTCACCAGCTGACCAGTTGGGATCATGGCATCCTGTACAGCTGTGCAGCAAAGATGGGCTGTGGGCTGAGGTGGCAGAGCAAAGGAAATGCCTCCCTCAGATTCAGACGCAGCTGCTGCCCACCATGCCCGTGGTGAGGGCTGGCTGGGGCCAGTGTACTGATGGCTGCACAGTGCTGTGCAGACATCCAGGAGCTGGAGGGTCTGCTGAGGGCAGAAGTGTAAAGACACTCACACTTCCATGGCATGAATGCAGAAACATATGGAAAGATGGACAATGAGGCATTCACTTAGCATGGCTGCCTCATATGTGGCTGGGGAGAAGGCTCTCCATGAGACCTTGCAGTTACAGGCAGGCACTTGTTGCTGGCATGCAGTTTTCTCTGGGATCACAGAGGCTCCCCTTCCCTGTGTTTCAAGCCCATCTGAGGGGCCCACCTGCCAGTTTTTGGCGGTAGGGGTCCCTGAGAGCACACCATCCTGCCACTTAGCAGCCAGGCCTGAACCAGTCCTGCAACTATCCCCACACAACCATACTGCAAACAGGGCTGTAAGTCCACAGCCAAGAGTGTTTACAGGGAGTCACCACTGTTTAGGTGTACAAAACCTTCTGAGCTCCGTGATTTCCCACAGACTTTATGTGGAGGGCTATTTCTGTGCTTTTGTGTCTGGCATTTGAACTAGTATAATCTTTAAAGGAGTAAAAGAGCACTGTCACTAAGTTTCTTGCACTCATGCCATATAATGAGCAATTAGAGCAGCAATGGGTTGCATGGGGAGAAGCAGACAGATCTCCTGCATGTTCCAGCCATGGGAAGAACTCAGGGTAAGAGAAAAGGTTTGAAGACCCTCCCGGAACTCTACAGTATGAATAGAGACCCATCTCTTGACTTAAGTTCAACTCTTGCCCTTTGGTTGTCTTCAAAGAGTGGAAGCAGACTCTGCTGAGTTCAGGTGAGAGCAATGGAAGGTGCTAAACTCCTGGGCTGGGTCCACCTGGACACTTCAGGGATTTCTGGTCCCAGCTGGCTCCACAACTTAAAAGGGCTGGGCTAAGGACAGCTGCTTTATGGGCCTTAGCAAAAGAGCAGGATGGGTGTTGTAGGGTATTTTAGGGCTGCATCAGGAGCTATGCTCTTCTGGGTGTTTCTTAGTCCCCTGGCTTTGGTTCTGGGGGCTCATGTCAGTGTTTTTTCTGATCCTATCCTGCTGACTTGTGGCCAGGAAAGCTTACAGCTCACCTTACCTCCAGGCTGGGAAGGGAATGCTTCGTTTATTCTGACTACCTGGGGTGAGTGAGGCAATGTCAAGAGGCATTTTTAGCCATATCTTTGCCCAAGTGCAGAGGTGCATGGAGTGAGAAGAAAGGAACAGGTTTTGAAGTGAAGTGTTGCTGAAGAGCTTCTGTGCACCTTGTATAATCAGGGGGCTGTTTATATGACACAGCAGTCAAGGATTTGGTGAATCCTGTGCCTGGATCTAGATGGTCTTGGCTGCTGGATTCTCTCACTGCTGTTCCAGACCCTAATACTGGCTAGGTCCCTATTTCCTGTAGAAAAGTAGGATTGTAGTGGATCCCATCTGCAATGTGGAATGCTGAAGCTCCTGCTGCTGTGTCCTCTTTCCCTAGATACTGAAGGGAAGGCACATGCTCTGCAGAATGACTCTGACTGTGGGATCTTGGTGTCTGGGATTCCAGATGGCTCCAGGAAAATATCGGTCTCTTATGCTGGCTGTTATGTCTTTGAGTGGGTGAGTGACCTTAGGGATTCTGCTGGGACTGTAACTACTGCTGCTCTGGCTGTCCTGACTGGTGTGGTTTTCCTCTAGGATGGCAATTACCTTCTACTGGTTGGGCTTGAAGGAACAGATGCTGCTGGGCAAAAGGTTCTTCATGAAGAGACACTGCTCAGGTGTCCTGTGGACCTTCCTGGTAAGATACAAGCAGTTGTCAGAGTCTTGTGGTGATGAGTGCCATTCCTTTCAGATGGCTGTTCCTAGTCAGTTTGGGGGCTAGGAAATGGGACTTATTGCTGTGCAGAAAACTCCGTGGGAAAGGGTTTGGACATAGGAGCCACCAACTTGCTGGGAACTTGTGCCTCTCTGCAGGGTCAGCAGGTGAATATGTTCATTGTGTCTCCCAGCCATGTTCTGGCTACATGAGTGCCTGCAAGTTCAGGGATTGAACTGGAAACTAGGTACAATGGTTTTCTTAGCTACCAAGAGTTGATCCAGAACACTTTATCTTGGCAGATCCAGTGTAAGTCCAGTTTCCTGTACGTGGCTTCGGGGGGAGTCTCTGTTCCATGGAGAGGCAGGTCCCTCCTGAGCAGGCTTCCATGACAGATCCAGGCCATGTGTTTGACCCTCACCTGACTCTAACTTCCCTTGATTCGTATGCAGAGTCACCAGGACACCTTCCACCAGTGTCCTTCATGTCTTTATCCCCCTGCTCTTGTGCTTTAGCTGCAAAGTCCTGCTGTTTTTTCCAGCCCTGGATGCTCCAAGCAGTACTGTCTGTTCGGCCGTTCCCAGCCAGGACCGGCTGCTGTGTGCCTACCTGCCCATCAGCCAGGGAGATTGTGAAACACGAGGCTGCTGCTATGACCCCAGAGACAGGGTGAAGCCTTGCTACTTTGGTAATACAGGTAAGCCTGAATAGCTGTCCTCCCTTCCTCCTGAGCTGCTGCAAAACAGGATTCTTTCCTTTGCTGGCAGGGCAGGGTGGGGTGTGTTGCACTCCTGCAGGTGGCTCAGGGCTATGTTTTTGGCTGGCAGGAATATTGCGTCCCAGTGACGTGTCCAGCATTTTCCAGTGTATTGCAACAGATCTAGTTTTATGGCCAGAATTGCTGTTGTTGTTGGAGCTGGTTGTGCTCGTCTTGCCATACTTAGCACTTTTTTTTGTGGGTTAAAGGCAGGACAGCTTGCAGGACTTGCTGGCCTTGTCTTGGTTGTGATGTTAGGGCCTCCTTTCCATCCCTCTTCTCTCAGAGCTCAAGACTGATTGTATCTTTCCTCCAGTGACAGCTCATTGCACACCAGATGGCCAGTTTTCCATTGCTGTTTCTCGGGATGTGACCCTGCCACCTGTTGCCCTGGACTCAGTGCAACTGGCCAGTGGACACAGTACTGGCTGCGTCCCTGTCCTGAAAAACAATGCCTTTGTTGTGTACCAGTTTCCACTCTCTGCCTGTGGCACTACTTTTCAGGTAAGAGCTGCAGCTGTTGCTAGGCCGGAAGAGCTGGAACAACCTGACATGGCTTTGGCTGCTTAATGGACATCCTATGGACTTCCAGAGGCCAAATGCTGTTCTCCAGCCTCATATTGATCCAGCCTGACTTTACCACAGTGATGGTGCCTATCTGTCATTCCAGGTGGCTGGAGACCAGGCCATATATGAGAATGAATTGGTGGCAAGCAGGGACGTGGAGACTGGGAGCCTTGGCTCTGTCACTAGGGATAGCATTTTCAGGTATTACCCTGGGGCTGGTGTTGTTGGGTGCCACGGTGTTCAATGTCACTAGAGAAATTCCTGCTTGTCACAAGCTCTGAATTCACACGAGGGCACTGGAGTAGGTTAAAGACTGGTATGTCTCTAATTAGTAGGAATAAAGCTGGTGTTGATCAGTGACACACTGTAGATTCTCAAATCTAAACACTAAAGAGAATTTCAAGTATTTGTTAAAAGGAAGTGTTGGAAGAAAGGGGATATAACTAATTAAAGCAGATGGTATGTTGCCACATTGGAGAAAGGAGGTAGCAGAGTGACTTTTCTTCTTTGCCTGATTTGGAGCTTTCCTTTCCTTTCTCACCAGGTTGCATGTCCGATGTAGCTATTCCATCAGTGGGAGCTCCATTCCCTTGAGTGTTCAGGTCTTCACATTGCCACCGCTCCCTGCTGTGTCCCAGCCAGGTCCTCTGTCTTTAGAGCTGCGTGTTGCCTCAGGTAGGAGAGGTTTGCAGGACCTACTCAAGCCTCTTGGTGCAGGGCTCTGGTCTCTGATGAGTAACAGTGGAGTACTGATGGGTTAACCCAGCACTGCTTTCCTGCCATGGTGTGAACTTACTGACACGGCTATAAAGGATGCCTATTCCTGTTTCTTCCTGCTCTTAAATGGCTCTCGGGTTTCTTCTGTCCCAGATGGAAGCTATACTTCCTACTATGCTGACAGTGGCTATCCTGTTGTGAAGACTCTGAGAGACCCTGTTTATGCAGAAGTCAAGCTCCTTCAGAGAACAGACCCAGACCTGATTTTAGTTCTGCACCACTGCTGGGCCACACCAAGCACCAACCCCCAGCAACAGCTGCAGTGGCCAATTTTGGTGGATGGGTAAGTGACTTGTAAACAACTTTGGGTCAGGGGAATAACTTGCTCTTTTTCACTGCTTACCTTTCCTCCTCAGGTGCCCTTATGCAGGGGACAACTATCAGACACAGCTGATGCCTCCGAGTTCTGCCTCAGGACTACCGTTCCCCTCTCATTACCAGCGTTTCACCCTCTACACATTCACCTTTGTGGACTCCACTTCCCAAGAGAGACTCTCTGGGCTGGTAAGATCCTGTCCTGGCTGCCTA
The DNA here is from genome assembly GCA_013398855.1 of Mohoua ochrocephala. NCBI lineage: Eukaryota > Metazoa > Chordata > Aves > Passeriformes > Acanthizidae > Mohoua > Mohoua ochrocephala. The sequence goes on from VZTA01027019.1 coordinate 101,919, forward strand.
GCTTCATTGTGAAGACAAGTAAAATGTGTGAGCAGTAAGAACCGCTTCGTAACTATGGGACTCTCGGGGGAGTGGGGCAAAGACTAGGAAAATCCCCTCCTGAAACAGAAGAGGGGAGAGGTTGATGCCAGAAACTTTGTTACTTGAGGTAAATGTGGTAGAGATAAGAGACATCACAGGAGGGGTGTGACAGAAAATGTGACTACTAGAAGGGTAGTAGTTTACTTAAGCAAGTGCAAGCTTGTCTGGTGAATTAGCTTAGGGTGTGTGCTCTAGCTATGGTAATCAATATTCTCTAAACTATGTTTCTTGGCCAAAATGACTTGGAAATAACTTTGAGCACCTTTTGAAGCACCTGGGCTCTGAATCTCATTGAGCTTCTCCAGTTAAGCCACATGAAATTCACCCTGCCTTGTACCGTTTGCCCAGTGCTCCTAGAATCAATTAATACTCAAAGTTGGTCTCAGCTGTACCTAACGAGGCTCACAGTGTAGTGGTGCTTGGGCAGCAGCATTCCAGGTGTCAGGGAGAAGTGCTGTAATGCCTGATTTGACCGAGTTTGAAAGTGTACGGTGTAAAGGTTTCGAAGCTGCCTTGGAGCGGACAGCAGAGGGCTGCAAGGCTCCAGCCTGGATGTGAAACAAGCCAAACAGACTTTTCTGCCTTTCCCCTTCTGTGACCAGGTGCACTGGTATGGAGTTAAATCTCCCCACAGCAGCCCATATGGTGCCGTGGCTTTGGGTTTGTCACTAAAACTGTGTTGAAAACAGATGCTCTTGCTGCTTGCTGAATAGCACTTGCAGAACACCAAGACTTTCTCCTCATTTTGCTGTCTCTCAACCCCAAGTGAGTAGGCATGGGGTAGGCTAGAAGCTGGGAGGCAGCAGAGCTGACTCAAATTGGCCAAAGGGATATTCCATGCTGCATGATTTTATGTTCAGCAGTAAACACTGGGGGATTTCATCTTCCAATGATGCTCCAACTGCCTGGGCACTGCTCTGCCTGTAGGAGCAGAGTAGGTGACGTGCCTTTAGATCACTAGTTCTTTAGGTTTTTTCTTCCCTCTCCTCCTCTCCTTCACTTAGTTAACTGTCTTTATCTTTCCAGCTACAGGTTTTCTTACTTTTGCTCTTCCTATTCTTTCTCTGCCCTGCTGGGGCAGAGTGGGAGGAGGGAGGAAGCAGCTGTGTGGGTGCTCAGCTGTTGGCTGGAGTCAATGTACACCAGGATATCAGCAGTCTCCAGACACTGCCTGAGGGATTTCAGGCTGTGTTTTGTTTTTCTCTAGGTGTACCTGCACTGCAGTGCTTCAGTGTGCCACCGGTCCGTACAGGAGTCCTGCACCACCTCTTGTCCTGCCAGAGCCAGTAAGTGTCCCGGCCTTCTGCTTCCCTATCCAAAGGGACAGCAAGGGCCTAGTCTCCGGGCTGGGGAGTAGGGGACATGTAGCCTATGCAGTAACTCCCCTGAGCCATGGACAGCTTGACAAGGCATTTCCTGCTCCTTTCCACTGACTAAGGGCTCTTCTTATGCCAAAAAGACAGAGGTCTTCATAGGCTCTTAGCTCTGTGTGGACTCATGTGGACACTTTGGCCTTCAGAGCTTCTCGTGCATTGAGAAGCTGACCTGGACAAAGTTTGCTGGCCTTCAGGGCTATATGTCTTCTTACCTACAACCTTCACATTGCTCTGCAGGGGGTAAAAGGAGTGCTGAGCATCCTTTTCAGGAAGGTACTTCCCATGTCGCCAGCAAAGGCCCTGTGATTTTCCTCCAGGATGAGCTAAGACAGGACACAGCCAAGGACGGCCTTGGTAAGCGTTGCAGCAGAGCAGGGGAAGGGGTTGGTCTAAGGCCTTTCTACAGAAGGGTTGGGCCCCTAAGGCATCCCTGTGCCTCGCTGGGAGCATTATTTGGGGTGTCTCTCCCCACAGGAGCAGCCGTGCGTGCTGCAGCCCCCTGGGCTCTGGGATTTGCTCCTGTGACAACTGGGACAAGTCTGTGTGTGGTGCTTGTGGTTTCTGTGCTGTGGCAAAGGAAGGTGTCAGCAACACGTGAACTCAATGGATTGCAATAAAGCGGCTGTCAAACCCATTTGGTTGGTGGTACCCCTTCCCCTGGAGACCCTAGGAGTAAGATTTTATTTGCAAGGGAAAAGTTATCCCAGTGGCTGTGAAAGCTTTCCAAATGCTCCAAATTCATCTCGCTCTGGAGTTCTTCTGCTCTAGGTGTGGTGTTAACTGTCTGCCTCGGACAAACTGGAAACCTTGTCAAGGCCTGGGCTGCAGACTGAGGCAGGATTGATGCTGGGTGGTGTTGGCATTTCTGTTAACGAATATAGTGGCTTTCAAAAGTAGTGACCTTGGCTCCATTCAAACACTGAGGGGAAGTGCAGCAAAAAGCATTACATGCAGATCCTGCAGCTACTTCTCTGGGGATGCAGAGCAGGTATTTTGACTGTGACAAGGAGCTGGGAATTACCCACTTGTCCCTAAGTCACTAGGTAAGTCAGGGCTGTGCTTCTGTGGCAGGAGTGGAAAGCACTACCCAAACGGGCCTTCCTAATGATGCTGTGCATGAACTTGCCTTTCTTGCCCTAGAAACACAAAAGTGTAGGTGGCATTTTTCTGGTGAATGAGAACATCGAAAGATCATTCCAACTGGAAAAAAAATAAAAGGGCCTAGGTGGTTTGAACTTCAGGTAAAAAAAAAAATCAAACTTCACTTAGAGATAAATCTTAAGCCTTCATGTGACAGCAGGAAGTTAGGAGTCTTCAAAGGTCTTGGATTAAAGCTAATTTGACATCACTGTTGGCATAACAGTGCTTTTCTTAATTTTTAAACTTATTTCTTTTAGATGAGAAATAATACTTGCCATTTTGAGCATCAGGAGCAGTTCAGTGTGGCAGTATCAGTCCTAGCAGCCGGGCAGCATCCCTCTCAGCTTTCTGAGGTCCTGGGTGAAAACAGCACAGCAAAACTCTCCAGGCAGTAGAGGGGAAATGGGGCTCCACCCCCTCCTTCCTGCCCAGCCTGGGGGAGCTCTGGTGCTTGCGCTCAAACTGAGATCCGCTTATGGCTGATGGGGTAGTCCTCGAGGGGAAGGAAAAATGTTTTTCCCTTTTTTTCCTCTAAGGCTTGATTAGAAATCCTCCCTGTTAAGGGCAGGAGAGGAGTCTTAATTGTACTGCTTTGGGGCCTTTAAAAGGGAAGAGTAGCACTTTTACATGGAAGCAAGGAACTGATCAGTAGCTTGCTTGAGGTTATTGTTCTTTTTAATTAGGTTCTGCTGATACTGTGTGATTGGAGGGTGTTAACAAGTGGTGGGATCTGTGTTTTAATTCCTTTCCTATTCCAAGAAACTTCAGGAGTCATCTTATATTTTTATTTTTCTAGCAGAACTGCTTTTCCCTGCTACTGTCAGCATAACCAGTGATCTTTGTCTTGCATGCTTTCAAAATCTAACCAGAAGAAAAGACTGTTCCAAGTTGTATGATGGGAGGGAGAAGGAGATCACAGGCCAGAAAAAATCATCATCTGAAGATAGGTCAAAGCAGCCTCCTCCTTTTGGGCAGGCCTCTGGCAACTAAATGACCTTGGTACAGGTGGAGCTCTGTCTGGGAAAGCAGAGTGTAAACTCACCATGTGCCTCATAACAAGTCTTTAGCAGCTGTCTGTAATGTTAATTAACTGGGCAATTAGAGGAGTAATATAAACCAAACCTTCTCAGGGCACCAGGCAGGGTGCTCTGGCTCTGGCCTTAACTGCATGTGTGTAAGCAAGACCTCCTGTCTGCTACTGGAGCCTTCCTATGCCTCCCTTCCTTCTCAGTAAGGGAGACAGAAATACTTGCTTAGAGAGCTTAGGTGCCTGTGTGGATGCTGAAGGGGCTGTGAGAGTCAAGTCCCTGCTGCCCTTTGCCAGGTTACTGAACCATCCCAAAGTGGCAGGGAGCTTTGGGGTGCGTAGCCTGTGGGAATTGTGTAGATTCCCCTGCGGGGGGACTGTCCCTTCTGGTGCAGAGCTCGGTGTAGGAGGCTGGTATGATGCTTAGTGTAGGGTGCATGCCATGCTGAGTGGAGGTGGGTGAGCAAAGAAATGAACTTAATTCCCTTATCCAGTCTGGGGAGTCTTCTGTGTTTAAGGCTTGCTACCTGGTCCTCAGCTGGTGGGAAGGGCATGAGCAGCAGTGGGATGAGAGTTGTTCTTGAGAAGCGCTGGCACAGGGTGAAAGGCAACCTGGAGGTTTTCTCCTCTGGTGCATTGGCCCTGTGTTCGCTGCCTGCTCTCCAACGCCACTGGGGTGTTAGTGGCTCTCATGGCTCCTGTTATGCAATATTTGCTTCTGCAAAAAGTGTATTCTTTTCCTTCTACCTTCACAGGTGCACTTCTGGCTTATTTTTTTTTCTAGGCCTCTACTTTCTTTGGTTGGGTCTCATTGACTTTTCACCATTACTTTCTTTTGATACCTGTGTGTGCCTTCTGGTGTCAGCTCCCTCTTTAGCTTCACTTCCACCTGGTTATACAGTTCAGTTAAAGCTGTTGGGGGTGCTGTACACAGTGGCCTGCAGCGCCTGCAGGTGAAAGGAAGCTCCTCTGTCCAGGAAGGTGCTGCTGGCTGAGAAAGAAGGAGCTGAGGAAAAGCAGCCCTGAGGCCAGCCAAGATCTGTCATTTGAGGCTGTTGTGTAGTCCTGCTACTGAATCCAGATTTTCAGAAAGAAACCCCAGTGCTGAGCATCAGCACACTTTGTCCCAGTGCCTTCATTGATTCTTGTGGGAAGTGCTGTGTGTGCTGTCGGTCTGTGGAAGCAAAGCCCAGCAACAGCACCCAACACAGGGCCACTCAAAATTAACACATAGGTTTTGTCATAGCTGAACTTTTAAAAGGCTCTCCTCACCCTCTAGATCTTTGAGAACAGCACCTGCTTCCAAAGAGCAAGCTTGCTTTTTTGCCAAAGCTAAAGTTGTTCTTTGGAAGCTTGGAAGTAACAATTCCTTTTTTGACTTGCTATGCTCACCTGACACCCTAAAGGTATGGCAGTTGCTATACTACAAGCCAGGTGTTCAGTAATAAAATACCTGAAAACAATTATCGTAATAGTGATACTTTTATTAAATTTCTTATGCTTGTATTACATGGATCCTGGAGTGGAGAACTATACAGTATGTTACACATTATAAATACATTTATTTCTGAAAATACATGAACATATTTAATATAATGCTGTAATAAAGAAGAGTGATAGTTTATCTTAGTTTTAAAAGAAAAAAGCAAACACAGAACACCCAACAAACTTATAACATGAGTAGAGGGGGTTGTAGAAGATACCAGTTCATGATGCTACATCTTAAAACACTTTAAATTCAGTTTGCACTAATTCACATTCTGTACAGTCTCTGTAAAAAAGCTGGAGGGATAATGGAGGATGTAAATTAATGCAGTATTTTTGTCCCCTGAATTTATGGAGATATACAGATTATTCACAGAATAATCAAGTAATAAATCTTTCTAGCTTTGGATGAAGCTAGCAAGATATACAGTGAATAACCAAGTCCTGCAGCAGCAGCGACAACTGAAACATTAAACACAGCACCTACTTTAGGGTGCTAACCTTGAGTCAGCACAGCCTTTTCTTTTTAATGGGGGTTTGGGTTTGGTTCGTGAGGTTTGGTCATTGTGTTTGTGGGGTTTTTTTAAGATGCTAAGTAACAACAGTAGCAACCCTTCTGAGTACTTTGAGAACCCAGCCTGGGCTACTGGCCTCACTCATCCCTGCAAATTGTACTGGCCCTGGAATGGCACGGCTGAGATGCTCCGAATCCCAGAAAAGATCCTGTTCTGGTTTGGAGGACTCCAGTGGCTCCAGCTGATGTGGATGAACAAGGGAGAAACATCTGTTACTGAAAGACTAAGCCTGCTGAAGTTGATCATTCCTGCCAGCTTGTCAAATCTTGGTTCTCAGGCAAGATTTGGGGGTTGGGGAGAGATTTTTAAACAGCAATTGCTTGACTTGTAAATATATTGTAATTTATGGGGTAGGATAATCCTTTATCAAGAGGCAACGTTAGTTTACTTAAATCTTTACTCCATGTATATTAATTATTTTGCTAGTACCAATAAGAGCTAGTGTGCAGAGACCTCTGCAACCAAGAGATGTTCAGAAGCATGCATTGCCTGTTTCTCGAGTCAGGAAGCAGTGGACATGTGGCAGTAAGGCAGCCACCACACACAGTCATAATGTTACACAGTTGTTGGTGTATCCCAAAAGAGCACCAGTTTATGAAGGATGTATTTGAATTACTTTCCCTTGCAGCCTTGCTCTCCTTCTCCCCTTTTCCCAGTAGAGAGAGCGCAGGTGGAGCCAAACCGCAGTGTGATTGCCCCACCTACAGCCTCAGGCCCCCACCTGCACAGGCAGAGCACTTCAATGGAACTTAAAAGTAGGAATTCAAGCATGGTGTCCTGTCCCCCCTCAAAAAAAAGAAAAAGATTGATTACACAATGGCTGGGATGCCCTGTGGGGCAGAGGCTGCCCTGGATGCCCCCTCCACTCTCTCGAAAGGCTGATTCCTGCAGTGCTGCTTGCTCTGGTCTCTACACTGAGTGAGTACAATGCCGACTTCTGTGCAGGGTAGCACCAGAGTCCAGGGGCCTCTGCAGAAGGAGCAGGCCCACAGGACGGGAAGCTAATGGTGGATTCAGGAATGACCTTAGCTTTACATACTTTGTTTTCCTGTTGGATTCCAGTGAAATGGCACAGCTGGCCATAAGCTGCTCTGAAGGGAGGAGCTGTGCTGGGGACAAACAGAGACTGCAATTTAGGTCCCCCAGAGGGAAGAGGCTGTCCTTTCAACAGCCACCTCTGCCCTGGGCAAGGAGTCCCTGGCACTCCTCTAGATGATGCTGTGTCCCATAAAGCTAATGTTTGTTTCAGCTGGAGGAGTCCCCAAAAAGTAATGATGGTTTAAAAGCTTCAGTGTTTCAGGTAATTCTGTTCCTAACCCAGAAAGGAGGAAGAATTTCCAAATCTTAAAAGTCTCTGTTGGTTACGTAGCCAAGACGTTAACAGCAATTTTCATCTGTGGCTTGACTTTTTAAAGGACGCTTCAGATTCGGGAGCGAAGCCATACACAGCTGAGCATGTATCTGCCCACAGACCCTTCTCAACATTCCCCTTCCCTCTTTCCCTTCCAACACTCAATTCAGAGTTGCTCTGTTGACAATTGTAGGATGTAGATTGCACAGAGTAACCCTGGGATTCTTGATTTTGTGTCCTTTGGTGTTCTTGCCTTGACTTTCTGAAACAGAAACATGCAGTGAATGTGAGATTAGAGAGAGTTTCTCTGCATTTAGCCTGTGGGCTGAGCTGGGAAGGTGGAAGACGAAGCCGAGGCTGGTTTTCTTTCAGTTCTTTATTGTGGACAGATTGTTTCTTTCCCAAGACATCTCATAGGCTTATTATTTGGAAGTCTTTCAACTGACTACAGATAAATTAATTTACTGCCTTTTATGTTTTGTAAAAAGGCTGTGTGATGTAGCCTGTATGACTACAGTTGCCTTTAAATTGTGGGGTAAAGAAAAAAAAAAAAAAACAAAAACCAACAACCCAAAATCTGGGTGACTACTAAAATGAAGTTATATGGGCCAGTCCTCAGTAGGCATCAATCCACATCATTTGAACTTCAAAAATCAGACCTGTTGCTGTCTTTGCATGCTGGAGTGTGTGTGGATGAAGAACAGGACTGCCTCATTTTTGTGCCAAGAAGAGGTGAAAAACCCCAACCCAACCCACAAAGCAACACATGCTGCTTTACTTACCTTACCTCGCTCCGTTTGACTCTGGTTATCAGAAAGGCCACACGTTTTCATTCTTTGTATTTTGTCCCAGAACAATCATGGAGTTCCTCTCAGTTTTCCTCAGCTCTGAAGACATAATATCTGGTCTTAACAAATGGAAAAATACAACTGAAGTTGAGAGTGGCCAGAATGCGTGGCTGTGTTTTTAACACCAATATGCTGTGCATATGTATCTAAGCTACACCCAATGCAGCTTCCCCCTCTCCAGTATGAAATTCCATAACAGCTGCTGTCCAAATATTTGTGGCAGCATCCAAAAAGAGAGAGCCACAAGATGCAGCACTTGGCATGGAGCCACATTGTAATGGATGGACACAAACATCATTTTGTTCAGAGCAACCAGTATTTTCTGCCTAGCTGGAAGCCAGGGGATAGACTTGTGGTTGAACATCACAGGGAGCTTAACATTTCTGGCCTAAAATAGTAAGTAGGAAATTAAGTGTTTTGAAGAGCAACACTAAGCTAGCTGCTGTAGGCTGTCTCCAGCTTAAATTTTTGTTTGCTATTTATTACATATGATTGAAATGAGTATAATACATCCTGTTTAGTTAAAATGATTTAGTTTAGACCTCCAGGACTCATGAGAGACAAACCTTTTGAAACGCTTTTTGAACACGTCTTTAAAATAGGTTCTGTTTAAGAAAGAAAAGCTGTAGTTTGTTGGGGGGGGGTTTAAAAGCAATATTTGAAAGATATTTACAGAAAATAAATAGTTAACAGCTATTTACTTCAAATCTTTGATTTGAAAAATTTTCAACTCAAAGTCCTGACTAATGTGGTGCAGACTCTTTGTTTTGTAAACTTCTATTTTCGGTTTTTTTCTAAATGTTGTGCACTTTTATGTTTTCTTCTGCTCTTAGTTCTTTCACAATGGACTGGTCAAACTTCTGCCTTGATGTTCTTTAATTCTTTGGCAGTTTCTCAACCCTGAGCACAGGGTTGAGAATACCTTAGTATTAATTTTCCATGTGAAGAGCAGCATTCAGACCTGGGTCTGAGGTTCTCGGGCCTTTTTCAATCTTTACTATACAATATTGAAGATGGGGTTTTGTAATGTTAGAACTGCACTGTCCTTCCTAGCTTACTTCACCCTAACCACAAAGTAGGCATCATACAGCAGCAAGCTTTTGGTGGCTTCAAACTGAAACTATCATCTTTATCATGAAAAATACTGTATTTGAGGTTAGCTCATGCCTGTGCATCTGCATTAAAGCTGCAGCTCCCGTAGATACCCAGGTGGGTAAATCTTCACAGGAATGTCAGGACGGGATTGCCCAAACTTCCTACGTTAGATCCTGCCCTGGCAAGTGGAGGACCATGTGCTGCCTAAGTTCATAACACCTTAATGAAGTCAGTCATCAGTCTGTTCTGGTCCTTTGCACAGAATAGATGTTGCTTTGCAGGAGCAAATGTATTAACAGGAAAAAGAAAATGAAATGAAAACCTGAGCCTGTTTAGAACAATGTATGACAAACCACTGAGTCTTGTGCCAGTATATTTACCTTGGCAGGCCTCCCCTCTCTCCTGCTAGAAGAACCAAGTTCTCTCTGCTATGAGAATTCTTTTGTGGATGTTTAAAAAAAAAAAAAAGAGACAGAAAAGAAAAACAAAACAACCACCCTGGAGCAGATCATTCATCATACACAGAGTGGGAGCATGAAAGGGGATTTGCTTTGACCTAGTTACAAAAACAAAAACAAAGAGACTTTCTCTAATTGCCCAAATGACTCAAGTGGGACTGGGTGTCAAAAGCAACAAATCTCTGCTTCCTTCAGAGCTGTATGTTAATACAGGGCACCAGGCTCCAGCCTGTTCCAGTGCAAGACCTGGAGCCCAAGAAAGCCCGGGTAAGCAAAAGCCAGCCAACTCCATATGTCTGCATGTACAAACAGGACCAGGAGCCAGGACAAACATGTTTCATAAATTATAACAAAGACAGTGGCTTTAAATGCTGAGAGTATCAGGGCTTTGAGGTTTGCTTTGCCAAGGGCTGCAGATGAGTGAGACTTTATTGCTTTACCATTCTGGTACTGCTGCAGGAAGAGTCTGTGTTACTGTCCAGCAGCATGTGCTGGTCTGTCATTGATCCACTAAGCCTAACTTTTTACTTCATAGGAGCCTGAGGGCAACTGCATATCCAACCTGCCATATGAACAAGGTGCCCAACTTTTCCAGGCACCAGTGAAAAGGACAGGGTTGGTACACTGCTATTGCTGGGTTTGGGGTAAAAAGAGCAAGATCTAATACAGATAGGGCTGTGGAATAAGAGCTAGAATGCAGGAGCAAAGGAAATGGAGGGAGATAAGGCACATGAGTAGAGGCAAGGGTTTTATGTAGATGTACAGGAGAAGAAAGTTAGTAGAAAAAAAAGGCCATTCGTCAGCTACAGAAAACAGCCTGCAAAAATCAATGTACAAGAGCTCTGAAGATGCCTGGATACAGCCAGGTAAAAAAAATTGTCCATTTGGCATCTCATTGTACAGCATTTCCATGACAGTTGTTCATTCTAGGAGACTAATTTCTAGGGGGCTAGAATTTCTGCTAGGAGCTATTGGGCTGACCCTTCATTGGAAATACATTAATTTAGGCAGCTGAGGACCTAGCCTTCAATTCTCATGCAGGGAGTGCTGGTGCTGTCCTCTGTGCTGCAGAGATGGGGCAAGCAGAAGGTTACAGAGACAGAACTTTTCTGAAACCCAAATAAAAGTGCTGGCTCTGTTCAGGTTTAGAGGGAAGGTTCACAGGAGTTTGTATTTTTTCCCCAGCTGTTTCACCATCTATTTTAGATGGAACTGTTTGATCTCTCTCTGCTTTGTGTTTCTTTCAGTTTCCCAAACAATAGGAGGAAGCTCTCCTGTTACGTGTGCTTGGGCCCCAACCAAGCTTTTCCCAGCTGGAAAAATCACTCCATGTATTACAGACAGATTTTTTTCCAGCTGTAATTACAAGATTCCCAGTTCCCTTATGCATTTTGTAAGGTAGGTACAGGCTGTCTTAAGGGAAACAATAGGACATTCCTGAGTGCTTAAACAACTGTTGTTTCCCCACCATCACCCCCTCTAAAACCAGAGGAGGGCTTAAGCACATTTGAGCAGTTCCGCTCAAGGTTACTGAGATCTCAGCTGAAAAAACATCCAGGGAGGTGCACAGCTCCATCTAATGCTCCAGCTTTGGTGACTAAGATACCCAGGCTCTTCCTGTTACCTGATTATATACACAAACACTCCAAATTCACCAGACTAGCTGGGAGGACTTGGCAAGCGCACAGGGAATATCTGTGCAAGGGGTTGCTGGCAGCACTGTCAGATAGATGTGCACAGCACAGTTTAGCTCAGAGGCAAGGCCATAACAAGGCAAGGCTCATGTTTGACCCAAGTATTCATCTACAGCAACAAACAGGTCCCACCCATGAGCACACATTCAGCAAACTTCATCTCTTCTTCCTCTGATGAAGACTGTCCAGCTGATCCTGACTGTCCCACCCCAACACACACCAGGTACAATATGGTTACTGTCCCACTGGATGAAAGGTGGGAAAGCGGACAAAGGAGAGCATTAATCCTGACTGCAATGCTTAGGAGGGAGCAGAAATAATTAGGCTATAGAATGGCTCTGGCTAATTGTCATCATCCCCTTGCCCTGCTGGGGAGAAGCGCCTTATTCTGGGGACCCTAATTCTTTCCACGATTCTCACGCAGGTAACGTCCAGTTGGGATCCTAGAGCATCTGGGCACTAGGGAAGCAAATGCCACTGCTAGCCAGGACCAGCATATGCAATGGAAATAAGGTAAGGAGTGGTCTTCTCCAGGCAGCAGCAACCAGAGGTAAACCTTCTACCACCTCCTCCCAACACTAAGTGAAAATCTCCCACAGCATTGTCTCACCTATACAGCTGTGGGCAGGACCTCTTCAGAGCAGCAGAGGACAGCCCCAGCTTGTTCTGGTTTGTCAACCGTGTCTTCCTCATAAGATCTCTCATTCTCCTCCAAGCATGACTCTCACCCTAGGGAGCAAAAAGAAACCACCACTTCAAGGACCAGAGGCAAGTTGCTGGCAGACTTCATCTGGCCGACATATGATACTTTGGGGTACTCTAGGGTGGTGGGAAGAGGGAAGTTTCTTTATTTCAGACAGATAGGGGTCAGGGCCCACAAACGAATTTTTAACACTGTGCAATGATGCCCAGTGGCCAGCCTGTACCTGTAATAGGACACAAGGAGACAAGATTGATGAAGTGTGAGTTAATACTATCCTTTTTTTGTATTTTGTTTGGTAACATTTCTCTGCCTAGGACTCTGCTGTTCTTTCTGCCTTAGGATTTCAGAGAGTGAGGGCACCTCACCGGTGAATGCTGAGTAGCTGCCTAAGGGCACGTTTCACCCTATTGTTATGCTGTACTAAAGGAGAAGATCGGTTTGGTTTCCTACCTACTCACATGCACGCAGGGGGCCTTTACAACAAAGCCCAAAAAAGCACTTTGACTCTCTTATCCTTTCTATTAGGCCAGGTGCATTGGTATCAGCCTTTTTTAAGGTGGCAACTTTTGTGGACCATGAATTAGAAGAGATCAAGCCTTTGTTTCCCTGTCATGTCCGCAAGCCACAGCTATTGGGCCCTTACATTTGAAATGCTAATAGAGATTATCAGGAGGTCAGGGAGTCCCAGGAGGCCATCTCTAATGTTTGTTCTCTCCAGGCCGGGCCCATCTGGACCTGTGAACTAAATGGAGCTGTGAATCAAAAAACTGAATGGTTTTTTTTCCTATATTGTTTTAAATTTCCTAAAGTGATGACTGGAAAACCTGGGGAACAGACCAAAAATTATCACGTCCCAGAACTAGCATAATGGAGAGAAATTATTCCCATTTCAGTGAAGTTCTCAAACCATTGTCACGTTCCTGGCATTGTCCTGCCCTGTCCCGAGGTTCCTTCTCACTGTGTGCTGGTGCTGGTGCGCCACCAGCAGAGCCATTACTACAGGAGTTGTGGCCACCTTGAGAGCACAACCTGGCAGCTGCCCAGCCACAATTAACAGCCCCAGTAATGCCTATTGCGATAGTTCTTCTTGGGGATCTGCACAGTTTTCAGTTCAAAACTTCAGATGAGGTCACGGCTCAGCTGAGAACTGCGACACCTGATTCAGTGCTATGGAGTTAATTGCCTGTAAGCGAGACTGTTTACTCAGGGAAATAGCAAACCTCTGTGTTTACTGCTAGGATTAATGTGTGCTGTGGAAGGGTTTTGCGGCCTCAGTAGTTAGTCCCTCGTTGTGCTGGTGTTGTCTCAGACAAGCAAGCACTGCTGATGTCGCAGACAGCCTGAGCAGCTGATGCTCCTGTCGCCCATGAGAGTAAACTTCGGGGGTGAGCAAACCGCTTTTGTTCATACAAGGCTGTGTGCTACATGGGCTTACTCTGTGATAATGCAGACACAAATTAAAGATATTCTGCAAAGGCAGTACATACCGAGATGTTCTTGCTGACGTCCAGAGCCTAAAAACAAAAGGCAAATACTTTGATAAATAACAAGACAGCGAGACCATCTCCCAGCGTTTGCAACAGACTAGGCTTTGTTCTCAGCTCTGCCCTGGAATGTACCCATAGCCTTGGTCGAGTCCTTTATCTCTTTTTAGACTCAGTCCCTCACACGTGTGATAATCCCTTCTTTCTCCTTCCACCTCTTGCCTCTCTTTTGTATTTAAACTGCCAGTTCATGTGTACAGTACCTAGTAGTCCGGAGATGAGTTTAACAGCCAGAATTCCCATACAGTGCCTGCACTGTAGGAATAAATGGGGCATTTCATGTTCAGGGTACAAAATCCAATACTAAGTGACAATACTAAGGTGTGATGTAACAAGAGAGGATGAGGATTCAGTTTAAAGAGCATGAATCTTTGTTCTATGTCCTGTGAAGTCATCAGAACTTCCACGTGCTTAAAATACTCTGGAAGCCGGCTGGACACAAGGCAGAGCATGGAATACCTTTCAGGACTCAGCCTTAATTTGGGTTCTGAAGTTCATTGACGTGTTTGTGACCTATTTGCAACTTTGGGGTGGAAATTTCACGAGAAGGTCTTTCCCATGAGAGACCTACTCCTTCCTCTTTCCTGTTGGGCTGGGAATACTCTGATTAGAGACTCTGCTCTGGCATTTCAGCACTTCTGATCCCCACCGGAACATGAAAGTGCTGAGGCAGACACAAACAATGGGAAAGAAAGGGAGAGGAAAGCATTCATCCTTGCTCCCTTGGACTTTAGTGACACAGATTTGCTGAAACACATTCCCTGGAATATGCTTTGAGGACTGGAGCTAATTACATTGATATGCTGCCAGTCTGGTAATAAGTGTGGCCAGCTAAGGATTGATCCACTAAAATTTTTATAAGTGGGAATGAATGCTTGGTTTAATCTCACTAGCATCAGTAGTGGAGATACTTATGACAGAGTCCAGACAACAAGTCATTTGGAGTTGGTGAGGACTAAACCCCATGCTGCTGTCTGCAGTGTTACTCTCCCCTGCACCAGTGATCCATTTGTGCCTTTCTTGGCATAAAGACATAGTCCTTCTTCATTTAAGGTTGGGAGCAGAGAGACACAGACCCCTCTGACCCTCGCTGGCCCAGCTCCGCTCGGTAGCAGACAGGGTTGGCTTGCTCTCCTGGCACCTCACTCTGATCTGCCTGAGCAGAACCTCTCTCTGCTTCCCCCACGGGTCCCACTCAGAGTCAGGCTCCAAGCTTATCACTCACCTTTCTTACTGCAGGGTCCTTTGACAGAAAAGCCTGTCCTTCAGCCATACTCCCAACTTCTCTGAACTCGTTCTCCTTGTTGTTCCTATTGTTTGATGACTTCCTGAGCCCCGCCATCGGCTGGCTCTTTCCTGATTCTGGGTATCTCTCACTTCCTGCAATGAAATGCAAGGACTTATTTCTTAGCAGTGTCCTGCTAGGATGGCCTCTGGGCAGCGCTGTCAGCAAGTTATGACTTCAGATGGGATGAGAACCCTAAGGACTTCAAGACTGGATAAGACCCCATGTGATCCCAAAGGCTCTGACTCAGTCCTGCTAGGAAGTTGTTCTGTGTTTCACCAGGTGTTAGAAACAGGCTTAAGTCCAAGGTTCGAAATAAACTAATCAGTCTCATTTAGCGAGCTGGTTCACATCTAACATTGGATCCAGACTTTTCATTTGGCTTTCTCATCAGTAGGCTGAGCCCAGTGTTTCTCAGCCTCCTGGAAAAGTTGGTCTCTGGATCCAAGCTTTGCAGCTGGAGCTTATTTCCACTTGGTCTATAGAATAAGTAATCCTCCAGGAATGTGTTCTGTGCCTACTTGACAGGGTAGAAGACTAACAACAGGCATAAGGCTTTCCATCTTAGATCAAATCCTACCTTTCCTGGGGGGTGGGGGGCTCCATTAATGGTCCCATTCAGGCACGCTAAATTTCCAAAAGACCTACTATATAATGCATTTATATGCAAAAGACCTACTACATAATGCAGACACAGCTGCAAAGCAAAAACCCCCGACTCACACACATGAAGCAGCCAGTGTTAAGATCCTTGGTATAGAGAGACCATTTTAAATTGCTTCTCTTGAATTTCAGCTAGGGTTCAGTTCTACTAAAACCTTGCTCTATTCCCAACTGTCTTTCCTAGGGAAAAGAAAGTGGCTGGTCAGCTTGTTTGACCAAGTGGTGGCAAATGGGAGGGCGGGTAAGAGGTGTTTGAACTCACCGTTGCAGCTGCTCAGCTTCTCAGTGTTCGCTCCTATTTCTGGGATGATGGAAAGATCAGAAGAGTTTCCAGTCTGAACCAAGAGGCTGTGAGGTCTGCTCCTCCCAGCAAAACTTGTTTTCATGTCTTGATATGGGTTAAGGAAGATGCTGGCAGCTCCACAGGAGCAATGCTGCAGAAGGTACTCCTATACCAGACAAAAAGAAAGTATGCAGGCTCTCAGGCTGCGACAGCCCAAGATAACATGTGGTGCGACGGTACAGAGAAATTGTAAACGTTCCAGCCCAGAGATGTCCATCCTTGTCCTGGGACCCACCAGAACCTGGACAAATTATTTAATTCTCTAAAAGGCTGAACAGCCTGTAGTTAGTAATACAGAGCTTTCATGGCTTCATTAGCTTTTAACTTATATTGCCTGGTACTCAGCATCTTTTCAGTTTGTTTCCCAGAAGGAATTGAATACAAATTTCTAAACAGAGAGCTGCTCAGCTAAGGCATTAGGGTAAATAAACAGATCAGTTATAACAATGACTCATATTTTAAGATGTTATTTGTTTTGGAGCATGCACAGACAACAATATCTTGTATTTTTATTGATGGGATGCCATAGTTTTCTTGTGTGTTACCAGCCAGATTGACTGTATGTGGTACGTCAGCCAGCGTACTTCTGCTGTTGCTGGTGGGGTGAGGAAGGGGAGATTTTCTACTTTGCACAACCATGTTGCAGAAGAGTTTAGTAGGGCAGGAAGGAAGGAGAGCTTTATCCAGCTGAAGCAGAAAGGGAAACAAACTGTTTATTGGTGTTGGAACCAGGATAGGCCAACACCAGTGCTAAACTGGTGCTGGAGACCCCCACTTCTCATCTGGATAGGTTGTCACGGCAGTGTGACACTTTGCATTACCTATACCTTTGGGAGATGCTTAGCAAATCTGATGAAAGATGCTGGTTTTGGCCCATGGTATTATAGACTTCCCTGTAAAGCAAAGGATGCGGAGCAGCAGTGTTCCCTTTGTGTCCCGGGATCAAAGCCGTCCTTTCAGTGGTGATGTCTGTGCACCTCTCAAGAACAGCATTGGGAGCATTGGTTATCTACAACCTTCATGACCAGCTCTTAATACCATGCTAACCCATCTCTGTTTTGGGGGTTATGCCTTCCCTAGCCATGTCTGGGACATGGAAACCTTGCCACGCTCATAGTCTGTGGTGGTGGTTTATAAAGGAGCCTTTGGACACCCTCCAAATTGTGGATGGCAACCTTCAAGTTTCATGGCAAATGGGGTAGCAGCATTCCTCTTCTGTTCAGAGGGGCTATGACTGAAGAACAAAATGATGGAGAGCTGCTCAAATATAGGAGACGCAGGCACCACGGGATACCTGAGAGTGCCCGGTTTTGTAGACTACACTGCAAGTGCTGAATGTTACATCTGAGGATCCAATTCCCCACTGAACAGTATGAGACAGATGCATCTGAGAAGACACTGCTGAGAGATCTTCAGAAGTACCAAAAAGATCAAAGTTTCAAATATTTAAATGAAAGCACGGTGCCTTTCATTTCAGTGGGAGCTGGAGAAGGGGGCATGTACACCAGATGAGTTTGCAGCTTGGAAGAGTTACTTCAAGCAATGACTCACAGTTGTAAAGCTTCAGGAAATGTGTTAACAATTCCCAGGCTCTATGTAGGAGGCTGCATTCCTCCGAGTGTGAGAGATGGGTACATGGAAATGACAAGCTACTCTGCTCTGCAACCTGACTCAGAACTTGGCTTTGGCTCTGAGGGGGAGTCAGTCACCTACTGCAGATCCAGTCCCAGCAGGTGGGAGAGCAGCACCAGGGGAACAATGACGCTATCGGGAGAATAAAAGAGTCGCCACAGCACGTCTGGGAAGAAATAGCTGAGTGTGACAAATCCTTTCTGTTCCTTTGGGGAGTGATAAAATAAACAAAAAGCAGGGGAGGAAAAAATATGGAAATCTGGTGTGATTACTGAAGAAGAGGTGGGGTAGAGCTTAACAAAATATGCAGGTGCTAAAAAATGCTGACAGAAATGCGAGGAAGACTCTGAAACTATTTGCAAATTTCAGTCAAATTTTCCAGCTAGCTCTGGCTGATAAAAACGACAAATGGGAGCACTGAAATGTTTCATGTCAGAGATTCTTCAGCTGACAGCTCAGGAGCACAGGAAGGGGAAAAAAAGAATGGAGCTGGGTCATGGTATTACTTCTCTTTCCCCTTGTGTCTGTTTTGTGAGCAATTCTGGGATTTTGACAGTTTGAAACCAGAAGGAAATGAAAGATCTTATAATTCAAAATACAATTGCTAAGGAGCTCTGTGGATTTTGTTTTGATAGCATTGAGGAGAGATGTGTTCTTGGGAAGTTTACAACTGTAGAGAAGTAAAAGTTACTGACTTAGAGCAGGCCATTGCATGAGGTGAGAGGGGTGCTTTTTAACTCAACAGAAGCAAGCACATCTGGGAAACAAAATGGAATAAGAACAGAAACTCAAGCCCAGCCTCAGGAAGCTAAGCCCATTGTGGTGGGTGAGGCCTCCCTGAGGACCAGAGTACCTATACCAGGTGGGTGTTGGATGTGGTAAATGGGCATCTTCCCTCACACAGAACTTTCTGTTTGGGCCTTGAGTTTATTACTCAAGATACATTACTCTATTACTCAATGGAAGATACCATGGTGTCTGCTTACCTCTTTTATCTGACTCATCTTCTGCTCTTTCTGCAAGCTGCACACTTGTTTTTGGAGACGCAGGTTGTGCTCCTGAAGCTGCCCAATCTTCTCAATCAGTTGGCAGATGTGCTCCAGGTATCCCAGACCAGATCCCAGGGCTTTGCTGTTACCTTGGTTCACCTGCAATGACAATGCATCTTGGACCATGGAGTAACAACAGCGCAATTCTTACTAGGAGCTGAGAGCCCTGCACGTTCCTTACAGTCATGTGCTGTGATAAGGTCAGGCTTCCTCTTGCAAGGTGCTTTGGTCTTACCACAGATTTGAGCTACAGCATCACTTGCTGAAGCTCTTTTCTCGATTACTCAGCAATTTCTACTGTCACAGAGATTCTTCTGACTGATCACAGGCTGATGCAGAGGAAAACCTCATGACATCCTGTTTCTAGTTCCACCTCCCAGGCTAATTTTTGTCTTTTACTGGCCACAGAAGCCTTACGAACAAATGTGGTTCTACTGTATGCTCTAGATGGTTGGGGTTAGTATGGCTCCCTCAGCCCATAGTCCTCAGTGCAGAGTACTCTTACATGTACTGAAGCTGAGCTTGGCTCCTACCCAAAGGCACGTATCTGCAGGTTGCACTGATTTGCAGAGTTGTGACCAACTTGAGAGGGTACACTTTGTCTGCTGTACTCAGACCCTCCTCACTGGTGTGTCTGTGAGAGAAATGTACTTGAATCAAGCTGCCAAAGTGCAAGAACATCTTTCCACTAGCCTTTAGCAGATCCCAGCTTACATCCCTGCTGCTACTTTCTCAGTCTTGAAGAGATGTCTGAAGAAAGTCTGCAGGATCAACTTTTCTGTCTGGCCGTGGAAGGATAATCTCTACCACCAATTTATCTTATACCCAGGACCTGCCAGAGTCTCACTGCTACTCAGCTAAGCGCAGTGCTGGAGACAGAAAGTAATCCTATGGCAGAAGAAAAGCTTCCCAGCCTCCTGCTCTGCACCTCACCGTCTCTGGTGCCAGGACTTCCCCACGCACAGCGAGTGTCCTCCCCTGTGCCGTGATCAGACTGTGTCGAACGTGCTGCTAACAAACACATGCAGGAGCTCACTTCCACCTTGGCGCTGCCCGCTGATGTGCGTGTGATATCAGTGAGTAAAATAAGCCTCAATCTTTACAAAAGCAGTGCTCTAAGTTTATCTTACTTCAAAAAATAAGTTCCCTCTACAAAAGCAGGAAGCTTACTCTGTCTCCTTTCCCACAACAATCTACATTTTTGGGGAAATGCCAGCCCTGGGACTCTTCCTGTCTTTTCATTATGTCAGAAAGCTCATGGTGTGTTCAAAAATAATCAACATTAGGATTTACTTCTTTTTAAACAAATGATGATACAACGTTATTTATAAACAGGTATTATTAAATCCAGATGCTTTTGTGTCTGAAGTTGGGACAGAGGTTGTTGACTCCAAGTCAACCAGTCATTCATTTCATGACTTTTATTTTCCTCTCAGGGAGAGCCTGCAAGAAGCGGTGGCAAGACAAAAGTTACTCAGCCATAAAACTGAGTACTTACTGGGGCTGTGCAGTGGGAAGGGGCACAGCCCCAGGACCCAAAGGGAGAACAAAACCTATGTGGTATTCGGTGGGAAAAGCTTGAATCAAAAGCACTATAACCAACATACCTGAAAGCAACCAGGGATTTGGGGGTGCCCAGCTTCAGAAGCAGAATTTTCAGAAAGTACACGGGTATCACCTTCTGAAAATTTGGCCATCTTGAGCTGTCCCAAAATGAACGGTCTTTTTTTGTACACTGTTCCAATAGACAGTCAGAAGTTCCTTGTTATTCCTGAAAATATAGCCTTTCTGCCACACTGTACCCTCTTTTTGCATGTCTAGCAACTCCCCTTCCTGCCAGTATGCTACTGCATGACTGGTGGCATGTCTGTACTGCCCTAAGGGTACACCGGAGCCCAATCCAACCCATCATAGCTGTGGAAACACAAGGGGAGGCTACAAGGGACAGAGGAGATCTTGGAGAATAGGATGAAGTAAAACATTTGGCTCTAACTTAGATTGGAGAAAAAGAATGAAGCATTTAACTGTGACCTCTTTCAGTTAGAGACCCTCTTTTTGTTACATATTTGTCCTGTGCTTAGTGTTGTACGGTCCTGCTTCATGTCCATGGCTGCTGGGTTTGTTTGTTTAGGTGGGCAGGGGGAGGAAAAGAGAAGGAGGCCTTGATTTTCCGTGTGTCTAGAGCTGAAGGCTCTGGAAAGCAAAGGTGTGTTTGGGACAGGTATGGAGAAAATCTGGCTTTTAGCAAAAGTTAGAGAGAATCTCTAACTCCTGAGAGTAAATACAGGTGCCCAGAAAATGAGAGGGAAAATGCGTAGAGTAGTTGCTCCAGGTCTTGGAGCAAGGTGGATCTACCCCTGAAGAGGACCTAAACCAGACTGAAGGTTGGACTCTATGCTGAAGATCCCTGTTTCACAGCCAGCCTTCAGAGGCTGCTTAGGGCAGTTTGGGCTATTTGATAGCAAATTAATCTGCATTTTATTGAAGTGATCTCAGAAAGCACAAATCAGGCAAAGCCTCCAGTGCCCACACATTCCTGCAGGGCCAGCCTCCTCTGTGGTCAGAATGCAATGGTAGAATCTTTTAGGGATGTGCTTCACCCTGCTACAGGGCCTGTTAGCATCAGGATTGCTCAGAGAGGGCAGGTGTTCTATACAGGACATTTGTGTAATCTAGCTGGTTGCTCCCAAAACAAGAGAGGGTCACTCCAGGAAGCCTTCAAGGACTTTGTTTTTTTTATAGACTGGAAATACCTAAAGAACCCAGGCTACCTTTTGGTGTTGCCAAGTGCGGCATAGACTCTGGTCTGTCATGTTCTGGTCTAAATATTTTCCTCTCAGCACCTGTGAGACAGTTTCATGCAAGTAGTGATGAGTGAGCAACCACAGGAAAACTGCAAACATTT
This sequence comes from Mohoua ochrocephala, assembly GCA_013398855.1. Taxonomy (NCBI): domain Eukaryota; kingdom Metazoa; phylum Chordata; class Aves; order Passeriformes; family Acanthizidae; genus Mohoua; species Mohoua ochrocephala. Next base: position 123,173 of record VZTA01027019.1, read on the forward strand.
TACATTTTCTTCCATTCTCTGTCCTCCCAGTTGAAGCTTCATGACTGAAATTTGTCTTACTCTCCACATGGGAATTGTCAAATAGTGTTGGAACAAAAGCTGTGTGCCCAGTTTTGAGTTGATGAAGCCTATGAAGAAGGAAAAACATCTTGCCTACTTTTCTGTAAGGTGAAGACGTGGAGGATCATACAGACAATTTATGAATCAAATGGTAAAAGCTTCTCTAGGAAAGTAAGAACACAATGCATAAATAGGTGCCAGATTTTGCTTTTAGGTACGTGAGACTGAGCCAGACCCTCATCTGGAAGAAAGAGAGTTAAAGGCTCACAGCTACTCTATGCTCAGTTACTCACATTACATTTTTTTGACCCTGAGGAGTTAAGGTGCACTACATTGACTGTACACCTGGGTCACTAAAGAGGGATCTCTGCCCTTGTCAGTGCTCACCTGACTAAGTTTTGGGGACAGGTTTTCAGTATGTGTGTCCCTGGCAATAAACCGTGACAGTTGTGCTGGCCCGCAGATTTCTTAGGAAGCTTAAAAATACAGGATCAGCATCTGCACTGGGAACTTTGGCTTACCAAGAGCCCTCTAGTCAATATTTTGATTGCTGTAAATCACATCTTTTCCTCTGAGGCTACCCAGCTCACAGCGGTGGGAGCCTGTCCTCTTGTCTCTGGGGAACATTGTGCTCACTGCAGCATCTGAGCACTACGAAGATTTGAAGTTCAGTGGGAGCTGCAAGAATGAGAGCTGCTTTCAAGCCTCATGTCCACCTGATGTATAATCAAAATCTGCACGTCTGATCATCTAGTCAGCACTTTGTCCTGCCTCATTTCAGCCATTATCTGTTACCTGAGTGCATGTGATGGGCTTTTCTACAATTGGGCTCAATGGAGAGCTGTCCCGGGCTAGACTTGGCAGCAGGAGCTGAAGACGACGGGCAGTTTGCAGAAAAGCTTTTCTTTGTTCAGACAAATGCTCACTGATGTATCTTGCATTGCCTTAGGTTTCTGTGCTTCACACAACGCTCTTCACCTTTCTTGTGGATAGTTCTGGGTTATACAGTTTTGGGTTATACTATGCTCCCTCCTGCCATCCATCCCTCACTGCGTGCTCTTGCCATGTGAGCGTGGCCAGTACAGGCAGCACGGTCACTGTGCCACCGGACAGGGAACGTAATCACAAACCTCCCACCACGGGCTCAGAGCAGCCAATTAGTGACGCCACAGGCTGAGCGGGAAGCATTTGTCACTGGCAGCTGACAGCACCGAAAGGCTTGTGAATAACAGGAAAGAGAGGGATCGTGCTGTGTATTTCTGACGGCTCCACCCTGCTGTCCAGGAGGGGCTGTGCTTGCTGATAGCTTCTGGTTTCCTCCGAGCGGCACGCACAGGCTATGGGGCTGACCATCACAGGTAGCCCTATCCTTCCCCTGAACTGTACCACTCTGTAGAGAAACATTTTGACTGCTTTGGCCCGGGACAAATAGCACTGCATGAATAATGATTTTTTTTCCTTTAATGATGACAGTGCTCCCACCCTCTTTCTTCTTCTGGCAGTATGGGCTGGGCTGACTTTAAATGTAAACTTTATGGAGTGTGAGGAAGTGTTTGTAAAGCAAAAGCATCAAAAGCCATGTATCTTCAAACTTCAAGCTTAAAAGGAAATGCTTTTATTTAGGCTTCAAAGTTCTTTCTCTTTTTGTTTGACAGCTTCCATTTTCTTTCATCTTTCAAAATGTAGGCAAATTTCAAAATAACAACTGTTCAAAACAAAAGATCAGAAAGCTTTGTCTAAAAATGCCGAACTGAAATGATTTGATGTATATTTTCAGCCAAAGCCATTCACCAACTGAATCCAAATGGTCAAAACATTTGGTCATTTCCAGTCTCTCTTTTTCAGCATTTTCCTTCCTGTTCTCTTGGAAGTGGCCTCAGCAGCGAGGGACGGTCAGGAGGGATCAAGGGACAACTTCATCCAGAGACCGAGTCCTTGTTTGGCTGTGGTGAGCCAGTGAGCACAGCTGGCATTGCCGCAGCCAGCTGGGCTGGGGAAACTCGACTGCTCTTCTGTTACTTGAAAGTTCCCAAAACCATCAACAGAACTGAGGAAGAAGGTGTCATCTATAATTAAATAATGCTTTCACCTAGCATTAATTATAAGCCAGTGTAAGCACTCTTGCATTTCTATCAACATTAATTTAATGCAGCAGGAATAGATTTGATGGAGCAATTTGGTTTGCCATGTTCTTGCCGAGCAGGGTGGGAATATGCTGTGCTGGCCTGCTTTCTTTCAGACAACACACTGATTCATTTCCAGGGGTATCTGAGTCCCTCAGAAGAAAACAGGCCATAGCAGAGATTGGGTTTTAAGTACCATGGTGTGTCTTGGACAGGTTACAGGCAAATGTGAAAACCACAGAGAAAGCCTGGAGCAGAGCCTCAGATGGGATGAACCAAGATGCATCTGTCAGCTGTATGATGAGCAGATGATCATCTGGACATCGCGTCTGAACAGGTCTCTGTTGTATGACAGTGAGGACAGGTCAGCCTGGTGCAGATTTGGTGAGGGCAGAAGGCTCTGCGTCTACCAGAGGCTGTCCTGGTGCTCTGAGGCACACAGAGCAGCAGCTGCTGCAGGGCTGTGCAGCAGCCCGTGGGCATTTCTTGTCCCAGTCAACTTTGGTGCTACCTGGCATCCCAGCAGTTTGAGGAGGGCTGCTCTTGAGATACAGCAGCCTGGAGGTGTGCTGTGAAGAGGGGCAAACTTCCCCAGCATCTAGGTCACAGCTGTATTTATACAGCTCAAAAAACAAAGACAGAAAAGTGCTCTAGGGCACAGAGCTTTAGCACTCAGCCAGTGAGGATATTAAAAAGGAGGGGAGATAAGCCACCAAGAGCTTCATTTCCTCTTCAGCTTCTTTCTAATTTATTCTCTTGTTTATTTAAATGCTCTGCTTTGGGAAACTGAGGCTCCATTTCACCAAGGAATTCCATGGGCATACAGAGCTGTCAGACAAGACCAAATCTGGCTGCAAACTCTCCAGAGTGCAACAGAGAATTTAAGTAACTTTTAATGAAGTCTCCTTATAGTCAGATTCTGCTGCTCTGATCCTTTCTTGAACTCTCTGCCACATGGCCAGGTCTGTTTGGGATCTGTGCAAAACAGACATCTGTCTTCTGCCATGTGTGAGACAGCTCTGGGGAGGCAAACACTGCTCAGATGGATCATGTGTTGCTTGTACTGCCTTGATATGCAATGTTAACAGAGATGGGACATCTCTGACCTTCCTCACTGCTCAAGAGGGTTTGGCATGCTGGAGAGGAAGCCCATTGCCTGATTGTTCAGGGCAGCGAGGTCATGGTTAAACTGTATGCACAGCACACATCACTTGTTACTTGGCTTCCTCCCACCCCTCTCCAGTTCCAGTTCATCACTATTACCACAATGAACACCCCAAAAAGAAATCCCCGCTAGGCACCATTTGATGCTTTTGTGTGCTTGTGTGACCCTCTTCACCTAGTCTGCCCTTCTCCTTTCCCTTTGCTCATGGGGCTCTTTGGTCTGTCTCTGTCAAGAATCAGCTCCCCGCTGAGATCTTTGCTTTGCTGGTTCCTGGAATCCACTGCAGCGTGCAGGCAAGGCAGTGATCTGTCTGCACTTCAGCAGCATGAGGCTTCAGGTAAAGAACTGGGGAGAGTGCTTACCAGCACCTGCTATGGGAGAAGGTGCACAGAAGGGCTTTTTATTCTCTTGTCGGTGGCACAGGGTACCCAGCAAGGGGGAAGACAGGGAGTATGGAGTGGGACAACCTGCTGAAATTAGGTCTTTGCAGTTTGGTCCTTCACAGCTATGTTGGCAAGAGAAAATGGCATCTCCAACTCCAGCCCAACAAAAATCTGAATTTGTGAATTAGTTCCCTGCTCATGCATTATTTGAGACTGTTGACTCAACAGGACACAACAGGCCTAGACAGAAATGAATTATCCCTTAGACAAGTTCTTTACAAATTTCAATGCCCCAAAAGCAGGCCAGCTGTTCCCAGAGACAGGAATAACCTGGTCTTGAAAATAAACCTGTGTTCTGACCCCCACCCCACGTATCAGAGGATGATGACTACCTTCATAATCTTCATTTTGAGACCAGAATCAAGTCCATGCTCTAATCTAGGGCTTTTTGGAGCACCAGATCTCCATGAGTCATTTGTCATCCTTACCCAGACCTGATAGTTACGAATTACTTCAGAATTTTACTGGTATGAAAAGAAATCTTAAAAATCAATTACCATTTTTTACTGGTTACAACAGTTTCAGGGGAGATATTCTAAACTCACTCAGATGTGTCTAGTTTGTGACAAAAAGGACTTGAACACTGACTGGGGTGTTTGGACAGGCCTAGATTTAAGATTCAGTTTAGGTGTTTCTCACCTCACTCAGTCTACAGCATTCATCCATGTATTCATCCAGACTGTCACTTGTGGGGTACTTCTTCAGCTGATGTTCATGGATCTGAAGGTCTTGCATGCTGCCAAAATTCTCTGGGAAATTGTCAGCAATTGTCTTTGGCTCTTCTATGGGACCTGGGGTGGAAAGAGTGCTTTCCCTGGAAAGGTCCATCTCTGGGGTAGGTTCCTTTTCTGGAGACTGCGTGTCTCCCTGGTCAAAATGTTCATCAGGACTTTCTTCCTGAGGGACATTGAAGTCTTCAAGTGAAGCTGTAGGATCCTGCGCAGCATCTGCCCCCTGACTGTAGTACTCAGCTTGCTTTTTGCTCTCTGGATCTTGGAGGCTGACTTTTCTGGCATGTTCTTTACATGTTCTCATTAACTGATGGTCAATTTCTGGAGAAGAAGAAGTGCTCAGCACACCCGAGTCACAAAATGAGTCTCTGCTGGGAAGCACAAAGCTCTTCTCCGAGCCCGTCGGCGTTGATGGAGAATTAGCGCCGCTCGGCAACTCAACCCCCGAGTCCTCAGACTCAAATTTGGAGAATCTGTGCAGCCGGCACTTGGACTCGAAGGCGCTGAGGTCAGGCAGGGTGGCTACATAGTCAGTGCTTGCCAGGCCATCCACGTAGTCTGGATCTGCTGGTGCCGCTGCTGCATCTGGGCTTCCCAGGCAGACTGGTGGGAGACTGGTACTGGGAAGATGGGACTCTTCTGTGCAGGCTGCGTTAGCTGGAGCGTCTGGGATTAACCCTGGGTTTTGAATTCCTTCATTGCTCAGTATCTTCATGTGTGTTAACACGACTTCGTCCTCAGCAGGTGGGCTCTTCTTACCTGCTTAAAAGAAAACAAGTAGAAGGTCACAGGAGGCTACAAAACTCAGTGTCTAATGCATCCCCTGAGGGATGTGGAATGTAAAACTGCCTGCACCAAGGCAGTAGAGGGGGACAGCCCTAATTTGTTTTCCTTGAGTGATATGAACCTTTCTTGTAGGCTTTGCTGCAACAAAAGCCTTGTGTTTCAGAGCCTCAGAGTCCTTCGGGGGGCTCATAAAAGCACAATTCTGATTTGGTAGATAGGTAGAAAACAACACCCGCATATAGATGGAGAGATGTACATGTTCTTTCAGCCTGATAGACATTAATTTAAGGCTCAAATATTTTCCCCAATTAAATGTATTCTGAACCAGCAGAAAAAAAGAGCAAAATGAAATCACTCTTTCAATGGGCTTAAGTGAATTTTGGGTTGCAACAAGCAATTTGCAAACTCTTTGGTATTCTCTCCGGTATTCTCTGCTCACATACAGGTGACAAAAATCAAGTTCTGATAAAAAAAGCAAATAAGGCACTGTAGATCTTTTTCACTCCCTGTATAGTTTTAGCTATGAAGTAATGTTTTTAAGTGAACTCCTACCTTATTTGTAAAGACAAAAGAGATGGGGGCAGTCTTGTTCAAGAGCTTTTTGCACACGGACAAAGAAGACTTGTTTTCAAATCACAATTGTTTTACACAGTAATGGGATAGAACAGTCTCTGGATGAAAGGCTGATCTTTAGGAGTCAAAGATCTGCCCCCAGGTTCTTCTTACTGTTTTTCTGAATATAATATTTCATAGTGCAGACTTCTGGATCACGATGGTATGAGAGCCAGTGTGAAAGTTCTGCACCTACCCTTCAGCAAACTACAAATCTCAGTTCCAAATATGTATGTTTGTGGATTTGGGACCAAGAATTGATGCAGAACAAAACTTCCGTTTCTCTGGTATCTTTTCCCTTGTTAGTGTGCCTGACCCAGAGCACCTCAGAGGGCTACAATGCATACACTTTCCTGGATGTCTTACTTTCTACTTAATTCCCCTCTTCTATTTCTTTTTGCCTGAATCAATCCAGCAGCAGCTTCACAAACTCACTCCCAGTAATGTAACTGTCTCTAGGTAGGCAGGAAAGCCTGGGATCCACCCCACCAGCAGTGGACCAGGGAGACCTCTGCTGTGCAGTTCTTCTTCACAGTAACCCAGGAAGCTCCCTGTTTCAGAAATAACCCATTTTCCAGCTTTACCTCCTCCGGCTTGCTTTCTGCAATGTACTCAAACAAGGGAGACTTTTGCTCACTAAGGCCAAGCTAACTCTTACATGGATCATTTTCTACTTTATTTGAATTCCCTTCATTTGATCTTGAGAATTTCCTGAGATATCACTGAAACACACCTTTTGCTGTTCATAGACACCTACTGATTTAATATTTTACACTGGATTTTCATAAAGAGCAGTCAGTGATAGTCTGATGGGCTTTTTGTGGCACATAGTGCTAATACCCCTTATATAAGATTTGTTTATCATATACAGAATTGCACTGCCTCCCTTAGCAGGATTCACAGGCATCTTCCCAGTGCAAAGAGCCATGTTTGGGACAGTCAGTGCCAGACCTCAGCAATACAACACCAGGATGTTGCTGTGATGAGGGACAAGAAGAAGACATTGCCCAGGAAAGCTCATGAGGAGCTGCCTGTGCTCGGCTGTGTTGTTATTCTTCCACTTTTGAGATAAGCATGAAGGACACTGAACTGAGGACAGGGAATAAGGTGACTGGTTTGCAGCTTCACACACAGCAAAACACCAGCTGTAAGAGGGAGCTGGGTGCCAGGTCTGGGAAGGAGGAGGTGGAACTGAGTTACTTTGATTTGGAGTCAAGAGGATCTACCTGCTCAGCTGCAAACACCTCTTGGCACAAGAGACAAAACGTTGTATCTGCATGAAAAACACAAGGCTTACAGGCTCTTCTGATGGCATCACTACCCCAGCTGGCCAACAAAACCACTGAGAGTCAGGAGGAGAGCAGTTGCATTCCTGCAATTATTTTTAAGAACAAACCATACAGCTGTCACTCTTACCAGGAATTACTATATGCAATGGTAGTTCCTTCCCACAGACTGATTGCTTTCACTTATTAATCATGCCATGCTTTCCTTTGACTGGAGATTCTCTCACTTCTTTCAATCTGCCCCTTTTTTTTCTTGCTTAACTGGTTTCACCCTGGCCTACACAAATATTTCTTTGTCTAAAATCAGGAAGCAGAATATTAAAATGAGGTCTTGCTACTTACTCTCTTAGAAGGAGATGTCAGATGCTTTAATGTGTATCTTTTATGACTACAAAAGCTGCAATGTGAACAAGACGGTTCGGCTGGAGTAGAAAAAATAGAAAATAAGATGAAATCTTTGACCCTCTGTGGGATGGCCGCCTTGATGCCAACAACAGTTCTTTGCTCTCCCCTTACTGTGGTCACTAGCAACACGTTTCACAAAAATTGTTTAGCTGTTCTAGGCTGCGAACCATTGCTCTCAGTACTGCCAGGTCCTGCTAACCACAGTGTTTGAGCATCTCTGATTTATTCTTCCAACGCCCTGTGATGATGCAAAATGTAATCATCCCCCCACCACAAGATCAGAATAGTGGCAAAGGACAACAGGATTTTGCAACACACTTAGGTACCTCATCCTCGTTCATTCAATAACACTTTCCCGTGGTCAGTGAGGTCATTTGTGCTACAGCAGAAAGATCTCTGATGATTAAGGCAGTGACCTCAAACTCAAGTTATTCTTGCTGCACCTCACTGACAGAACAGTCTCTCTTCTTCCTCCCTGTTAACTGGATTATAGAATCTAAACCGTGGGGCCTCCAACAAGCAGATTGTTCCTGCTACAGATCTCGAAAGAGGCATACAAAAACACTCAGCCCTTTCAAGCATATTGCTAACAAACATCAGAATGGTGCAATTAAAGCTCATCTGTGTAATTACCAAAAAAAAAGTGACACAGACCCTCAGCTGCTATAAATTAACTTATTTCCAGGGCCCTTAACAGAACTGTGTCAGCTAATTTTGGCTGAGGGCTTGGCCTGTAAGTGCTTTGTTCAGCAATACCAGGGGCCCTGAGTAAAGCAAGGAAGGGAGATAACTCTCGCCTGGCACTGGAGGGAGCGTGCTGCAGGGGTATGGTTACAAACAATCCTGCACAGGGCCTTCTGAAAGGAGGTGTGAAGAACTTCAGAGACCTGAACGGTGGCATTAACAATGGTAAGATGTATTGACTTGTGCTGGAGGCCAGCCAGGTTTGACACTGCTGTTCCTGGGAATTCAGCCAAGATTTTTGTTGTTGTTGTTTTTTGTTTCTTTTCCCCTGGACTGATTTTCCACACCCCTCCGGGGTGGGGGTAAGGTAGCAAATGCTGTAGCTTTTAGGAAGCTGGCTGGTACGCTGGTGTGGCAGCCAGGGAAGGAGTAGAGTTTTGTGTGCATGCTTCAGAATCAGTACAGGTTCCTGAAGCATCTTCAACATGTGTGCCCAGGCTAAACATTGTCTCAGGTTAGCTTGTGCTACTTGCCCAGTAGCCCCCTCAAAGAGTTATATGGCCCTGTAATCACCCTAGAGATAAACAGGGTTCCCTGGATTGAAATCTATGCCTGTAACTGATGGTAAGTGATCATGTGTAGCCTTGGGAAGCTGGGTTTCCTGTGCCTGTAAAGCTGGAGAAGCAGCTTCTTCCCAGCTCACAAGGAGGTGGTGACAGTGAACTAGCTGAGACCTGAAGGTAACTGGTAGGGAGTGAAAGGAATGGATGTGTCCCACCTAAGTCTCTAGAACTTTGCTCTGCATCATTTCCGAATTGCTTTCTAGGATATTTCTATGTTGCAGTTGGCACAGCCTAATAGAGAAACTTAAATCTTTCAATACCCTCTCATCAGCTCCTGTCCTAAGGCTTCCCTTTCTTGGGACTTTTAAGTCCAACTGTATTTTTCCAGTTGCACAATAACTAGCATCTGCCAGGACTCAGCCTGGTGTATTAGTACAGAGATTTCTGACCAGGAGAAGGAGAACAGATACCTAAACATAAAATTACTTTCAAGCAATTTCTTTATCCCAAGTAAGTTGGATGCATGAGATGAACTCAAAGAACTGCCCAGGCAAAACTCCTATGCATTTCCAGTCCTGCTCTAGCCCAATTCCAGCAAAAGCTCCCACCCACCTTTCTAGTAAACCAAGCCAAAGTCTATATCCAAATCCCCATGCTCCAAAGTACTGAAACCCATGTCTGATTTTTTCTTTTTTGCGTCTATGCCTGTGGCTCAAAGCTCTGTTTCACTGGCAATTCCTTCAGTGCAAGACCTGTTAAGCTCTGCTACATCCCTGAGAGGGTCCTCGGCCTCTGATGCACTGACTTAAGTATCCTAGCACACGGTCTTCTGATTTGTGCGACTAATGGAAGCACTGGTGGATGGGAAGAGGCCAGGATGGCAGTGGAATGAGTGCTGCTACTGGCAGTAGAGGGCCATACCATACCAGCACTGCCCTTTCCTGCTCTCCTCCCTTCCAGTCTCTGCCACCTGTCTTCTCAAAATGTTCATCCTGATTTATAGGCTACTTGGCATTGGGAGAACCTCTGTTAAACACGGCGCAACTGGAGCCGAAGCTTTGCTTGTCTCCATCTCCCACTGTCTTACAGAGAATAGCAGAGCCATGGCAACCTTCTGCGTGTCCCCAGAGCTGCTGCAAGGTCCATGTGCCCAGCAAACCCATCCACAGTGGGTGGTGCGGGCAGGCTTGTGCAGGGTGAACAGCCCAGAGATACTCAGAGAATCTATTCCTCTCCCTGCTACTGTCTGCCGCAAGACGTGCAACATCCTACACGCTGCAGTTCATAAGGCCAGTGCTTTCCAACTTTACTGTGCCACCAAAACTAAAGGGCATCACCAATGGCTTGGGTTGCTCCAGTAGCAGGGACTTGGCACAGCTGCCCTGCAAAGGAAGACCAAAGTCAAACCACATCGCTCCTACCAATCTGCTTAGCCCTGAGTGCAGGAGTGAGGTGCACGTGCAAAGCGCCAGAAAAGGTTTTTCAGCATCCTATACAGGACACAGCCTGCCTAGTAACTCCCCTCTGGCTCCAGCTGCGCCAAGGATTAAACCCTGCCATGCAGGACTGGTTCTGTGATGTGGCCTCCGAGTAACAGACTAAGAGATGATTGTCGCCTTTTGAAGAATCATTAGGTAGCAGTGAGTAGTGCACTGGAGTCAAACTCATGACCTAGAAATGAAAGGCTGCCTCTCCCATTCAGTCCTTGCATTCCCTCATTTTCCTTCCTTCCCTTACAAAAAGACTCCCTTAGTTCTGTCACTGTGCCACATTCTCTAGCACTGCTGGCAGTACGGCTCAGGTGGTATTTCCCTTTCATTTCGAAGAGGTGGAGTTTTTTCTCACCAATGATGAGGTCTCAATTTCCCAGCATTTAAGAGAGAAGGGGTCACTTCCTTTCTGAAACAATAGGCATTTTTTGCTGATGACTTTTCCCCCGTGTGTGCTGAGGGGTGGGGCTGGGCGCTGGGGCCGTGCTGGCATCTCCTCAGCAGCCCCCACGGAGAGCCTGCGGGAGCCGTGTCACCTCCCCGGCTTGGAAAGAGCTGTCCCTTGCATAGCCCTGCGGGCTCGGGCAGGCGCTGCATGGACAGGACCTCAGCTCTCACAAGAATCGAATTACTCTTATGCTTCCAAAAAACCCAAAGCAACCCAACAAACAAAAAAAGTCCCCACCCCAAAAAATGAGTAACCGCTACCGATTGACCCTCTGTGAGAAAAATCTATCTCCACACAGCCTTGCCACGGATTTCCACGGGGTCGGGATCTCCCGACTACCTGGTGCTTTACTGGACTGTTGATCCCAGTCCTGGCAACGGCAGAGGTACTGCTTGGCACCAAAAGTCTGCAAACTATCTGCCTTCCCAGTGCTTTTCAAGCAATGCAAGCTGAGTGTGCTGCTGGATCTTGGGCTGCCCAACCTGAGCAAGGCTTCTCCTAAATAATTAGGACAATCGTGAGCTGAAAAATTTATATGGAAAGCTTATTGCAGGGTCTGGTATCTTCAATGCACCAGTTACAACTATCTACAACAGCAGAAACTTGTGAAGGTTTGAAAATCACTGTCATAGGAAAGGTGGGGGGTTTTTTGTTGTTTTGGGTTTTTTACTGGAGTTGTGACTGAAAAATTCACATTTGCAGAGGAACGTGCTCCCATGTCGTAACAGTATTTGCATTACAAGACCAGATTCTCAAAACTTCAGTTTATCCAACTGGAGAAGTGAAATGCATGTGGATTTCATGAACGTACATATACAATTTGATTTGCTCAAAATGTTGAATGCAAAGGAATAGTTAAGACAGAGCTGAGATTTCAGATAGTCCTTGAACAAAAAGCACAAAGTACTTAGATCCTTTGGCTCCAAGGTGGTCTCTAGTCCCAATGTTAAGCATGTGAAGTTCCTTAGGATCCTAGCTTGGTAATATTAATGTGACCAGAAACGTTCTAGGTCCCCCCAGCTGCAGCTGGTAATGATAAATCCATATAAAGTAGATGCCGAGAGAAAGATAACAGGGTTCAAGGACTCTGACTGAGGAGACATTCATTGCTTTAGTACTTATGTTTTAGAAAAGAGGAGATAATTACAGCTCTTTTCAAGCATTTGAGAAGGAATGAGAGGGAGATTGATTGATTGTTTACTGATTAATATAGTTGGGTGAACTAAAGAGGAAATGGATTTCCAAGTTGAGAGGCCACTTGACACTTTTACAGCTTGCTCCTATTCATTCCAAGTGACCTGTGAAGTTTTTGAAACCGAACGACAGGTCTGATAGATTAGTGACCTCTGAAAAGTCCCGGGGCACAGCAGGTCCCCGCAGACCACCTGGTTTATCAGTAACTTGTGCAGGCTGCCAGTCACCAACTGTTGTTTCAGACCAACACCTGACCCTGTGCACAGCACCAGCTAAAGCGCTGTTCCCACTCATTTCTGCATTTACCCTGCACCTTATTTCTTTGTATCTATGACCCAGTGGGAAAACCAGGCCAAGGATAATTTCGGTGCACAAGGATCAGTGCCCAACTCTGCAATGTAACCAGTCGCGGGGGCTGGGGGAGGGAAGAGGTTCAGCTCCTACAGTCACCTATGGGGCTTATTTGTGAGATTTTTGTCACGGAGATGACAGCTGTCACTAAAGACCTGCAAATTCTTCTCCTTGGAAATTCCCATGCGTTCCTCCAGGAGAAAGGTTCAAAACCTTAAATAAAGGCAACAGTGCTTTCATGAGCAGCCCTGTATAACAGCAAAAGATTATTTAGCACACAGCCCACTGATGTGTTTGAACAGAAAATGAAAGCAATAGAAACGAATATATCACACATTGGCAAAAACTGTCTAATTTAGATCTTTTCCTTGTACATCTGATCTGCAGGCTGCCTCATATCACAGAGGATTATTCAGCCAGAAATCAACTAGGAGACAGGAGGCCCTTTGCAAGGATGGAACGTGCCCCCCAGGGATGACAGGTATGTAGTAATTCAGGTTTTATTGCCTATAATAAGCTTGGATAAACAACTGTTCAATAGCCCCAAAGACCAAGGCCATTTAGACACCGGTGTTTCAACTGAAGCCAAAGGAACTGGAGAATTGTGTTAGAAAGGTCACTGTTAACCCATTCTTCATGAGCAGTCATTGCTGTCCCTTGGCAAAACCCTGGAGAGCTGCTTCTGCTGCAACAAGGTAGCACTGGACAGGTGTCACCATACTCTTGCGTGTCTGAAATCTTTTATAGTTGCAGTGAGAGCAGTGGTGGTTTTGGGGTTTGTTGCACTTGCTGGGACCACACAGGGCCCTTGGTGAAATGATGAGGAGGTGGTGATGGAGAGTGATTCTGTAACTGCAGTAAACTGAACTTGCGGGTACAGGAGCTCCTTGCCACTCTGATACTTCTGCTTTAACAGCCCCCTCAGAGAGGAGGGAGGCAACGTCCAGCCTAAATCCCTGTTACTGAGCTGCCACTTGAACAAAACTTTATTTTTTTTTCCGGTTTACATTCTCTATCTTAAGTTGATCTTGGAGGTGCAACTTTTAAGTCTCTGCCACAAAGATTTCAAGAAAGAGCCAAGAATGCTCTTTCTGAATAGAGATGAAGTCCAAATCAGGACACACATGATATTTGGTGCCTTTTTCTAGCTGAGGTGATTAGACAGTGCTGTCACTGTTTCTTATTTGGAGAGATTCTAGCTGAATCTCTTTTTTATCCCTCAGTGCTCCATATGATAGTTCTGTTCCCCCACCAGAGCTTTCACCTTCCCCATTAACAATACTGCTGTGTCTGGGTGGTGAGGGACACTTCCATGTGGAAGAGCAAGCTTCCTTTTTCCTCCTAACCCTGCCATCAGGTTTGCACTACATATCATGAAGGAAACAAGTTCACGGTCAAATTACATCCAGGGCAAAAAGGAGCGGTTTCCACCATGCCGTAAACCACTCCTTAAACACCCTCCACATGGTACGGGGATGCTGGCATGTTATCACAGCAGCATTGCTCTAGAGCGCTTTGTGTCGTTGGGTAGCAGTTTCCAGACTGAACCCAGGCAGAGCAACGTGCTTCAGCAGCCTTGCTGGCAACAGCACCCAGCAGTCACCTGCTAGGGCACCTCAGAGAGGCTCCAGCTCACACTGAGCTCTAAGTAGCTGTCCCAGACCAGGATAGCTGGGAAGCACAATCCAAGCAGAGAGTACCTGAGCGGATGCCCAAGAATGTGGCAGCTCTGATGGGAGCGATTGCTGCAGCAATCCAAGGAGGCAGGAGTTTGGCATAGGGATGGAAAGTCAGGACCCCAGGAGATAGAACCATCCTAAACACATGGGTTTGCAACATTTTTACCGTCCTGCTGTTGCACTGCACACTACATTCGCACTCTGACAAACCCTGTCTGTAGCCACCTCCATGCCAAGCAAACCAGCCCAGTGCAGTGATGCCAATGAGACAGAACCTGCCGATCTCGTTTACAACTGCCACAAGCCAAGCTGAGGGGTAAACGGGGTTGCTAAGAGAATTCTGCTACATGGGGCTTGTGATCTCAAAGCCTGCAGCTCTGGCTAAGGAATAAAATATAGTGGCCCCATTATGCCTGAAAAAGGCATACTGAGACCACAACATTTGTTTGCACAACAAGCTGAAAAAGTTTCAGGTGATCAGCTGCAGGACCATAGCTGCCTTCCCTGCCAGAATCACCTCATCTGCACAGGAGGGAGCAAGTAAAACACTTCGAACCCGCGACAATCCCTGTAGGATGGGGATGCACTAGCCTAGGAAGCGAGCCGATGTCCACTGCCCGCGCCGTGACGGGCGGAGGGCAGCCCCGACCCGCCTCACGGTGGTGCCGGACCCGCGCGGTGCCGGGAGCAGCCGCTCCGGTGGGTGCCGGTCCCTGGGCAGCACGGACCGCTCGGAGCCACGGTGCTCCCGCCTCCCCTGCTCTTCTCTCCCAAGCTTTGCCACGCTTCCCAAGGCGAAATAAGCCCATTTTAAGAGGAAATCAAACCGGTTCCTAAAGCGCGATCTTTGTCTCCGCCGGCCCCGGGGCCGAGGCTGGCGGGCCGGAGGCTGAAGCGAGAGGGGACGCGACGCGCTCGTGGCAGCCTTACCTGCGAGGGGACAGAGGCAGCCGGAGAGCAGCGAGCGCAGCATGGGGCCGGGGCGGCAGCGGCGCGGTGCCCGTCCGGCGGGGCCCGGGAGCAGGGCGGGCCGGGATGGGCTTGTCCTAAGTATCGTCTGCGCGGCCGCTGA
>VZTA01027019.1:138573-159985 GCA_013398855.1 Mohoua ochrocephala
GGGCGGGCGCCCGGCCAGCAGTGACTTATAAAGGGAGCAGCCCAGAGGAATGTATCTCCTGTGGCTGATAAGCCGAGATGACTGGAGGGGTTTGAACTACCTTTGCAACCCCCGGAGAAGAGAGGGGGAGAGAGGAAAAAAAGGACAGGAGAGAAGAAAAAGAAAAATATTTCAGTACTTGCATA
Source organism: Mohoua ochrocephala (assembly GCA_013398855.1). Lineage (NCBI taxonomy): Eukaryota > Metazoa > Chordata > Aves > Passeriformes > Acanthizidae > Mohoua > Mohoua ochrocephala. The sequence goes on from VZTA01027019.1 coordinate 138,759, forward strand.
ATATCAATAAACAACTCCCCTCTCTAGTGGCAGGGAAGGCTGGAATGTTTAGGGCGGGGAGGAGAGAGAGTAGAGTGGGGTTGTTGGTTGTTTTGTTTTTTTTTTTTTTTTGGGTTTTTTTTTAGCATTGACATCTCTCATCATGCTCCATATAACTCTTTCTNGAGAGTAGAGTGGGTTTGTTGGTTGTTTTGTTTTTTTTTTTCTTTTCAGGTTTTTTCTTGTTCTCTGTTTAAATTGCATGTTATGTGTTCACAATGCAAAACTGCCTTGGTTGTCACTGGTGCTGCAGGCTATGGGTAAGAAGGGTAAGGAGGAAGTGTCAGGACTGTCCTGGGTGCAAGTTCCCATGGGCAGATTTGCAGTGTCACCCAGCTGGAGTGAACTCCAAACGTGCAAGCCAGGTATGAAGTGTTCTGGGATGCTCTGGGCACGGTTGAGCCCACTGGAGCGTTGTCCTGGGAAACGTGTGGGAAATTACTCCTAGGCTAGGTTTAAAGAGTACAAGCTCCCTACAAGTAGCAGCCCCGTAACCTATACAGGGTCTCTGCTTGCTAAGAGAGCACCAGTCCCTGCGTTGCTCCCCCATCCAGATTTCTGCTGACATGAGCACTCTCAGGAGAAAACGTGCTGCTCCACTGGTTAAACCGGCCTAGTTCTGTGGACTTCAGCTGTCCATAGGATCAGTGGCCCCAAGGAGATCACAGAGCCAGTGGTGCTACGAACGCAATGAGAAAATGAGTAAGAGGGGAGCTGTCGGGGGAGATCAGTCCAGTTGCCCCATTGCTCTGCAGGTGCCAGCCCTCCTGTGCCTCTGTAACACACTTCAGGCCAAGTATCAACTAAAGTGAATTCACTTTTTGGTATAGCGGTCACTGGAGTTTGCTGGTTGGCACCAGGCACAATTTAAAGATAGGGTGTCTAACCGGCCCCTTTTCCCACCACATTGCTCTTGTATTTAATTATTAATTGCTCCCAAATTTGTGTCATCCAACAAAAGGCATCCTTTCTCCCCAGGCTGGGAGGATTTTACTGCTCCTGCCCTTGCCTCCCACTGCAGCGGGATAGAGTTTTTGTGGGCCGCCTCTGATTTCCTTGAAACACTCCAGGTACTCACTGTGCACCCAGCACCTATTCCTGTTTTTCTGGGAAACCAAAGAGTGTGGTTTGTTGTGTGGACAGAGCCAGGTTTTTCTTTGGGCCGATGAGAAGGAAAGCTGTAGGTTCTCAAGGAGGTTTCTGTTTCCTGCACCGAGACAGTGCTGCGGTTAGTGCTGTGGGCTTGGTGTGTGACATGCTGCCCTGCTCTGCCCATGCAACCAGCTCGAGCTCCCCTCTCAGCTCCCAGCTGCAGCGGGCAGACTTAAATTATTAGAGCAGCAGAAGAGTAGCTACAGATGCCTTAGCATGAATTCAATAGCACAGCCAAAGCAATTCTGGGGACAAAGTATTAGCCTCTCACCTTCAGCTCTGCTGCCCATACACCATTGCACTCTCCTTCCTTTCTGCCATTAAGCTCCATTGTTTTGTACACTGCTGAGCACACTCCTATACTACCTGGAGACTCTTTTTTTTAATAACTAGTTTGGAGAAGGAAAAAAGCTACAATGCTGATGTTTGTAAATAGCTGCAATCCAAAGTGTTCTGAAAAGTGTCTAATTTTAGTATGCGAAATGTTTGATGCTGTCAGAAATCTAAGTTCCTAAGGAGTCTCAAGCTGGCTGTTTCTAAGCTTAGTTTACCCCTTTGTGTTCAACAAATGCTTGAGGCCAACAGAAATGACTGTTGTTACCAAATATAATAAATAAAACAACCCACTGACAGTAAGCTTTCGAACAAGAATAAAATATCCCCTGGAATGTGTACAAGACAAGTACTCTAGCCCTGGGCTAGGGCAAACATGGAATGAAAATGCCTGGCAATGAGCACAAGATTCTAATGCTCTAGGTACTCTCACAAGAGCGTGTGTATGAAACTGATAATTAAATTGGAAATGCCCTGTGTTGACACAATATATGGCAATGTTCAGAGTCTAGAGGGCTCCGCAAAGCTGTTGTCAGTTGTTGTATGTGATTATTTTTGTCTACACTTGAAAAGTTTTAGTAGCAAAGCTGTGTTTTATGTATTTTTTCAACTCAGGTTTATTTGCTATATTAGCATCAAGATGTTTTACACTTGAATAGCTTAGCTCTGAATCAGGAAAAAGCATTAGCATGCTTAGGACTTTTATGCCAGTGTAAATGCATCTACCCAACGGGGGATTTTACCATTTTGTGCTTGTATTATGAACAGCAGTGAAACCTTCCAAAGGGTGGACACCACCAATTCCAGCCCTCATCAAAAACAGCCCACAGGCAAGAAACAAAAGTGATGCTTGGTTTTGGTGTCCAAGCTTGAAAAAAGTGCAGAAAAGGGAAACAGATTATTAATGTGCTTTTGTCTAAACCTTGTGAACACCCTTGACATGGGAAAGGTCAAATTCCCTGGGTATATTGAACCCAGTTGCTGCTGTAGGACAACAAGAAAGGAAAGATGCCTCTGTCCTGCAGTTTCATCTCTTGTCTGGCAGTGAGAGTATTGCCAGATCTCACCATTTAATTGGGAGTTTTGAGGAAGATCAACTCCTTTTCGTTCAAGTCCATCTTGTTAGTGAGGGGAGTGTGGGACGCTGGGGCTGAGCTGTACGTTGCTGTCCTGGGGCAGAGCACAAGGATGGGGAGGAGCCAGCCAGGCAGGGAAATGGGCTGGGGACTGGGGCCACATTACCAGGTGCCCTGTGGCTTTTGGCCCACACTACATTTGCCCTTTTCCTGAAGCTGCCAGTGCTTGTGCTGAGTCTCCTTCCCATTCACCCATGTGCTGAGAGTGTGGGATGGGTTCTCCAAGTCTTAGCTGGGCAGGAAATTCCCTCTTGAGCTGCAGAGGATGTAACGGGAAGAGGAAAAACCTCTTAGTCAGCATCAGCTTCGTTTATGATGGATGCATCAATTTCCTCAGTCATGAGAAAACTCTCCACCCAAAGAAGTCCACAAGTGTGGAAAGCTGTTGTGTCTCTGGATCCCTTGGGTGTACAGCTGCATCCTATGTTTCTTGTCATCTCTGTCAACTTGGAGCTTGTGGGAAGCATCTTCAGAGCAGAGGGTACTTCCCTACTGCGGAGAAGTCAGGCACAAGCTCGCAGGGAGCTGCTCGCACCAAGGAGGGTGGTTGAGGGGGTGGGGCAAGGTCTGTTTGTGCTACAGTTCCTAAGTTAGGCACCTGGAAAGCAAGAGAGATGTATTTAGTGGTGACTCCTAAAACTATTGTGTTGTTTGGGCCACTGCGTTGTTCCCTCATGCCCCAATTAGTACTGTGCAATCCCAGATCTTCCCTAAAAATGACTGCTACAGTGTCCATTGAGATGCTCTGCAATTGCAAAGGAGGATGCCTGTCAAATGTGAGCCTTGTTTCAAAAACCTCCCCAGGAGCCAAATTATGCAGTAGCAGGCCAGATCCCTGAGCAGGTGCAGCTCTGCACGGGTGAGCTCTCCCGGCTGGGAGAGGCGTTCCTCTGCCGTTTGGCTTTAGGCATGCCCCACATGCAAATAACTTCATCTCCTTCTGCCACAGCTTGTCTGGGAGAACAGGATTTTTGTAAGTAGTTTCAGGGCCCGTCTTCTTTAAGTTGTGCAGCCCCCAAAGCACAGGATTTCTCATGCGTGTAAAAAGTCTCTCCACCTGGCGTGAAGTATTTGTGGTGACGAAAACCACATTCCAGTATTATTGTCACCGTGGTTTTCACACTGAAGTACACAATGAAATAACTGTCAACCTTTCATCATACATATATATTGGACCTTGTTTTCCATCCCATTCCCTGACCCCTTAGTTAAAGGCTGGATTTGGACAGGTTGCTTGATTACCTCCTGGTTTGTTTTGTACACCTGCAGTGTGGCACAAAAGGACTCTGTGCAATGCAATCACCTTCTTGACTTAAATATGTTTTCTTTCACTCTGGTACAAGCAAGGTTTTGGGATGTAGCAGGCAGAGGGACATTGGATATCTGTGTGACAATGTGGGAAAAGAGGTGGATTTAATGCTGTGTTATGGGGGTACTCCCCAGCAGCAGAGAAAGGACAGGGAGGATATGTTCTCTGCAGCATCCATCAGGGTTGTCTTGGACCTGTCCCTGATGGATGACTGCACGGGGTTTTTCTCTTTTGTAGGTTTTAGCTACCTTTGCCCGATCAGCCATGCCAGCAGTGCAGTATTAATGCCATTTAAGTGAGGACTCACAGCCCTTTCAGCATGAGGGTGTCAGTGCCAGCCTGGGGGTACCGGGGGACTGTTGCCTTGCAGAGCCCGGTGCCAGGCAGGGTGCCTGCGGGCATGGCTCGGGGGAGCCTGTGTTGCCTCAGCCAGCAGCCCCTCACAGGAGGAACAGGTCAAGGGAAAAAAAAGAGGTGTGGGTTCAAAGAGGAATTGCATGATATTTGCATTCCTGTAAACGGAAGTTTCCAGAAGACTCCAGCTTCCTGTGAAATGGTTCTCTTGCTAACTTGGCAGTGGCCTGCATGTGTACAGCTTGTCCAGGTGAAGGTTTGGGGTCACATAAGAGGAAGTTGTTTCACTGCAGTGCACTTCTGGTGCAAAAAATAGCTTCTTGGGGTAGTGAGCAGCTCCTGACTCTGTTAGAGGTAATGTGTTAACTCCTGCGAATCTTGGGTCTTGCTCCAGACACTTGTCTTTAAATACATTTCAGTTTTTGCTCTTCCTTCAGGGCATCTGATATACTCAATTAAGACTTATTAATACTCAAAATGAGCAAACCCTGTCTGTACAAGCAAAACCCCTCTGCATCTTCTCTGCCTCTCTTATGGATGCTGCTGGCCCAGGCAATTCCCCAAACAGAGCAGGAGAAAAAGCTGCCACCTAGCTCAGCACCAGTTCTGCTTGTGGGCGTGTCCACCAGCCTCTTCAGAGCAGAGAAGGCTCAAATGCCTGGTGTTGTGGAGCAGGTATGTGGTCCCCACTCCACCCTGCTGTGAAAGGAGCCCTGGTGAACCACATGGGAAGCAGCTGCCCAGAACTCTGCCCTGGGAAGTCAGGGCCAGTGGCTTGCCAGGCACATTACTTCCTCTGGTGCACAATGGAAGCACCTTTGTGCTCACTGAGTTGGGCTGAAGGGCTGACTTCAAAAGTTATTACAACAAGTGCTTAAACTCGGCCACTGCTCTCTAGGCCTCTGGAGCAAGGACAGTTTCCCTTGCTTTCCTGCAGACTACCTGCCCTCAGGGTCCACACGTTTGTTTCTCAGCCAAGGGACAAGCTGGCATACCTCATCAACACCTTCCAAAGGCAGGCTGAGCTGCATTATACTGTGCTGTGCTGTGCTGGCTGCTTTCTTGGTTATGGCATAACCCAAACCCTCTGTTTTCCTTCTGTGATGCTGCAGGCTGGATGGTGGCAGTGCAGGCACAGAGGGGGTCCCCATCAGCAGTTCCTCACCCCACAACACCTGCACCCCTCTCCACCAGTGGTTTTAGGTCAGGTGTCTGAGTCAGTATGCACCAGGTCTCAGCCAAGAGGGGACGGTGCCTGGTTTGGGATGGGATGGGCAGCAGAGCAGTGGTGAGCGCCTTGGGGCCACACAGTGTTAGGGCAGGAGGAGAGGGGAGTGATGCTGGAGAGCTGGTGAGGAGCAGCAGAGGTGCTTGAGGAGCAGTGGCAACCCCCTAGGAAGGAAGGAAGGAAGCTGAGCTGGTTCTGAGGGGGAGGTGCCTTACTCTTCTGCTGGGACCTTGGTGTCCTGGGGGTGCCAGGGGGTTGTTTCTGTGGCCCTGGCAAAGGACAAGTCATGATCACGGTCACTCTGGAAGGGTGGGATATTTTCATGTTATGCTTTGTCATGAGGAGACTTGTAAAACTAGATGGTAATCCAGGGGACCGTGACAGAAAAGATAGAAGGTGCGAGGGAAGGGTCGAGGAGTTTTCCACCATGAAATTCTGTGAAAAGGTGATGAGGAAGAGCTCAGAAGAGTGCTGTTGTTGACCCGGGCCTTCCTTTTCACTCTCTGAGGTGTTTGCAGCCCTGCAAAGCTCCAGCCAGGCCTGGGCTTGCCCTGTTTTTCTAGCCCCATCGTGACTCTGCCCGATGCAGAAAAATGGGTACCCTCCACCCTCGCTTGATCTGTTGCTGGGAAGCAGCCAGGCTGGCCAGGGTCTGCCAGGCATGTGCCAATACTGTATCCTGGCCCAGAGATGGGGAGTGAGAGTATCCAGAGCATCCCTCAGCCTCTTTGCTTCTTTGATTTTAATGCCTGGAGAATCCCAGTGGCTGTGAAAGTGTTGCTTAAACCTTGCAATTAATGGGGCTGAGGGTTTGGCAATGGCTGCTTCATTCACCTTGTTGCAACTGCTGCATCATTGTAAATGCTGCAGTTGCTTTAGTCTGGCAATGATCGCTCTCATTTTAGGGCAATCCATTTCAGTGGAGTACAACAGAAGGGTTAGCTGTGCCTTGCTAAAACATCGCTAGAGTTTTAAAGAAGTACAAAAAGCACTTAATGAGATCCTGGACAATTTGCATTGCTTTTCCCCTGAACATATGTGCACTCATCAGTAGAACGAAATCTTTTTCCTGTATAACAATTTAATTAGAACTCATTAAAGTAAACATGTCCTGAATGTTTGAATATGATAGTAATACTGCATTATAAATGTCATTTTGATTAAATAATGGCTTCTTTGCTTGAACAGGATAACTATCCACCCGAAACACAGAGGTGAAACTTTAGTTAATAATAAACCTCCCACCAACTTCAATAGAGCTATATTTCACCTTAATTGCACTCATAATTGCGCTTTCACAGTTTGATTACAGAATTTACTGTTTCCTGCTTGGAGGGGGTATACATTGTTGTACACTTTCTAAAAAAAAATATGGGAACAGAGGACTGTTGACATGCAGTACGTGAGCCTGGATTTCCCCCATTTAGTGAAATGATGGAGCTCACTTGTCCCAGGATTCAACAGAAGGACTAAGAGTTGCCACATGGGATCTCACTAAAAAAAGATACTGTAAGCTTGGCCTTGAGCAGTGGTTGTCAGTTCCTGTGGATCTGGCTGCTCCAGTACTGAGGAGGAGTAACTGAGGAAAGCAGGCTGACTGTTAGCAGATTTAAATATACTGCATGAGACCTGACCTCCACTGGTAAAGTATACAGGGCCTTCCCAGGCTGAAAAATGTTGAAAACAACTGTCCTTGATGAGCAGATAGGTTCAGTAGTCAAGGACCTGTCTGGATGACCTCAGGACATACTTTACAAATAGCATGTGTTTCTGCAAACCTGTTATTTAAAAAATCTCTTCCTGAAGCCAAATCAATGCTCTTTCATTTGTGTACAACTCTGATATCCAGTTCTTGGGTGTGTATTTCCTCTGGACATCCCGGAGGATATTTGTGGCTCCACAGTTTGTGAACTGAAGTTGGTAACGTGACTGTGGATCGTACACCACAGTCTGTGTATGACTGTGTGCAGCACCAGGTGACTGCTGCTGTGTGTCCCCACCTCTGGCACCTCTTCATGTGACAGAATGGGCACAGGAGCTCAGATATGGCACCAGCACTGAGGCGCTCTGCCTCCTCGGCACATTGGTTCAGTGCTCTGTGCTTTTCATCTCCCTACCTGAAAAAAAGGAAGTGAACGGTTTCCCTTTTGTTAAGCTGCTCAAACATTAAAGTTGCGAAACTGTATTAAGCTGTTTCTATGAGCAGGAAGTGACCATGGCTGCCCAGAGTAACTAAAGGAAGTTCATCTCGAAGAGACATTTCTTCCCCTCCAAACCAACTCCAAAGCAGGGCTCTTCTAGGTCCAGATAGGAAATGCCAGTGATGTATTCATATTCCCTCTGTTCAGGTCTGATCTAAGCCCACTGTAAAAAATTAAATACTACCAAGGACTTTCAGGGGTTGGGACCTTTGTGATTTTTATCTTAGCAGTTCTATTTGTGCTTTTATCTACAAAATTCTACTTCTGTTTGTATGCTTGTTTAGTGTGGGATGACTGGAGACAGTCTGCTGTTTTACTGCAGACTTACCTGCACTTACTAATTTAAGACCGCTGCTCAGACTGAAATTTCCAGGTTGGCTCATGATGAATCCGTAGTCTATATACAGCGCTTGGGAGATATTTCCGTATCCTGAAATAACAGGAGGTTTGTGATAGATCATTTCATGACTTTGCGGTGCTCCGCGACTCATGGGACGGAGGACAGATGTCACCGAACTGCCGTACACCAGAACAGTCACTGCACAGCTATTCTTTTTGAAAGCCAATACAATTGAACTGACACACAAGTTTCCATGCCAAGTAAAAATAATGGGCATATGTATTTTTTGTAGTTTTGCATAAAGAGAGCTTTTTTTGGTACCTTCCACAGAGTTCTTGGTAGCGCTCTTAAAAAAAAAAACAACAAACAAACCAAAAACCTGACCTCCATATGACCCAACTTTGAAACTTGGTGAATTAAAGTCTGGTAGCGCAATTTGCTTGCTCCCAAGATAGTTTCAATGTAAAGGAACAGGCAAAGACACAACAAAGTATTGTCCCATTGCAAACTGAATCAATCAAGTTCCAGTCTGTCAAAATCAGCAGGGGCCAGCCTTACCCTTGCCCTGATAACCTGCACTGTGCAGGCTGAGGAGGCAGCAGGAAACCAGGGAAGGGCTTGGTAGAGCTGCGAAGGGCTGCAGAGCAGATTTCAGGTGAGCCTGGCTGCCAGGGAGGCACCAAGCTAGAGTCTGACTTTTCAGCAAAGGCTCCACATCTGTTTCAGGGATGCTTAAAGTAATATTTTCAAAGCACATCGTTACAAAGAGCCCTCTTGAAAGAGCTGGCTTCTCCTTTAGTGCCCAAAAATGCAGGCTAAGCTGTTCTGAAGACCTAGCTCTGTTTGTGGCTGCTGAACTGTTTTAAAAGCCAAACCCTTTTTTCATATAAACACCAAACTGCCTGATGTCAAGTCAGGTTTGCAAGATAAGATAAGAGTGCTTCAGTGAGGAATAAGTGGAGGAGACTTTATGGAAACTGAGTTATTGTAAATAGATGGCATCAAGAAGAAGGGGGTTTTGTGCGGTGCTGCACAGAGCAGAGGTGGATAGGGAGTGAATACATATTTTTTAGAGCTGAGGCAGAAGACAATGAGTGGGAGGTGAGGGTTCCCCCACCCCTCCCACTGCAGTGGCCAGGAGCCCCATGGCACAGGTCTGAGCAAGGGGATCTGGAAGCCCGTGCACAGCAGCAGCACAGGCTCAGTGCTTCAGAGGCAAGCTCAGAGGGCGATGAGAGGAATGGAGGGAATGTGATAAGGCTGGGGGAGGATTCGGTAAGGGAATGAGCAGGGAAAAGGAGGGGGTGTGGGGAAGCCAGGAGTGCCCCTTTCCACCATCTCCCTGTTTCCCCATGCTGAAGGCAGGTTTGGGACCTTCAGCTGAAACAACAGGGAACCGCTGTACCGAAGGCTGTCCCTGTTACTCTTATGGCTGAAGCAGGTACCCTGACTAGTGTCCTTTCAGCCATCCCTGATGGCAGGAATGGGGGACAGTGTGCTGCCAGCAGTCACTCATCCTGGTCACCAGGAACCTCAGAAATAGCAAGCCTTTGTTGTCATTGTCCTTGTATTTGTAGGTGACTCGGCCCAAGCAAAGATGAAAGTCAGTGAAAATCCCTAAGCTGCTGTGGATATTCCTGTGAAGGCAGAACAGATCTACAGGATCATAGTGTAGAGGGTTTTTTTTAATGGAGAACTCTCGCTTTTTGAAAAGATGGAGCAGTGTAATTCCACAGCACAGAAAAAAGCTCAGGGGATCACAAGTGGTTATGCTGGGAAGCTGCTGAGCTGTGCTGGGTGGCCAGGGTGTTCCTGAGTGCTCAGGGCAGACCAGCCACAGCAGTGCACCCTCACTCCACATCAGATCTGGTGTAACGTTCCTGGCTCCAGCACTAACCCAAGCGTCTGCACATTCTTATCAGCAAGACTTGCAGGTAGCATTACGTGTTTGTCCACTTGGAATAGAAATATTCCTTAACTCTGAACATCCCTGGCCTTTCTCTTCATATGCTAGTCTCTCTCTTGGTGGACAGTAGATTGATATATTTATATTTAACCTTTCTGGCTAAATAAATTCCTGCCTGCAATGACTCACAACCATCAGAAATCAGAAAAAGGCAATTAGAGAAAATCCATCATGGCACATGTACGAATGAGTTTGTAACTCATTAGCTATCCCAACACAGGAGAGCTAATGACCTGGCAATTTTGATATATGAACATAACCCAAGCCCTACATCTGAACAACTGAATATTTTCAGAGATTTAATACAGATTTGGATTGGGTAGCTCATTAATACTTTGAGAAAGCTCTAGGAGAAAGAGAGGTAATCTTTAAAGCCATGGGTGGAGAAAGAGGGATATAAGACAGACAAAGCAAGACAAGCTAGACAGTTTAGTTAGTAGCTGACTGTGATTTTTTTTAGGATATTCTTTGTCATAGATATAAACTTTTATGGTTAATTGATCAGTTTTAACTGCTGGTTTCTTGCAAGCCATCGTACTTGTAGCTGAAAGCTCTAGAAGGATGGTGCTGGCCTCCCAGAGCAGATCAGACTTCTCTGCTGGCACAGAAAATATTATGTGGAAAGAATTGTGGTGAGCAAAAGATTTCGCAATGTCAGTAGTACCCAGAGGGAGGAGGAGGTGGAGCTCTCCATGAGTAATATGAGGTTTAGTACCAGCAGGTTCAAGTATCTCAGATAAAATTTGTGATTTCATCCCGGTATTTTGGTGAAGACCTGGGCACTCAGCTTTCTTCTTGCAAAAAGAAAGGAATAGTCTTGTTCCCCTGTTATCAAGATGCTGGTCTCCTGCAAGGGAGAGCTTTACATCCCTGTTCTCGGTCCATCCCACAAGCCACCCAGCAGACCAGCCTCCTGATTCTTACAGTGGTGCTTCCCAGACATCTCTTCCTATGTTGAGTAGGCACATCTTGGACAACCTCTACCCTTTCCCTCAAAACAGATGCTGACCTCCCACCACTACACAAACTAGCCATGCTCTCTGCTGCAAAACATACTAACAGGGGTTTAAGTCAATGTCAGGTGGGTCCTGAAGTGTCACACCTGTTGAGAAGGAGGCAGCTGAATTCTGTTTGTGCTGCAGCAAAGGGCCATGCAGATGGATCTCAGTCAGACGATGTGCTGCTGAAAAATATGTGCAATTGGTGTGCTGTCGGTTGTGAGTTGGAGGAGAAAATGGCAAGGAGCCTGCATTAATTAGTATTAAACCACACTTGGCAGACACTAACTCCTCCACAAAGTATCTGTTGCTAGAGGGTATGAAAATATACCTGTTGGGTTGGATGGGTGAGGTGCAGAGATAGTGCCAGGAAGCAGGACTTGCACCAAGGCAGTGCAGAAACCAGCATAATGTTCTTGGGTGAAAAATCACTTCAAAGCAAGTAGTGATGTCCATGACTTACAGCCTCCTTTTCACTTGGGCACTGAAGTCAGCCGGTACTGAAGAGAAAATGGTTGGCCTGTTCTAGGCAGGAAAATGCAACTGGGATGCTGAATGTCTGAGAGCCCTGGGAAAAAAAAAATATCACAGCATATGGAAGTGACAATATTTTTCTACTGCTGTTTCACCAGTAGATCTCAATGTGTTTTGAAGCAGAAGTCTCCAAGGTTATTTCCACTTTTCTCTGGGGAATACAAAGTTCAGGTACCTGAGGCACAGGGAAGGGAGGACAAGCAGGCATTGTAGTAAACCTGCATAAACTGTTACCTTCTTTAGGAACATGATAATTAAAGCAAACATACAGAGAGCCTTTGCCTGGTATGAGATCTCAATAAACTACAAGGTACTACAAAACTCAAGGTACCTGCAATTTATTGCCTCGATTTTGAGACAGTCATTTGAGTGTGAGTCTTGTACAGGAATGGGTAAATTTTTTTTTCCTGTTTACCTCTTTTCACCAGGTGAAAACTAGGGTTTCCAATTAAAAAAAAATGCAAGGTACCGGCATATCTGGCAATGACAATAATTTCCTGGGCTCTCAGGTTGGTCTTCATCCATTTGGAACCTCTGCCCCAGTCAGTCATGTGGGCGTATTCAATGTTCATATTCACATTCTCATGAGTTTCAGGGAAAACGAAGTGTCACTTCAGCTTTTTTCCCCACAAATCTTTGGTTTTCTCACCACTACCCTAACAAACATTGAAAATAGATCATTAAACCTAAATTGATGTGTCCAGTATTACTGCAATACAAGTAAAGACAATTTCAACCCAGCATAAAAATATGTCACCTTCACTGTAGCATTGTACGGGAACTGACATGACTTCTTATTTTGTTTGCCTGTGGAAGGGAACTGTCATTTTCTTTGTTAAAGTATTTTTTCATTGGATGGAAATAATTACAAGTGGAAAAAACCAAAATGTTTTGATTAGACACAGGGCTGGTCTTGTTTTTTCCAGTAAATGTTTCATGTTTTCAATTCTTTTCCCCCTCTCCCAGGGATAATATAATGGATAGTTAGAGATCACCTTCCATCTCAGAAGATCTGCACAGGGATCCCTTCCTTTGCCACTGGAATTTTGGTACCCATGTAGCAAACACCAGTGAGTCATTTATTCCCATGGGGTACCACAGTGGAGGTGAATCATCTGCTGCAGAGCAGGGGAGTTTTCAGGAGACAAGACTCCAGTTCATAATTCATGCCAAAACCAAGGGTTAACACTGAAGTGTCAGATCTGGCTAGCCCATGGCTGAGGAATGAAAGCCAGCAGCTGTCTGAATTCCAGGGATGGTGCTGGGAATAGCTACGATGAAACAAAGTCCCACCAACTTTGATCTTGGATCTCCTGCACAGGATTAAAGGAATAACTGAGTTTGGGCCTGAGGCACAGACATTTGGGGAAGCAGCAGGGGGAATTTGCTAAGTTTTCATGGGAGTTTACTAAGCATATGAGGGTAAAGCAAAGATAATTCTCTTTTATCATCAGAATCCATTTCTTTAAACTGTGAGTGCACTTCGAAGCCCCAGCGGGATCACAGCAAGGACATCAGCAGACTTGCAGTGCTCTCTGCATGGTGCTGCTTTGTTTGGGTTGAAGAGGTGACGTTTTGTCCTGGATCAACCTCGTAAATAAGAATAGAGCAAGGCAAGATTTGTTTGTGCAAATCCAAGTATTTTCCTCATTCCCCACTTTTTCCTAAGTTTGATGAGATCAGTTCCTATACCTGCCGTTTCCCTGAGATATGAGCAGCTGCTAGAACCCCCTCTGGCTGCTGTCAGTCTGGCTTAGGACACCTTTGCAGGAGTGGCTCCAAGAGAAGAGAGTGCAGTCCATCCAGATACAGCATTCGATCTCCACTATTGTCAGAGCAAGGAATCATATTTCCCTCACCCCTGCCCTCTGGGTAAAAAAGGCAAATGTTTCATAAAGGTACCATAATAAGTCTGCTAGAGCTGTCTTTGCAGCCTTTTTCTCCTCCCCAAACTGGAATGTGCCTAAGCTCCTTCTGGTCTGCTTACTCCTTTTTTCTAGCAGCCCTTGGGGAAGGTACCTAATACCTTTTCGCAAACATTATTTATGGACTCAGAATGCCAGAAACATGTCTTTACAAACAGTCTGCACAACGTGTCCCGAACCCTCCTACTGGCACCTACTTATGTCAGTCCCCAGTGCTCAGATTTCTTTGCCTTTTTGCTGTAAGCCAGATTTACTGATGCGGGGTTGTTTCCACATGAGCAGTACTATAGTGACTGATGAGCGGCACTCATATGACTTGTCCAGTAGTGTCCCAATTGTTCACGGTTCCTGGTGATTCCTGCTTAAGTCCTAGGGCCAATGTTTAGTGTTTCTGGAAGAGAGAAAGGTCAGAGCCAGCCCTGCAGTGCCTGTGTTACATTGCACAGCACCTTAGGATGCACCACAGAGGGTGAGCTCCCTTGATCTATAGGGGACCACCTCTTACCCAGCACCACTCCCTTCGGCGATACCTGTATTAATTAGATGCATGTGGGTGTTCTCCCCATGTACCCAGCATTAAGGATAAAGAACGGGTTCCTACCAGAGAACCAGCTGTATGTACACTTTTCATCAAAACCACTTAAAAACTTTCCTTTGGAGGAAAATCACCTGCTTTGTTAGTATTTCTGCCTGTTCAGGAGCAAAACCCCAGCGTAAAATCTTCTGAAAGAAGCTTAGTGGGTTTTGCCTCTTCTCTTACCTAAAAGAAAGAGGAAAAGGCTGCTCTTTCACACTTTTATAGTATTTCCTCCTCCCTGTGAATCTGGAATTCTTTATAAATGACGTAGATCTTGGTCTCAATATAACAGCATTAAAGGAAATACCTCACTTCCAGTCAAGAGTTTAAGACAAAATGGAAAACAGTGTGTCCAACTGAAACCATAGGTCAGGAACTGATCTGAGCAAGAATTTGTCTGGCTGCAAACATTAACGACTCTATTATTCAGTGAATACTACATGACTCTTAATGACTGTAGTTGCACAAAAACGTCAGTTTTACATTTAAATCCGAGTGCAGTATCTCCACCAGCATAGGTCTTGTAGTTTATCCTGTGTTGTTTCCATATGTGGTTTGTACTGTAAAACTTTCTGTGACTTGGGGGTTAAAAAAGCAGAGCATCACTAGGCTACCACTTACCACGGCTTGTCTTCTGCTTGTCCCTTATGTTTAGTCACTCATTCTGGGCTGTACAGCCTGACTGGATCACAGCAGAAGGTTTCGTCAACAGCAGACTCTAGAGGTGCAAAAAATTTCTGGTGAAATCCTGAGAATTTTGACAGAAATTTGGTGAGGAAAGAATATACTCTGATGGGGCAAAATATTCACTGGGCCCGCTGAGGCTGGCATTCCATCCACTTACCCTTAATGGGCCATCCCAGTCCCTCTCCAGGGTCTCACCTACAGCTACTCCTGAAACACTGTACTTCTTGGCTTGTCTTTAAGGTAGGTTCTGTTTTCCAGACTAGTGTTTTCCGAATGCTGGCAGAAAGGACGTGACTTGCTGACTTCAGACAAGATGCCAAAGCATGCAGAGGGGACTCTACTGTCAACAATCTCTTAGAATTCATTTTAAAAGGAGAAAGGGATGAGGGGAGGAAAAACAAAATACTTAGAGATGCTGACTTGCCATCTGCAGTCATCCTCCCTTGCTGGTGATTAATCATCTCCCCCTTTGAGCCCAACAGATCAGATACACACATTCCTCATTTTCTCTGTTGATGGAAAAAATTTGATTTTTGGCGTGCCTTTCGTAGGATTCAAAATACCTTTGTGCTGTGGTGAGTGTGAGGGAAGGGAGTTTCACTTCTCAGCAGATATGCTAAAAGCATGCATTAAGGGCTGGGCTCTCCACCCCACCAAGGTTGCAGGGAGCCATTTGTGGCTGCCTGATCCCACATCTCTGACACGTGCTAGACTTACCAGGCTGGAGACTCTGTGTCTGTGTATGCTGTTGCCTGCTGCTGAAGATCAACACACTCTTGCATAGTGGAAGTTGCTTATGAGTCAGCAAAATCTAAGCATGGAGGAATCAGAAGAAATGGGATTTTAAGTGAGATAGTGACTGTACTGTCGGCTTGCTGTGAACTAATTGAATTTTGGGTCCTATATTGCAAAACACAAATAAATCACGTTAGTAAGCACAACTGCAGGCAGACCTTGTACCAAGTAGATTCCCCTGGAGACAATCTAAGCTTATCAATGGTGTCGACTGTCCCTGGGAAAAAAATTCTTAATGGCACTGACATCTCTCACCACCATGGCTGTAGTTCTAGAAACCTTTGAGAAGGCAATGTGAATGTGAATCTGGCCCTCCTGTTTGCTGGGGTTAAACCACGGGTTTGCTAATGGTGCAGCATTTCCTGATATTTGTAGTGACGATGAAATGAGTAAAAAACATTAGCTGGTGATAAATATTGTAGCTAGCCCAGTTCTGAAGGAGTTACCAAAAGACAAGACTGATTATCTCATGCAAACCAGTTGTCACCGGAACCAGCTGAATCCCTGTGATCAAAAGCCACAAAAGGAGCTGATTTATTACCCATGGACAGTTTTGTGAACATTGTGGTGCTTCGATCACTCTCATATGTCATCAGTGCTGGGGTTTGCCTGTACATATATGTCTCCCCACTCTGTGCTCTCAACCTGTAGTAAGATTTCAACATGCATGTTTGGTATACATTGAGCTCATAGATGTTTGTGTGTTTTGTCTTCCTTTGCCTGCCAGCAAAAATTTCACAAGAGGGTTTTTTTTTCAGCGTGACTTAGAGGTCATTGTCTCAGGTGACACTCAAAAATGTAATCATTCCTGGTTGGAGCTGACTCGGCCTGTGGGGAGAAGCAGGGAGTTGCCATGTTCAAACCTAGGTGAGGACTACCTGAGCTCACACCTCTGTGGGTTGCTGTGCAGCACATGCAAAGCTGCATCCTGTGATCAGCTTTTCCAGATCCCTTAGCTTGCGAATTCCCAGCGTCCAGTGGGTCACAGGCTGAAGCTGGTGGGATGTTAGGATCTCCAGGGTTTGCTGGCAAATTGGCAAGAGTGATGGGCAGGTAGCGCACTGAAGCACAGAATAATTTCTGTGCTCTTCCTCTCTGCCTCAGCTGTAACATTTTAATTTCTTGCAGCCACAAGCAAAGAGGTGCTTTACGTACCACGCAGGAGTTTTGTGCAACGTGGTTAGGTGCCTTCCAGAGTTTGGTTCTACCTTACCTTCCTGGGGTGCCTGCAAACGACGTTGTAAGCTCTGATCCTAGTGTGTATACGTGTCAAGTGGGAGCAGAATGTAATTTTGAAACAGAAGGTATTACGTCTCATTCTGCGTGAAGTTGGTGCCTGTGTGGATGCTCAGCCACAAACGATTGCAAAGAGCCAAACAATTATGGGCAGACATACTAGAAGGGGATTTTGTGACAGTTACCCAAATGTAAGCCAGGGAACACATTGCTGGCAGAAATTACGCTTGAAAGATGTGGACTAGGTGATGAGCTGGATAAAAGTGTCATTTCTTAGCAGATGTTGTATAGTCAGTTACAAGCAGAGATGCTGAAACATCCAGACGTGGTCATGGTGAGAAAACACAAGCAATCTTTCACGTAACATATGAACAAAAGTTGTGTATTCAAACACCAGTTTAAGGGCTCGCTGAAACTGTCAGACTTATTTGGTAATTATTTGGTCACTTTCACAGCATCTTTTAAGGAAGGATCCTGCCCCCCAAGAGAACTGATTACCTGCTGAAGCGTAACATCCCACTATCAATCCTTTTCCCTGACAACCCTAATCCTGCTCTGTCCGATCCGGGCTGCATGCTGCAGCAGGAGCTAGAAACCTGAGAGCTGTATGCTGGAAATCTTTGAGATGTTGATGAACACAATGGTGGGTGGTGTTATTTAGATGTCCTGGTAAACAAACAAATATGGCTGATTAAAGCTGTACGGCCACAGAGGTTTCTGCCTCCCTCTGCATACCCCACCCTTTGCCTGGCAGTTATGGGGTATCAGGTTTCTCAAAAGGCCGGGCTGGAAATGAGCATCTCAGGAGTTGCTTCACGTGTGGTTCAGCTCCCGGTGACAGGGACATAGCAAATCTGGAGGAAGGCTGCCCCACCATAGCGTGATATTCGTGTTACTTGGTGGGATGCTTAAGTCCAGCTGTCAGCAAATGCCATTCCTGCAGCGCTGCCTGCCAGCTCAGAGAACTGGATTGCCTGCTAACAGAGAGGGGCTGGCACACAAACACACCCCACTGATCAACGCATCTCACCGTGCCTATTTCAGGTGCACAAGCTGCAAAATCAAACTTGCAGTCAACAGCAGTTTCTTGGAGACTGTGCAGCCATCTAGTGTTATTGTGCATACAGCATGCTGGTTACTTGCTGAGACCCCAGACACTTCCCTACTTTTTTCCTACACATCTCCCAGCTCGATGTATAACTTTGAGTTACAGGAGTTTCAGTTAAACTTGCCAATCCACTGGAGTTGATCTCTGAAATTTCTGACCACCTGAAGATTGTGCTTGTGGATGGAGAATAGAATCCTGCTACAGTATCTCTTTAAGTCATAACAAGAATGTTTGTTACTATGAGGAAGAGCAACCAGTCTCCTTGGCTTCTACTGCTGTGTTTCAGCAGTCTTTAGTTCTTAAGGAAACAAACAAACAACATCAACAACAAGAACAAAAGAGAAAAAAAAATAAGTTTGAACATCAGCGAGTGAATGTCAGGGATGCCACTGCTATCTGCTGGAATGCTTTGGAGAGTTTCTCATTTTATCAGGAGTAGGAAAGCTTTGTACATATATTGGGGAGGAATAAGACAAGGACAAAATAGCCTGAATTTGTATGTCTCACTTTTCTCATCTAAAGAAAACCATCTTGTTTCAAAGTCCCAGCTTCATCTTTGGTCATGCAGCAGACAGGGCAATTAGTACAAGGAACTACTTTTATAGTTTGTAGTAAATTAATGAGGTAACCTGCGCAGACAAGGAGCAAGATGAAACGACACACATTCTTGTATTGCATACCAGAGTGACAAGTAAAATTCAAAGGTGACAACCCAGGATTACTGTGACTTAGCAGCAGCCACTTGGCCAACCTGAGAACAGAAACGTCTTTGTTTACAATCTGCATTTTTCTAACTCTTATCTGCTCTCTTGCACTGTAATTTCCCCCAGCCCCCTCTGTGCCACTAGGTTCATCTTTCTCTGCACCTTGCAATAGACTGTAGCAGCGGCCAGGTGTGTTACGAGGGACTTTCATCTTCTGAAACAAAAGGCGATGGACCAGTGACTTTCTGCGCGGCAGTAATAAGTCACTGAATAATGAGGTAAAATTAATTGCTTCTGGATAGAAGCTACATGTTACAACTTCTTTGCTTGGGCTAAGCAGTGAATGAAGATTCGTTACCTCAGGCTTTTAATATCAAATACTGATGTCTCAGTCTTGAGAGCAGTTGGAGAGAAGCAGTGACAAGCAGCACATACTCATTCCACAGTAGTGGAATCCGGTGGATCTGGAGGAGGATGTTTGTTGACATCACCTTACTCACATGTGCTAAGCCAGGCTAATTGCCCTTGTCTGCAAGACTGGACATGAATCTTTTGCACACTCCCCTTCTACATGTCTGTCTGTCTGTGGGATGTTAAAAACAGACAATGGTATGTGTCCAACAGGTTTCAACCACAACTGATTGATCTGGTAGCATTTATCTGAAATATTTTTTTAAAAGACGTGTTTTACAAAGCTTTCACCGCATCGAGTTTTGTGGGTGTTGGATATAAGAATGTCACCAAAGAGATGGCTAATTACCATTCGATCATTTTTTTCCTGATGACTTTTACCAATAAAGAGGAAAAATAATATTCTAGACCTAAATTACAACTAGTGGAACACAGAGGCAAATAAGTACTCTCCTAGAAGCTCACAGAAGCTCACAGCCCCCTCTCCTGTGCTGCAGGGCACAGCGGGGGGCATCCATGGGCACATGGACGGGGATGCAGCCACAGAAGCTGTGATGGGAGGGAGGATCGGCGTCCCCGCAGAGCAGCACAGCCTTTCCCTGCAAAAATGAATGGCAATCGTGATGCTGAGCCACCCACAGGGAGCCACAATGCCACTACCCACAGGCAAATCCCTTCCCATCCCAAATTGCTTGCAGACAAGGTGTTGGGCAGAGCAGGAAATAGCCGAAACAAAGCCATCTCATTTAAGTGATAATCTGAGGCAAGGAGTTTGTGTGTCTCACAATTCTAAAAATGGTTTGAATGATGGTACAAATAATGTGTATGGACACAGGAGTTAGATGGAACATTTGTATTCTATTATGTATTTTACCGAGAGGTTTATTTTCTTTGGATAAGAACAATTTCTGGGAAGGAAAGATCTTACGGTGTTTTTTTGTTAAAGTAGCAGAGGTGTTATCATTCATATCTCAGACAAAATCTTTGCAATTTCCCAAAGTGCTGCATAAGTTCTAGTTGCATCTTCATCCCTGCTTTCGGCCTGCAACAGTGTTGAGAACCACTGAAGCCACCACCATATTCCAGCTTGGATACCCTTCAGCTGACATTTAGTTAATTTTTCTACTTTAATGGTATAGTTTGGAAAGCACTTTA
The DNA here is from genome assembly GCA_013398855.1 of Mohoua ochrocephala. Lineage (NCBI taxonomy): Eukaryota > Metazoa > Chordata > Aves > Passeriformes > Acanthizidae > Mohoua > Mohoua ochrocephala. The sequence goes on from VZTA01027019.1 coordinate 158,947, forward strand.
GGTTTTACAGAATGAAAGGTGCCATAGAAAAGAAGGGGTTTTTTTTTGTTAATTCGCTATGATGTCTTGAGGATATCTGCAAGTGAAACAGAGGCTTGAAAAAGGTGCATTTGATTGCCACCATGCCTATAAAATAACTTTATTGGGGATTAATAACATTACTCCCTGCTAACATTCCCTCAAAGGGATGCAGAACCATCTCTGGTTAACCTCTGAACTATGCCTCGGAGAACAGAATCACTTTTCCATAAACCACATTATCCAGAATCGGCCTGTCAGACTTTGGGAATGAGAAGAATGCCATCCACCTCAGTTATTACTAGACTTGTTTGTCCTTCTGCTTCTTCTTTCCTCCCCCCTTTGCAGGTCTCCTGGCGCGGATGACCATGTGCATGGAGCAAGTTTAAAATAGCGAATCGTTTGACAAACAGGCGTAGACAATTACCAGCACAGCATCTGAGGCGATAAGCCCCGTTATTTTGACAGCTTGTATGTTATTTAGGTGGAGCCAAAGTGTTTGTGCTCTGGACACTGGAAATACTTATTTTAACGTAGCGCCGCTTTTGGGAAAGAGGGTTTTCCGTCGGCTGGAAAACTCCCGCCCGGGTTTCCAGCGTTCCGCTGCCCTCTCGTGGCAAAACCAGCAGTGTCCAGGGAAGTCCTCAGGCCCTTGCTGGAGCCGACCCGCCCGCGCCATGTCCCGCTCCCCAGGTGCCGACGCAGCAGCGGGCAGCGGCGGAGGGGAGAGGGACAGAACCACAGAATCCATCAGGCTGGAAAAGACCTCTGGGACCATCGACTGCAGCCTGTGACCGAATACCGCCCTGTCAGCTAGACCATGGCACCAAGTGCCGCATCCAGTCTTTCCATAAACAGCTGCGGAGAGAGTGACTCCACCAGCTCCCTGGGCAGCCGGGCGGCTCCCGGCCGTGCCGTGCCGTGCCGTGCCTCGCCTGTGCCAGGAGCCTGCCAGGAGCCAAGATGGCCCCGCGCGGCCCCGGGGCGGAGCGGGAGGCCTCGCGAGAACGGCGCCACCTCT
>VZTA01027019.1:169216-232456 GCA_013398855.1 Mohoua ochrocephala
TGGCATTTTAGCTGACGAAATGGGGCTGGGGAAGACAATCCAGTGTATTGCAACAATAGCACTGATGGTGGAGCGAGGAGTCCCTGGTCCGTTCTTAGTATGTGGTCCCTTGTCTACTCTTCCAAACTGGATGTCTGAATTCAAGAGATTTACTCCAGAGGTAAAAGAAATGAAGACTTTACTTTTTCTTCCTTAGGTTTAAAAGCACAAATTGTTTAATTTCTATTCTAATTCTTTGCCTTGAAACTTTCTCTGTGTAGAACATAATTTTAATTGTAGTTGTTTATGTCGTTACTACAAACTGTGCCATGACTTGCTATGTATTTACAGCCTTTTTGTAAGAGATCTCAGTATTTCTACTGTCTTCCCATTAGGTTAAAACGTGATTGACTGTTGTCCTGACTTGTGACCTCTTTTTTTACAGATTCCACTAATGCTCTATCATGGAGCGCAGCAGGAGCGTCGTAAACTGGTTCGTAAAATTCACGGAAGACAAGGAACGCTCCAAATCCATCCTGTGGTCATTACTTCCTTCGAAATAGCAATGCGAGACAGAAATGCCCTGCAGGTATCTAAGTTCTCTTAGCCCTAGGACTGTGTAGTGCCTCAGCACTGGTAGCAGTGCTTTGGAACACAGTAAAAAAAACCCACATGCTGCCTGTACAGTAAGTTTCATGCTGCAGCATGTACATTGGCATTCACTTCTGTTTCCTTGGTAGAAGTAGCTCTGCAATTTAATGCTTAAGTTCTTCAAACAGAACGTTATTCTAAAAGTAGGTAGTTACAGCATTCCTGCTCTTTTTTTACCTTTCTGTAGGTGATGGTTGAAGATGCTTGAAGTAAAAACTCTACTTAGTATGTAAATATTGGGGTTAACATCACAGTGGTTGTTTCAGCAAGATGAGCTTCTCGTAGAAGTTATATTTTCACCGCCTAAGCTTTCTAAAAGGCAATCACCATGAAGCAGATGTATGGCATTAATTGTTTGGGCTCAGCTCTGTTAGTCTGGCAAAGTGAAAAACAGTAAATAGAACCTTTGTAACAGGCAGTATCAGACAGTCTTATTAGTGCTTCTTAATTAGTCTGACACCTGTTTTGATGGAGTAAAGCTGAAATTTACTGAAATACCCTTTATTTTGGTAGAGTTGCTACTGGAAATACCTGATAGTTGATGAAGGTCACAGGATTAAAAATATGAACTGCCGCCTTATCAGAGAATTGAAACGATTCAACGCGGACAATAAACTCCTGTTGACTGGTACTCCACTGCAAAACAACTTAGCGGAGCTTTGGTCATTGCTTAACTTCCTGTTGCCAGATGTGTTTGATGATTTGAAAAGGTAGGTTGCTATCTGACGGTGGAAACTATTTCTGTTTGTTCTGTTTGAGTATTATTATGACTCTTTAATTATTAAGCTTATCAGCATGTGAAGAGCTGTTTTATGTCATGGTTGTAATTCAGTGTGATTATTTGGTGGTAAAGGCTTTGAAATGTGTCTTGCCTCACATTTAGTTGTTTCAGAAAGGAAGGAATTAATTGTCATCTCCCTGGATAGTGGAAGCTCAGCTCTGAGTTAAGGCATGAACATTTGTGGTGAGAAATGTTTGTCTTGTCACAAATGCCTGGTGCTACTTGGAAATTGTCAAAGGTGCTGGATAAAGCTGTGTGAGGCTGGCAGACACACACCCACAGATGCTTTTCTGCAACAGTAGGGGGTCAGGTGGAAGAGCATTGCCAAAACAGTCTTTAGACTAATTTTTTGAAAATGTTATAGCCTAGATGGAATATAATAGATGATAATGAATATTCCAACTAGTACAGGTGTTTTTACAAATCACTTAAAACCCCAGGCATCTGAATTGACAGGTATATTTCAGAAATTTCTCTTGTACACCTACTATTCATGATGAATGTGAGTGCTTTACTTTTTAAAATCACAGGATAAGAGGAGAATAGATAGTAAAATAATGAAGAATAATAGCTATGAAGTAAGCTATTTTTTTCCTTGCTTTGTTTTTATAGCTTTGAATCCTGGTTTGATATTACCAGCATTACAGAAACTGCTGAAGATATTATTGCTAAAGAAAGGGAGCAAAACATCTTGCATATGCTGCATCAGGTTTTCATTTCTCCTTCATTTTGTATTTTTCATGGTTTAGTTGTAACGTTGACCATTAGTGTCGTGAAGTGTGTCAAAATCTTGTTTGTGATGCCGAATTCTGGTCTGAGGTTTTTATTGTGGCACTTCTGGACTTCCTTAGACTTGTGATCTTTACAGCACTTGCAAATGCTAAAGGAGCAATATATCTCTTTGATAGCGGCTCATTTTTATTCTTGGAACTGAATTGAGTTTAATCAAACTTAATTGCAGTTACAGACTTCTGTTCACCAAGAGATTTTATCTGTGTATTTATTTTGTTGAAAGATAACTTTGAGGGAACTTATGTAACTTTTAGGTGTTAAGCAGAATATCTTTTGACAAACTAGTTATATAATATGCCTGTCTTCAAATTTACACTCAAAGCTCTTTTTTTTTAAGAGAGTGTGTGGAAGTAAATGCTTACAGACCTATCATTTTTCCATTATAAGCTGCTGGTGAGGGATCTAAACTGTATCTTCTATGTATAATTGTTGATGGCAATTTACTTCCTTTGGTTAAAGGTTTTGGGTATTTTCAGAAAAACTTGATTTAAGAAATACAGCAAACAAAATGAGCAGTTTTGTAATAAGATTACTTTCGGTTAGTGGAATTTGTAGGAAAGGTCTGTAATGTAGTTACTATTGCACCCCTACTAAGCACTTCAAAATTTTTAAAATGTCACTGGGTGTGTTGTTTCAACACGTTAGTACTAGCATGTGCATGAAACTTTTGGAGTAGGCATCCATATTCAAAAACTAAATATATGTGCAAATTAACTCTCTTGCTTTAAATTGGCAAAATAGCATTGCATCAGTAGGCCTGCTTCTGTGTTGTTGTCTTGTTTTCTTTTTTTTAAACTGGCTGTGTTGACAGCTTTGAGTCGTTGTAACATCTGCTCACCGTTTCAGATTCTGACACCTTTCTTACTGAGGAGGCTGAAGTCGGATGTTGCTCTCGAGGTTCCTCCTAAACGAGAAGTTGTGGTGTACGCACCGCTGGCAAAGAAGCAGGAAACTTTCTATACTGCCATCGTCAATCGCACCATTAGGAAACTGCTTGGGAATAATGAGGTAGCTACTGATAAGGGTGTTAGAAATGTGCTTGCTATTAACAGTTGGTATGCAAAACCACGTTGGTACTGCTTCATTACTGTTGTAACTAAACCCGCTTTTTTGCTTAAATTTTTAGTCTGATCTGTTTGTTACCTATTTCAGTGGAAGTTACTGTGATGGGCCCGTGGCACAGAATTAAAACAATATAGGTGTAAATATGTTCTTGATTACCTGTAGCTTGGGGGAGGGGGGAAGAACACTGTTTTCATAGCGTTGACAGTTTCAGCTTAGAATCAGTAAGGTATTAATGTAGCTTTTTAAAATCAAACAGAAACTTTCATAACCTACAATTGCAGACCGTTACAATTTGGCTGCATATTCTACATAGCCAAAATTTAAGCTGCTGAGTCTAACTAAGTGTTGCATGATGCACATCACTGAGGCCTGTTTTCAGTTTTGAGAATTCTTGGATCAGCACAGGCCTTTGATTCTGAAGCTGGCTGCTGTTGATGGCAATGTTCTCATTTCCCACAGGAAGAAGTAGTTGAGTTGAGCTCTACAGGCCGACCAAAACGCCGTAGTCGGAAAGTGGTTGATTATTGTGAAGAACATAATGGTTCGCCTGATGATTTGGAAAAATTAATCAGCAAAATGCAAGAGGAAGTAGAAAAAGAGAGGTGCCTGCCTTGAAAGTTTTTTTTATTCTTGTTGTGCTGTTTATCTCCCTCTTAGTTTGCTTCCAGAGCTTTGCTTACTGAAATTGATCAGGAAGAATGGCATTTAGTTATTCACTATCCTTGTAGCTTTGTGGTTTGTTTCTTTGATTTTACCTGGTATTCACTGAGCCACGATAGCAATGATTGGGTTGTACCATCACTCACTGGCTCATTAGAGTTATAGTTAACTTCAGAACACTGTTGTGGTTTAACCCCAGGCAGCAGCCAAGCACCACACAGCTGCTCGCTCACAGTTCCACCAGCAGGACTGGGGACAGAATCAGAAGGGTAAAAGCTGGAAAACCTGTGGCTTGAGATAAAGAGAGTTTAATAGGGAAGGCAAAAGCTGCACATGCAAGCAAAGCAAAACAAGGAATTAATTCACTGCTTCCTGTGGGCAGGCAGGTGTTCAGCCATCCCCAGGAGAGCAGGGCCCCATCATGCATAACAGTTGCTTGGAAGGCAAACGATGTCACTCCAAATGCCCTCCACTTCTTCCTTCTGTTGGTGGCTCTAAATTGGTTGAAAGTCCCTTGGGCATAAGGAATATTTTCAGGCTGTTTATTTTGCTAGATTTTTATTGTAGTTCAGCATAGCCTGCAAGAACAGACAAATAGATGTTTGTGTTAGTTTTATGGTATGCATGGATGCCTTATGTTGGACACGGTACTTACATGGGGAAGATAAGTAGCTGTATTCATTGTGATTCCTGCAATGTGGCCAAATTGGGATAGGCAGAGAGCTGATTCTGGAACATCTTGGGTATTGCTCCACAGGAAATCTGACCATGTGGTCTGGAGAGGGTTTGCCGCTGCTCCCTTTTCTGCTGGGTGACTTGCACAAGTTGAATTCTGCTTCTAATTACAACTGACTGCCCTTTTATATTTTAAATCAATAATGGCAAACAGTTATGCCTTCATTGCCAAGTGTGGCACTCTAAGAAGTTTTGTCTGGTAATAGCTTTACAAACTATAAGGGATTTTGAGGACATGCCACAGCATTTGACTCCGTTGCTTGCTTTTGTTGTAGGGTTTTTTTTCTCTTAAATATTTGTAGCATAATAAGGGGACACTTTCAGTACTAATAAGATGATGTATCTTTTCAAGGCCAGTGGTAGAAGTGAGCATTCCTATGGATTCCGAGGTGAACCTTAAACTGCAGAATATTATGATGTTATTGAGGAAGTGTTGTAATCACCCCTATCTTATTGAATATCCTTTGGATCCTGCTACACAACAATTCAAGGTACATCTTTTAAGAGCATTAGAGAAAATTTATTCCAGGCATTAAAAAGCAATAGACCGTGAGGTGATGACAGTAAAGAATGACCTTTGCAATGTATTTGGCATATGCTGCCTATTGAATTCCAGCAGTATACTGAGTCCTTATTTGGAACTTGCTGCAGTTCAGCTGCTGTGCCCATTCAGTCTTTGCACAGTGGTGCCATGGTGTTCTTCATTGTGACAATGCTCTTCCGCTGGTGGAGAGTCAGTCATTCAAACAGTCCCCGACTTCCCTTGACTCCAGGTGCTTTAGGGGCTGTCTGAGGGTCTCCTCACAAGGGTTATTTTCCAAAACAAATGCTCACCTTGGTGAACTGTTCATGAGGTAAATTGTACACACTGCGGGAGATGCAGTGGTAACATTTGAGTTGTTGAGTAACTGAACCAAGTACAACAGAGTTGTCTGCTCAGAGAATACAGCATCCTTCCTTCAAAAGGGAAAAAATCCAAATTATATCACAAAGACCAGCTGGTAGTTTAATCTACACAAAGCAGGTGGAAATAGAGGAAAGTACGAAATAATTTGAATTGAAAGAATCTTGAAGAAGTAGAATTTGCTTGCACATTCTAAATGTAGACGTAGGTTTGTAGGTGCGTGTAGTCATGTTTCCTCTTTGGTGAGTGATAACGGAGCCTGCTGTACTCCAGAGTAAGCTGTTGAAGTGTATCAATGTAAAGTCAGTGCATAAAAAGCAGATTCCCCAGTCAGGGAGATGAGGAAAATTAATTAGTGTGTAGAAAATGGAGACTGTTTGACAGCTGACACCACCCGCAGGAGTTAGTACTTGCTCAGGAAAATGTATTCATAATTACCAAGGTGGCTGCTGTATGTTTCAGACCTTAGAAGTTTCTGTATCCCTGCCCTTAGTCCATGGCAAGAATTAGATCTAACAAGCTCTCTTGAAGGGGGGGTTTAAGGCAGAAGTGCGAGAACTTGCTGTGAACTTTTACTGCTTGGCTGATGTGTAGTAACTTTTTCAGCGGTGCCTCTTTGTGTCCAGTAGGTGGAAGCCTTGTGCCTTAATTACAAGCTGGGAAAGAAACAGCAGCACTATTCCATGAGGAAAAACTAATAACATGAGGGTTTCTCCTTCCAGAAATGGTGTGAAAACTAATTAGTCTAAAAAAAAATTATTTGGGCATACGAAATGGTGGGGTTTGATTTCATTTCATCATGATTTAAGTGATTCAGTGTTGTGTGCTAAAATTAACATTACTTCCAACATTATGGCTTTTAGTTAAGGAAGTGGTGCACACATGTTTCAGTGAGATTTCAGACAGCTTTTATTGATGCTTCTGAGTTGGAGAAACCACTGGTCTCCTTCCCTCCTAATATATGATCCCCTCTTCCCTGTTCCAAGGTTGATGAAGATTTAGTAAAGAATTCAGGCAAGTTTCTACTCTTGGACCGAATGCTTCCAGAACTTAAAAAGAGAGGACATAAGGTAAAGCTGAAGATTTTGGAGGGGTGAGATACAGTCATCTCCTTATGAACAAAAAATGTTACTAAGGAGTCTTTCTGGTTTTGTAGGTCTTGTTGTTCTCACAAATGACTATGATGCTTGACATTTTGATGGATTACTGTTACCTGAGAGACTTCAAATTTAGCCGATTGGATGGCTCTATGTCCTACTCAGAGAGAGAAGAAAACGTAAGTAGATGGACATGCCCTGCAAGCACGTTAGCAAATCCTGCTTTTGCTGTGACACTGGGATATGATTTTGCACAGCACTTTGCCTTTAATAGGCAAACCACTTCTATGTTGAAAGCTGTCTTCTGCCTTAGCATCCATGGCTCAGAAATACCGAAGCAGCAAAGTGTGCTGCTAACCATTGCCTTGAGGTGTGCCTAAAACGCAGTGCTTCTTAAAACCTCTGGCAGCCTGTGTTGTATTTTCTGTGTTCATCTTTTTAAACAGGTCTCTAAAAATAAAACGTTAGCTGTGTTATGTTTGGTCCATCTACCTTTTTTAATAGACGAATTCTCTTCCAGATGCGTCAGTTTAATACTGACCCTGAAGTCTTCCTGTTCCTAGTGAGTACAAGAGCTGGAGGCTTGGGCATCAACTTAACTGCGGCAGACACAGTTATCATCTATGACAGTGACTGGGTATGTTGACAGATTGTTGACCTAGTGATATGTGTCCAAAAATGCTTTCTCTTGCTGCTTTTGATAATCATTTATGACCCCATTATTGTATAGACCATTTCTATAACTTCAATGAGGTGTTACATGAAGGTAATAGTAGTGTGTGCACACATTTTGTATGTGAAATAGTACAGCCTCATTTGAAAAGTCCTGAGTTGCTGAATACAACAGTAGAGTTGGTTTCTGAGTTTGGCCCTGAGTTACCAAAAGCAGGAGGTTTTTTTCTGTTGTCGATACATTTCCTTCTTTTTATTACTTAAATGTGAGTGTAGCTGGACCTTCTACGGGTTCCCTGTTTACAACAGCTGCCATGTTAGTACCAGCTCCTCGAATTTCCTCTGTGACTTGCCACATGTGTTTTAGCTAGCTAGGATTCTGCTGCTCCTGTACGTCTGGAGGCTGGGAGGAACAGAGGCGTGGAAGGAAATGACTGAGGACCTCTGCATCTTCACTTTATTTTAGTAGACAGTGCTGCTGTTCTCAGCTTCAGAAGAGCTAAAGCAGCTTTAGAAATGGCTGAAAACTTTTAAAACACTTTTTCTAATCCTCAAACAAAGAAACCCAACACAAACTTACAACTGAAATTCTCATCTAAATCTGTCGTATTAACCATGTCCATCTGTAGAAAACTGCAGCACATGGTGCAGGAGCAGTCCAGGCCGGTTGGGTTTCTCTGCCTGTGCAGCTGTAGCAGCAGAGCTTGTCTTGGATAAGCTTAAGAGTCAGGAGAGGTAGAGTTCTATTATACCATGTCTCTCCTGCTTCTGCACTGACTCTGAGCTCCCCGTTAAAAATGCTGCATGTGGTATGTCCTGTAAAAAAAGGATAATGACATAACTAAATTGTTACTGATTTATTTCTTTATCTGCTCAGAACCCCCAGTCAGACTTGCAGGCCCAAGACAGGTGTCACAGAATTGGTCAGACAAAGCCAGTAGTCGTTTATCGTCTTGTGACAGCAAATACTATTGACCAGAAGATTGTGGAGAGAGCTGCTGCCAAGAGGAAGCTGGAGAAGCTGATTATCCACAAAAGTTAGTATCTTTCTCTTAGGACTTCATGTCAAAATGTGTTGCCTCTTTAAATCTCAAGCTGTAACAAATTTCAGTATACTGTTTGACTCTGTCCAGTATGTCATAACCACAGAAGACAAGTCCTGTTTGAACAATTAGCCAGTGCTGTACAGAACAATAGTCCTTGGGTTTATGTACAGAACAATGGTGATTCTTTTGGTGTTCTTGATTATAGAGCTGGTCATACTGAAAAGTTTTTAGAATGTGATTGCTTTGAAGTGTCCCTTTTGGAGATGAATTTTTCTTGTACAGATCCTATAGGAATCTGCTTTGCTCTTGCAGTTTATTCTGTTTGTGACATTTGGACTGCAGCTCCTTATATATAGCAATTTCCAAATATTAAGCTCACTTGAAGAACTGCAATTCTTATACCTTGGTTTCTGAACCATAACTAGTTTTATATTAAACTTCAAAGGAGGCTAAAAACTTCCCATCGTTCTTGTATTCTCATATTGAGGGGGAAAAAAGCTTTTTCATGAGCATAAAGGGGCAAAAAGGCCCCTCCTTGTAACTGTCTGCTGCACAGTGCACCTCTTGTCAAGCCTAAGCTGTGGTTTGCCTCTGGTTCTGGATGATGTTAACTAATCTTTGATAATTACTCTATCCTAGCATTAGCCTTTTTCTTTGTAATCTTTTTGCCACTGCTGTCTTGGTGTGACTGCCAGGACTGCCTCTTTACAGGCATGTTATTGACCAACATACTTGTTTGGTTTGGCTTGGGTTTTTTAATGATTTGATTATGGTCCAAACTGAAGTTAAAACCCGGGCAGCAAGAGGAGCACAGATTGGACTCTAAGGGACGACTGCCATGTACTAAGGTAGTGCTGGTGCCTGGGACTGCTTGTACTGAAGGGAGCTAAGCACCAGTGCCTTCAGTTTTGCAATAAGTTCAATATTTATCTTGGCATCTATGGGTGTATCACATGCAAATCTTGCAGCTTGGGTAGGGGTGTCCCTTCAGGAACCTTCGGAGTCATTGTGTAAATGTAAAGCTGATGTTATGGATCCTGTTATTTGAATATCTAAAAAATGTTGGAACTTTGGAGAAGTAAATGAGGAAGGAATATCACAAAACTAACTATGTAGGGCGCATACAGTACAAATACTGGAGCTTAAGAACTGGAATTTGTTACAAAACAGTGTTTTTTTTTTTTTTTTTTTTGCTTTCCATCTTGTGCTTCTGTTACAGTAAAGAAATTTGCTTATAAAATTTGCTTATAAAAATACAGGAAACTATTTTTCCTTGTGTCACTATTATGGCAACTTGAGACCTGCACAGCATTAATTTAATACCATATGGTTTGTGAAACTCTGAAAGCTAAAAGGGGGAGACAGCGTCACTAATAATGCATGAAGAGACCTGGAGCCTGTTTGTCACTGCTGTAGATGTTAATGGGGGAGAGAATCCTATAGCTCAGACCACTCTGGAACTCGAATCCGATTTGCACTTCACAGATAAACTCAGAGTTCTTGAAGGGAAATGGGAAAAAATGTTGAGAGGATTTCTGAAACCAAGTTACAGGAAGGAAGAGCAGTGTGATGAAAGGAATCAGTGAAGGCACATTAATAAAATGGGTACATATGTTGATAAAAACTGAGGAAACTTGGCACAGAACAGCAAGTCTGGCCAATCTCCTTGAAATGTGCAAGACTGAGCTTGACTTTATCCATGCTCAGCTTTGGTTAGGTAATAATCTTGTATAGTGTTTTTTATACTTGGACTGACATGCAGATTTGCTGTAAATAGGTGCTAGCATAGTCTCAAAAAAGCAGCCTGTGTCAGGGGTATTATTTTGTCATGTCTATTTCATTAAACTGAGGCTGTTCTATTTGCAAACCACATATCTTTCACATATTTCCTGCCTCGTGGTTAATACTACTTGCTTTGTTTTAACCAGCTTACAATACAAAGGAAACAAACTTCAGCATCCACCATCTAACTTTATTTACAATGTTTTTGCTGTAAGTAGAACTGATGGCATTTCTGCTCTGTGTGTGCGTGTGTGCAATTGGTGTTTCCATCAGTTCTTCTGCATACTACATACATATCTACCTACATACACATTATAGAGAGGCCTGCATGCAAACCCTCATGTACCTCTGAGTTTGTCACTGTTACTGTGAGGTGTGTTTATCTGAGGGCTAAAGCAATGAAACATAGCTCTAGTTTTGATATTCAAGAGTAATTTGTTCCAGTCTCTTTGCCTTCTTAAAATTTATTCTTTCTACAGATCAGTTTAAAGGTGGAAAATCTGGTCTAGCACAGTCAAAAAGCTGCCTGGACCCTCAGGAATTAATAGAATTGCTGAAATCCAGAGACTATGAGAGGTATGCAGATTTCATGTTTTCTTGGACCATGAGTTTATAACTTGTAACTTGCAAAGAGCTGTCAAGAGCTCTCTTGTCTTATGAAGTGGTGTATGGATCTTCATGGAGGAAAGAATGTCCTAGGGATTCTGCTACATGGGAAAACTTGACTGCTATGCAATCCTGACATGCTTTTATCTGTGTTGAGAGATTATTTCTTCTTTAACAGGGAGGTTAAAGGATCTAAAGAAAAAGTAATCAGTGATAAAGATCTAGAGTTACTTTTGGATAGAAGTGATCTTATTGGTAAGTCTGAGTTTTCCTGTTTTCTTTATACTGTTCAACAGTAAATTCATATTTTGTAAAGTGTCTTTGTATGTAGAAAGCTGCCACAGCTTCACTTCCCTACAGCTGTGTTGTTCATCTGACAAAGGACCCTTTGGTCCCTTTGCTGACATTTTCAATATGTTTTGCTGGAGAAGAAATAACAGAACTTAGACAAAAGTATTCCAGAAAACCACATTCAGGCATGGTGTGCCCTGAGCCTACTGTGAATGACAAGCATAGATTAGGAGGTGTTCTACAAAGCAGCTTTCAAGGAGAGTTGCTGTAATTGATCAAAATAGAAATTGTCCTCAGGAAAGATTTATTCCAGCAAACTTTTTAAAAGCATATTTTGATACTGTCGTCATTCAAAATTACATTTGTCTAACATTGTCTAACATTTTTTTGGGGAAAGAAGTCAAGTCTAACATTTGGGGGAAATAAATCAAGCTTTTCAGAGTTCCCATGGCTTGTCAGTGGATCAGCTATTTAGCAAAAAACCCCAACCAAACCACAACTCTTTTTTGAGGTTGTCTGCAAATTCTAGTGCTTGATCAGGCCAAGATATTATTTAAAAAAACCCTTAACTTTCCTGAGAGGAAAAAATTCTTGTCCAGTTCATAGATGTAGAATGCTTTTGCATGATTAGTAGATTTAGTATGCCTTGTTTCCCTCAGCATCTTTAGCAGAACAAGACTCCAAGCATAGATACAGGAAAAAAACCCCAGTCATTACAGAATTTAGAAGTAAAAATTTTAGCCTTAAGTAAGTGTGCTCTGTGTAGTTTGTGTAAAATGAATTTGCCTTAGGAAACTTCTGCTATATTTTAGATAATTTAGGAAAAAAATTTAAGGCATTGTTCTATAAAACTGCTTATTTCAGTTAACTGACTGGTAATATAGAAAATTATTCTTGATGCATGGGTAATATAATAACTCTATCTTTACATGTTCAGACTGTGAAACAATCTGATTTCTCTTTTCAAGTTGAAGAAGGTGCTGTTTATCTTGTGTTATTAGTGTGCATCATATTTGTGTGATTGCTTTTCTTCTTCTTTGCTATTCTAAGCAAAATTGATATAATAAAGTTGTCGAAAAACGTTAATACAAAGATAATAGTCTAGCATCATATACTGAATATTTGCTATAGCTAACTGCAGTTAATGCTTTGGAAAGCGAAATGCCACCCTGGTAAGCCATAATTACTACCTTTATATAAAGATAATACTTTTTCCTTAGATTAATATTCACTGGAAGGGCAACAAAGTGATTGCAAGTGCCAGGAAAACAAGTTGCAGGTCTTTGAATTTTTGGAAAGAATATTACTTATCAGAGCTGTAACTTTATGTTTCTCCTGGTAACTTCACTAAAAGGGTTTTCTGTGTATTTTTCTCAGGAAAATGAGACTAGTTCAGGCAGCTTTTAGAACTGTTTTTCTCCATTCCCATTTAGCCAGAGATGTTGGAATTTTTTTCTAAAAGCATACAACTGAAAAATATTTTCAAACACAAACTTCTAGTAGCCAACTGTTGATGAAGGAGCAAAATGGTATTATCAACTTGTTCTCCAAATCTGCAAAATGGTTTTGTCAACTTGTTTTCCAGATCTGTTTTCTACTACACCTGTTATTGTTGACCTTTGATTTGTTTTAATCTTAGATCAAATGAAGACCTCTGAAAAAATGAAAAAGGAAAAAATGGGTGTCTTCAAAGTCCTAGAAGAGTCACCAGAGTCCAATGCAGAATGTGTGTTTTAATATGCAAATGTGGCCTCTAAGTAGTCTTACAGATCTTCCAGAGATGTCACTCGTGCTTGCTGGTCCTTGATGCTGACTTTCCTGAAGGCCTTGTTCAAATCCCTTGTGTTCCTCCAGTGAATTTTAACATGTTCTAGAGTATAACGCAGGCGATAGTTTTAGCTTTAGTCAGCTTTCATAGAGAACTAAGAAAATGAGCATGTTTCACCTTTGCAGCTAGTTCTTGTGCTCAGTGGTATAAACTAGCAAATTTGTTAAAAAAAATCTTCCTGTGGAAGTCCTAAACCACCGTTTTTTGGTTGTTGTTTTGTTTTTTTTTTTAAATATGGTGTCACTTATAGTTTTATTTGGGAGGGGGAGAACGTGCGCCTTTGTTAAAGCCATTTGTGTAGCTTCTGTTTTCAACTTCTGCAAATTATTTTGGTTAAATAAATATCTGGTTTGTTCTAAAAAATCTGTGAATTTTGGCTTCTTAAGTAAGCGAAGCTGATCTCATGTCCATTAATTCACACTTTCCTACTCATTTAGCACATTAGCCAGCGTCATACATTTAAAGAGAAACAAACTAACCCCACACAACAACAGAAAAACACCCACACACAAACCAAACCAAAAAAAACAGAAACCAAAAAGCAGTGAGCCTAAAATAGCCTTAATCTTTCTGGTGCAGACATTACTTCTGTACTGACTGCTGGCCAGCCTGTGCAGCTGAGTTGCCCATTTGAAGCAGGTGCCGGGAGCTACAAGGCTGTTGAAGAGTCTGGAGCAGAAGTCTTAGGAATGACTGAGTGGGCTGAGGGTGTTCAGCCTGGAGAAGGGAGACCTTGCCACTCTACATCTACATGAGAGGAGGTTGTAACAAGGTGTTGGTCTCCTCCTAAGTAACAAACAATAGGATAAGAGGAAACAGCCTCAAGTTGCACTAGGAAAGGTTGAGATTGCATATTAGGAAATTTCTTCACCAGAGAAGTCAAGCACTGGAACAGGCTGCCCAGGGAAGCGATGGAGTCACCATCCCTGGAGGTATTTAAAAGATGTGGATATGGCACTTGGGGACATGATTTAGCGGTGGATCCAGGAGTGCCGTGCTAATGGTTGGACTCAGTCTCAAAAGTCCCAATGATTTTTTGATTTTAAGTTGAAAACCCTTGCTGACAGCTAACTCCTATAGGTTAAATATACAAGTAATATCCTTTACCTCCTTACTGCCCCTCTCTTCCCAGAAAGTACTCCTTGGCCTTCACACACCCGACCAGACATTCTGCACTTTCCCCTTCCAGAACCCTTAGCTACTTTCGTTGCCCGTCTCTGGACACACTCCAGCACCTCAGTGTCCTTCTTGTAGCAAGGGGCCCAGAACTGGACAAAGCACTGGATTAATCAGGCAGCTTTTAAACCTTCAGCTTTGGTTTGTGAAAATGTCATTTAGGTGTCATTTAAAAGCTGCAGGCATGGAATTGCAGCTGGAGCTGTCACAGTGGCAGTTGTGCTAGTTAACATGGCATAGGTAACACGAAAAATACCCCTCTGCCTACTCAGACTTCAGAAACCAGTTTTCATTCACTTTATGATCATTATTACTTTGTGGGCCTGATGTAGAGAAAGATATTTTATAGTAGCAAGAGATATTTATACTTCCCTCTAAGGGAACAGATAAATCTGTTAATGAGTAGGCTGGCTTTGACCTTTGCCTAGTGAAAGCCCCGTTTTGTTGGTAATTGCTGAAGACAAAAGTTTCTAATTTTTCCGTTCAGTTACTTATTAGCCTGAGTAATACAAAGTCCAGCGTATGCTGTCTCCACGTTGCATTCACACACTGTGCTAGCCTCCTTCATGCACCCTTTAATTCTAGTGAAGATCGACAAGATTTAAGAATAAATGATTGTGCTGGTTTTGGCTGCGGTAGGATTGTTCACAGTGGCTGGTATGGGGCTGAGCACAGGGTTGATAATACAGAGCTGGTTTTGTTGTTGCTGAGCAGGGCTTACACAGAGCCAAGGCCTTTTCTGCTTTTTGCACTGCCGTGCTGGTGAGGAGTCTGAGGGTGCATGGAAGGTTGGGAGGAGACACAGCCGGGACAGCTGACCCCAAGTGACCAAAGGGATATTCCAGACCACGTGACATCATGCTGAGTATATAAAGAGGGAGAAGGAGGAGGAAGGGGAGATGTTTGGAGTGATGGTGTTTGTCTTCCCAAGTAACCATTATGCATGATGGGGCCCTGCTCTCCTGGGGATGGCTGAACACCTGCCTGCCCATGGGAAGCAGTGAATTAATCCCTTGTTTTGCTTTGCTTCTGTGTGTGTGGCTTTTGCTTTCCCTATTAAACTGTCTTCATCTCAACCTAATCTTGTTAAAGATTTAATAATAAGTGACAGCTGCTCCCACACAGGCTATGTAACTTTTGAAGACTGATCTACCCTGCTTAACCTGCCTATTACAGGGTGATAAGGTGCACAATAAGCGTTTCTACCCCAGAGCCAGCACAAGTAGGATTTAATAATTGCTGCTTTCCTAAAAATGCATAAACTAGCATTAATGCTAATGGTAGCATCGGAGAAATGCAGTGTTTATCACTGTTTATGTGTGTGGGGCTTGATGTTATTTAGAGAGACTTGGCAGAGCTGTCGCTGCTTTTCTAGCCCACCTTCAAAAAGTGAAAGCCATGCATATTTTTTGCTTGTTGCCACAGAGGAGCCCCATCTCTTCATCCCTATTGTTTTTTGGCTCCAAAAGTACTACAAATGTCACTGATTAAAGCAAGCATGGTACCTTCTTAGTATGGTCTTGCATTTCTTCTTCCTGCAGTCAGGAGTAGTGAGTGCACTTGCTGCACGCCTGAGCTCTGGGGGAGCAGTCCAGCATTTGAGCACTCAGTGCCCACAGGCAGAGTGGGGGTGCTCCGAAGGGTGCCGGTGTTTCAGAACGCAGCCTTCCTTCCAGCCTGCTCCTGCAGACAGCTGGGGAAGAGACCACAAGGAGGTGCAGTAATGACAGTGTGAGGGTGGGGGGCGGCTGGTGCTGACAGTTTTAAATTGCTCTACATGAAATAATGTTCCCTTGATTGTCCATAGAGAGAGAAAATATTTCAGTGGATGCAAGACAAATTCTTGAAGCATAGATGTCACAGGAGGAGTAGGAGCTTCAGACAAGCCCTGCCTTAGCCTCAGATTTTGGCAACAGTTTAAGGAGTCACTCTGGCCTGCAAGTTCTAGTGACAGCAGATCAGATCTATTTATAAAAATGAATTATTTATTAGACAAGATAACAGACAAAAGATTTTAAGCAGAATTAATTACTCCACAGTAAACTAAAGGACTGGTAGTAGATGACAGCATAACCTAGTGCATGATATCAAGGTACCTATATTAAAGCTGGCACAAGAAATAGTATTGATGAGGAGTCAAATGTCATTTATCCACAAAATGACGATAAATGTGTACAGAGTCGTTCACTTACCCCCTGAGCAGTAACTGTGAAGCAGTGTCCCTGCTGATGGGAGAAACTCCAGAGATTTCCAGGGAAATGTATAAAAGATTTCTGCTTTGTGAAAGTTTGGTGTCACTTCTGTAGTCACTTCTATCTATATAATCACTTCTCTATATAAAGTGAGGTGTGTCTGTCAGTCAGAAATCCAGCTTCTCTTTCCAGACCTCACTTTGATAGCAAGATGTTTATTGGCAGTTGGGAAATACCAGGCCAGTATTACCCTAACCCCATGGTGCCAAAATAACTCACTACAAGACAGCTTGTCCTGTTTATCTGATCTATTAACAAACAACAGATAAGATCTTGTGGGGGGTGAGATACCCGGGTACAATAGATCTGTCCTGGTGACTTGGAAGCAGCGCTCCTGTCCCCTGCTGCATCCAGATACATCCAGCTGTTGTTCTCCTGTTGTTGGTGTTCACGGATATTTGAGTGCTGAGAGCAAATGTCTGGACAGAAAGAAGTGGTCTTGGCTTGGTAGTGTGTTGCTACTGTGTGTCCATTTGCAGGTTTTCTTTTTCCCAAGTTTTTCCAGGTGATGACAAGATAATGTGTGGTAAGCTTAATTTCACATGTTAGAATCTATTTAATGGCATTTCACCAGCACTGAAATGCACTCTGCACATGCCATCATTCGGGTGGCATTCTTACCTGTCTTAGCAGAGATGATGTTTGAGCTGCCAAGACTGAGCCTTGACAAAAATCGGAGCCATTAGCAAATGAAACTGAAATGTGTGAGCTGGAGCAACTGGCCACGCTGCTCAGTGCTGTTTTATTGGCATCAGCATGGTGATGGTGTGGCCTGTGAGAAGAGGAAAATAAGAGAGGGCTGTCTTGATGATACTGTTGGGGTTTTTAACCCTTTTCTGTCAGCTTTATCTCCTGGGGGCCAGCTCTGTCAAGTCACTGCCACCAGCAGGGTCTTTTTAACTGGGTAGAGAGTTTTAAAAATAGTGATTCCTGTTCAGCTGTGGAGGGAGATCCACTGCTGTGTCCCTCACCAGCCCCTTTCTCCAGCCTGCCATGGCCTGCAACTCCTGCTGCGGCTGTGCCTGAGGAGCGGGCTCCCACAGGCCGCCAGGGACAGAAGGCACGGACTCCACTGCACAAGGAGAAAGGGGATGCGTGGCAGTGGCAGGGAGGGATCGCAAATGGAAACCGAAGTAATCGGTGTTAAAAATGACAGATGGTGCTTTGTGCTGTGCTGCACCTTCGTGAGACAGTCCCTCTGGCAGGATGCTCACCCACTCACCAACTGCCCTACACACTTCACATAGGAACCTTTTATGTGTTCCTTACATAATTGTAACTTCTATAGCAGGCAGCTCAGTGTGGTTGCAAGGCATGAGTGACCTTATTTAACCTATTTTGTTATTGTTGACAGACTGCAGATGCCAACTGTTAAACTCCTGAGGAATCTGGTAAGTCAGACTACAGTGAACACTGCAGTTGTCAAGTATTTTGCCCTGCATCATAAAAGATTATTACATTCCTTTTCTCAGCCAGATACAGCAGAGAGTGATCAAAGTCCTCAAGTAACAAATGTGAACTTCCTCAGCTAACCCGTTCCCACGCAATAAATTGGATCAGCTCTGGTATCCGTGTTAGAAACCTACACTTCCAGACTACCCCACAAATCTTTTGTAGTCCCCGACTCCTGCGTCAAGCCCCACGCAATCGGTTTTGCCAGCTGTGCTGCCAGCCTGGCTGCAGGAGCGTGGGCCCTGCACAAAGAAGGGTTTGTCACCCGTTTGCAGGGCGGCGCCGAGTGGGAGGGCAGGGGAATGCACGGGCCAGGCTCGAATGCCCTCGCCCCCAGCACAAGAGCAAATCATGAGGTTTTCTGGAACAAGCGCTGTTTTGCTGACAGAGGTTTGTGTACAAAAGAATGTAGTGACTTTGCAGGCACTGGAGGGCTCAGCGCAGGCTCCAGGGCTGGGACACGGTGCTCCAGATGGCCTTGGCGGCAGGCATTTTCCTGGGGGAGCCCTGAGCTCCCAGCCTGCTGAGGAAGCGGGTGGCGTGGAGCAGCCACAGTCCCACAGCGGGGCAGGAGACTTGGTCCACAATACAGCCAGAGCAGTTTGTGCCTACAGGGTCACTCCTCCACCCCTGCAGATCTGTGCTTCCCACCACTGCACTGGCTTTTTGTGCCATCCAGCACAGCAGCACAGACAGCCTCTCCCTAGGGAAGTGTGCTGTGGAGAGGAGAGAATTAACCCCCATGAGCAGCAGTGAGGGGAGATGTCATCCCAGCAGGCCAAAAAACCCTCCACTCTCACCTTGAAAAATAAAGCTGCTTGTGTTCCCTATCTAGAGTTTGTGCAGGTGTGTGTTGACGTGTGCCAGCGGCACAGAGAAGCCAGGCTTTTCCCAGGGATGAGCCAAACAAAGTTTGCTGGGTTGAGCTGTGGGTTGAACTATGGCAGCCTTGCTTGCTTGCCTCTGCCCATAGAAGGAGCCTGAAGGGATGAACTAAATTTAGCTGGGTCGGTGAATTAGTCCTCTTCCCAACCTGCCCAAAAGCTGCACAGTTTATCTGAACAGCAGGAGGCTTAGAGCCTTGGTGGCAGGTCAGCTTTACCTCAGATGAGGACTGGGTTTGGGGTTGTGGTTTGAGCTTGGGAGTTTTGATTTGTTTTCTGTTGTTTTTTTACAAGGCAGCTGTGCTGTAGTGTGATTCATTGTGAAGGAGAGGAAACACAGGGCACAGCAGTGCAGCATTGCTGAACACAGACAGGGCTTTCCAGGGCAGTGGGACGTGACCCTGTCTGTAGCTGTTGCAGATGCACCCACTAACTCCAGGGGCCCTGTGCTGGCCACAGAGGGCCTGAGCACAGCTACAAACCCATGCTGCTGATTTCAACCACCGGCAATTGGTTTCAAAGGAAAGATGACACATCTTAGAAACCGTTTATTTTCACACCATTAAGAACAGCCAGCATCTCATTTAGAGGTGTGAGAGAAATAACCACTGCAGGCCTCCTCTGTACTCTACATGGATGGAAGTTCTGCTGCTCAGGTATTGTCAGCCCCTTGTCCAGGGCACAAAAGGCATGTGCCCCCTCCCCACATCGCCCCCAAAGGCACCCTCCAGCAGCTGTGCACAGCAGCAGCACTAGGAGCAGGGTGATGCCTCGGGCAGCCACATGTGCTTGCCCCCAGGGGGAGCCAGAACAGGCACTGTGGCCACTCAAACCTTCCCCTGGTTTCCAGCAGGCATCAAGTGATCGTTTTTCTCATCGAGCTCAGTTTGTGACTGCGGGGAACAAAGGGGCATCTGGGGTGATGCAGTAGCAGGAAACACTGACGGGCCCAGTCCCATCAGCACAAAGCAGTGCTGGACACGGAGGAGGCAGCTCTGCCTTGCACTGGGGACAGGCCACCAGTCTGCTCTGAGGCTTGGCTGCGCCTGGCTGCCCCTTGCTGGGTGCCAGCAGGCAGCTGCTCACAGCTCAGCTGGCAGCAAGACCAGTCTGACTCAACTTTGTAAATCTTTCCCACTGTTGTCCAGGATAAACAGAGCCATGGACTGGGCACCTCTTCTGCTGCCCAGGGAACCCCGATCCAGTGCACGAGGAAAACAGCAGAAAGCGGACACTTCTGCCTTGTGGATTTACCCCATTTATTGAAGGCAAACAGATGGCAAGTAACTGGAACACAGAAAAGTTGTAATCTGACTTTGGCCTTTGATTTTCCTGTGTGATTGACAGCACAATGAAGGAAAAAAATAATTCTGTGTATTAAAAAAAAAAAACAGTGAAAGAGAGGATGAAAAGAATGTTGAACAATTAGTGACATCTCATGTGAACAGATGGAGGATTAATAATGACAAGGAAATTCAAAGCCATGCCTAGCATTCCTTATTGCAAACAAGATTCTGCAGGGGGTAGGGATAATGCTCTCCAAGGAAAATCAGCAGAGGATAAACCATCCACGGTGGCTTTGTGAGCAGCACGGTTTACTTTGGGAAGACGGTGACCACCTCGTAGCCCTCTGGGGGAATCACCCGTTCCCGCGCGTGCTTCTCGCAGTAGATTTGGTCTTCCACAAAGAAGTGTCCTTTCTGCTTGAGGTTGGTGCCGCAGTCGCTGCACACGTAGCACTCGGGGTGACGCTGCTTGTCCCGGATCTTCACAAACATCCCTCTGGGGAAGGAACCAGCACCCCTCAGTGCCCACCGCCGTCTCCCTCCTCCCCAGCCACCTCCAACCCAGCCCAGACCCACACCAGTCCCAAAGGTGAACAGTTTTCTTCTGCTCCTGACAAGTCGAAGTACAGGCCCTACCTCTGGTCAGGCAGATGTTAACAGCACTTTTAGAAGCCCAACACGTGCTGGCATGGCAACTCTCCTCTACAAAGTGTTTCCCAGCATTGGCCTGCCTAAGTTCCACAGGGACAGTTCTATCACCTGTGGTGGCAAGAATTACTGTGATGGCATCTTTAGCTGGTGGCTGCAGAGGGCACAACAGCATTCAAATGCCCAGGATCAAATGGCAGGCAGTAGCTTGACCATCTGGGGGAGCAAAATCCAGGTACAAACCAACTGGATGGCAAAACAAATGCAGAACTGCGGGGATGAAGCAGTTCATCCCTGCACAGCCAGCACTGCCCTTTTGCTAGTGACTGACACGCCAGGTACACGTGGGAGAAGCACAGAGACCAGATCCTGGTTTTCATCTCAGACACTGCTGCTCGGGAGCTGCAGTGAGCAGATCCAGCCAAATGTGGGCCAGCTCTTACTGGAAGACTTCACAGCTTAACGCAAGAGATGACTAAGAAAACTACAAAAGCTGCACAGCAATTTGTTAACTACCATCAGCCCCAACACAACAATTTTCCAGTATTATTTTGTTCCAGCAGCCATCTCTATTTTCTGTAATTCATTAGTTTTGAGTGCTATTCAAGGCCTTGTGCTTTCTCTCCAGACCTACCCAGCTGGTAGAATAATTACAGGGTTTGTCTCCGATTCATATTTTACAGAGTGTGGATTGCCTCTGTAATCTCTCTGCTGGTCCAGATGCTCCAGGCATGCCAGGACCATGCAATCACATTGTAGTAGGTCTCAGCAACAATCTGATAGCCTGTGGCAGGCAGCATCTGAGAAATCAGAATTCTTCCATGACAATGCAGGTTTGGCTACCAGTACTTGACTGCTGTGTAGTCAACTGTTAAGGGCACCGGAGGGAAGAATTAGAGGTTGATAAATGGAACAGCTCGAAGACATGGGTTGGGTCCCTCATGTGGTCACACTTAAGGTACAGCAGCTCTGTATCAAACCCAAACCCCAGCTCTGCTGGAGTTGGATTTTACCCACATAAAGACAAAAAAAAAAGTCTGCATAGACACAGAGGAGGTGTGAGGTCCTACAGGAGAGTGGGGAGCAGAACGCAGCTCTGCAGTCCCCACCGCCTCTGACCACCAAGGCAAGTCTCCACACCACGCCTGGGAGCACCCAGACAGGAAATGCATTAAATACACCTTTCCCTGAATGGAAAGGTCACTTTGTTTCCAAATGCTGTAAAAGCAGATTTCAGGTAAGACGCAAAACACTGCAGCAACAACTGCCTCAAGGTTTGTCTCACAGGGACTTGCTCTGGTTTCCACTGATACAGATCTGTAGATGGAAACCCAACTCCTGCCTCACTGCAGGGAATTGCAAAGTTAGTGTTATTAAAGCTGGTGAGAATAAATGTGCCTCGAGTCTCCTGGCTGCACCGGATGTGGGTAAGTGAAGTTGTGTGGGTGCAGTACCTCAGCCCCTGGCACAGGCACGGGCTGCTCACCTGCAACCCCAGGGACAGGCTTACTTACACAATGCCAGATCCACACTTGTCGCACATGGGCAGCTTCTGGGCATTCCCAATCGATGAGGCCACCTTTGTGGTAGGGGCTTTGACGCTCCTAAATCCAGATGGTTTGGTAGGGTCTCCTGGGGGTGGAAGGAGAGTGCTTCAGAGCATGCGAGATGCGTGGCTTGCGGCTGTTCCTCCCAAGCAGCTGCTCTGCTGGGGGCATGATAATTGTTTAACCCCAGCTCTGAGGCAGGGATTCATGCATGGAAAGTGGGCAGGGATTTAGGGATGTGTGGGGAGGAAGGAGAGGAGGGACTCAGCTGAACCTCGCCCTGGAAATGTGAGGGCCTGAGACGATGGGCAGTCAGATGAGAGTATCTTCTCATCTTAAAAGCCCATCAGACTTCAGCTGATGTGTCTCACATGCGCAGATGCACAAAGCAAAGCAAAGCCCCAGCCTTGGCAGCACTGGAGTCTGCCTGATGCGTCCTGATCACACACTCAGAGTCAAGCTGATTCCCAGATTTGAGGTCAGAAAGGGGTCTGTGTCCTGGCAGGCTAGGGAGGACTGTCAAAGTCCTTTCCCAGTCTGCTGTCTGTTTTACAGTGGAGCTGGTTTTCCCAAGACTCCTGGAAGATTTGGTTAACAAACTCCTTCTTGCAGAGCCCTGGGACACTGGGGATAACCTTGCACTCCCCTGCTGTTGCATAGCATGCTCCAGGTATTTCCCTATTGCAACTTCTCTGGGGCAGGGAATTCCTGCAGGGCCTTTGCAGGAGACACGTGCTGACCTGGATGCCTAAACCAGCAGTGGATCCTAGATGCGGGATACGAGGCAAGCCTTTAAATATCTGCAGGGAAAAAGGAGCCTCTTATAAAATGACACCAATGATGGGACTAATCTTATCTTACCTGACTTTTCCAAAGGGTTCCACAATTAACAAGGGAAGGAGGCTGCTGAGACTCCCATGGTATTTCACCTTGGACTGTGAGGGACACTGATGAAACCCTTCTGACCAGTGTCAAACCAAGAGCACCCTTGCAATGGGCATTCCCGGTGCAAGAGGCAGACAAACCCTCCAAAGACACACCCAGCAAGGTCAAGGACTCACCACAGCCCAGGGCAGCGTCACTGACAGAAGAGCTGAAGGAAAAGGGAGGAACTGCCTAACTAAGCTGTGGGACAGGTGCTGCTGCGCTGGTTTGCCTTTAGGGTAACCTTCAGCTCAGAGGTTTGTACTCAGCTCTGTGCAGATGCTGGTCCAGAGGTGCAAGTTCCCTAACCCTCCAAACACAGCAAGAAGCACCTGCCCTCCAAGAGCTGCTGCAAGCGACCCTCACTGGGAAGCAAGCAGCAGCAATCACATTTTCAGACTCCTCCCTGTCACTTCTCTTCACTCCCTCTGCCTCAACCAGCACTTTGCTCTTATCAGCAACATTGACAGCACATCTTTAAATCTCTCTTAATCAAACACCCACAGGAAACATGGCATGTTCCACCCAGTGGAACACTCTCCACTTCTGAGTACAGGGTCAGGTCTTAAAAGACGAGCAGAGCCGTGGTGCTTCCAAACACCCGCACTCGGCCGCTGTGTCCGGCCCAGGCTCCCAGCTGGTGAAAGTCAGCGCAGCCCAGTCAGTCAGTGATGCCCCAAGGCCTCGTCCCAGCTGGGGCGGTGGCTCCCAGCTGCCATTCACAAGGCACTGCCTGGAGCCAGGCTGGGAGAAGCCGCCATCCAGGGTGCCGTTTATCACACGGAACGATCTGACTCAGCAGTGAGTGTGAGCAGCACTGCAGGCTGGGCCATGGGGCATTATCAGCTCACTGTGGAATAATGCCAGAGCCCATCCCGGCCCATGAGAGGACAGGCAAACCTTGTGCCAGAGAATCCCAACAATGCTGCAAATCTTCAAAGAAAGATAAAACAGAGTGGCTTTTGCTTCTTATCTTCTTCACCACTACTAAGCAGAGGGGAGGACCTTGGCTTCCTGAGAAGTCCTGGCTACTCCTTCCATGCAGGAGCTGAACCCTGAGGGCAAGCTGCAAACACTCAATATTTAAAAGATGCTTTCAGGTAGGTATTTTAACAGCATATTAAAGGCTCCCTGATCCTGGTTTCTTTCTTCCCATTGTTTCCTTATTTCCTTCATTTTGCTGTTTCCCTACAGATCCCTCAGACCTACCAGCACTTGGCTGATCTGTTTCTCTTTGTGGTATCTCAGCACCAGGCTTTTTTTGGATTAAACTGAATGTACCACTGCCAAGCTAATAACACAAAAGACTGAGTCTCGACTGGCCTAAGGACAAAAAAGGGTCATTCTTGGAATTCTTTTCCCATTCATTTGTTTATTTTATTTTACTTAGGGGGAGAAAAGAGCATGATTTAGCCCCCAATAAGTTAATTGCCCTTTTTATCTTAAAGTCTATAGCTCTGAACTGCACAAGTTCAGATGTCAGATCAAGAATGCCAAGAAGAGCAAATTTTCAGAGGTTAAAAGCTATGAACTGCTTGCTGTAACCCAGCTTCCATATTTTTACATTCCGCTGCAGAAGCGGATACTTTTTCTTGTGTAGGGGGATGGAGTTCAGAAGCACTAGGACTCACTGAAGAGCACTATCTTGTGATACCATCCAAAGTCTTGAATCTAAGATGGTCTTTAATCAGTGAATATTATCTTAAAGGTGGCAAAACTTTAGAAACTATAGGAGGTTTTGTGACTTTTAAAATTCCTTCTTGATCACTAAATGTTGCAAGGGTTTATTTCTGGAGCACCCACTCAATGATTAAGCAATGATATATGGGCCCATAGACACTGCAACTAATCAATGAGAGACTATTAAGGAATCAAATTAGTGACAGGGTCTGTTTCTTTAGAAACCACCTACATGCTACCTTGAACAATCAACAGCTAAAAGGAAAATAAAGTTTTAAATGTTACTCAGCCCAAAGAATGGCAGAGCACAAGAGTGCACTGAGATCAGGTGTGCAGTAAGTACTCACCTTTCTCTTCTGACTCCAAGATCTCTTGCAACACAAGAAATGAAGCAGACTGTCTGGGTGGCTCATTTGACTCTTGATTCTCCTGCAGCATCTTGTAAACCTCAGATTGTTTGTCTATGGCAATGTTGCCTGGGGTCTGGTTATGCTGATCTAAACTGAGGAAGGAACAGAGAACACACTTGTTAAACAGATGAAAACTAAAGCCGATCCCTCTAGCAGAACTTTGAGAATGCATCATATGACTGAAGAATGAACGTGCAAAGCACACGGACGACAGGAGGCCATGAACACGGAGGTGCTGGGTGTGCTCCGGGTGGGACTGGCACGCTGGGCTGTCTGCATGCCGCTGGGCTGTCTGCACGCTGCTGTCAGCAGCTGCTCGCCGACTGCCCCCGGCCAGCCCCCCAAGGGATCTCCCTGCTTCACAAGTACCATACACTCCAGCAACTAAAACCTTCTGCCCAGGAAATCACTGCTCTGTTACTAGGAAGATAAAGAATTCATGTGCTGGGATGGGAATCCCACGTGGTAGCAGTGCCATTCACGCATGTTCCTTGCATGCATAAACTGCCTTACACTGCTACCTTACACCACTGCGAATCTCAAACTAAGTACAGTTTACTCCATTAAAAAGAAATCTTTGCAAGTACCCTATGAATTGCTTGTAAATGTCACCTTCGCAAGGTAACAGCTGTAGGATCCAACTAGAAAATTCCCTGATTGGCAGTAATTTAGTCTGGTTTTCAAGTGAGTGTTACTATTTCCATTTTATAGGTGGAGGCTCTGAGCCACAGCCCATTTACAATATTTTACTAAGGTTAAGGACAGGTCAAGGGCAGAGATTTCTGCCTGCTAAGGCTAAGCCCGAGGTGCAGCTGCCCCGAGGTGCTGCCGCCACCCCTCAAGTCATGAGGGATTTGCATCCTCGACTTAAGAGCCCAAGGTACTTCAGGGGCAGCTTTTCACAGTGCAGGGTCATTGTGCCACTGGAAGGGTCTTTGGGGATAAAAAAAGAGTCTGGAGGCAGTACCTAGGATATTCTCCACATCCAGTGGGTAGAGGATAGGCTTAAACTCCAGGAGGATATTTAGAATATCCCTTGGGAAAAGCTTTCCAATATGTCTATTGACACTGAAATACCAGAGGAGATTGTCGTGGACAGGTGAGCAACCTCCAAACTAAAGGACTTGAAAATAGTCTGGACAAATATACAGTGGGAATTATTTCAATCAATGGTTTAAATTGCCAAATGCTGGACTAAGGAATGGACTAAAGGACACAAGAAGTTCCTGCCTGCCTTGTGTTCTATAGCTGCAGTAAAACATATACAATAAAACATACTGTATATAATATATATAATAATATATATACAATATATAATAATAATAAAATATATTGTATACAAATAGCTGACAAATCTCCTCTGATGGCTCCATTCTATAATGCAGTCTTAAATGTAAGTGGTCTACTCAGTTTCACCACTCCTGCACTCTGTGATTGCATGAAAAGTACACAAACATCCTGAGGTTCAGACTAAATTGCAGAGGGAAGTCTTTTTCTTGAGGAGGCAACTGCATACTTTCCATGCCAATGAGCAATTGAGTCATCTGGGAGTTACTCTACATAATAAACTCTTCAAGCGTCAGAAGTAAAATCATCACATGAGTTATAAAATGCTATTTCCATAAAAAGAATTTCATAAAATGTTTCCATCTTTAGCAATTTTCAGTGGAGCAGGAAGCACATTAGACATGCAAGCAGTTGAACCTTTGAAGCCTGATCTCAGTGACTGAAGCCTCTTACCCAAAATAAAATAATTACGTGCCTTCTATTAGACAGAAGATGTCCCATGCTCCACATTGCATTCATCTCATGTAAACTCATACACTCCCACCACTCTATCCACCCGTAAAAACATTATGCAAGAAGCCTTTCATTGCAGTTTGCATACTAAGAATGTTCCAGTAACATGCATCCAAAAAGCAAAGGATAAATCACCTTAAAAAGCACTAGAGTCAAACAAAGCCATCACATTTCAACCATGCATTGTGGCAGTGTGAAACATAGAGATCAGCTCTCCCAGGTAGGCACCCTATAGGTACACTTGCACAGACAAGACTTCCAAAAGGCTATAAAAAATATCAAATCTGAATTTGTACCAGCAGAGTAAAATACCTCAGGGCAGAAGGCTATGCTGCTTAAATTAAAAAACATCACCAGAAAGCATGTGTATCTTTTGAAAATGCAAGGCCACAGGCACAGAAATTGTACCTGCAAGACACTGAGTGTCTGTATGCCAGCTGATTTTTGGCACCTCCTGTTACACAAGCACTTTATCTGCAGCAATCGCCAGCAACTGGTGTCCTTTTCCATGCACACGAGATCCCTCATGTAGAAACTTTGTAGGGAACAACCCCAACAACTTTTATTGGGTCTTAGACTCACACAACCATTACTGGATCTCCTTGCTGCTACCATGGACAACTTGCAACACTAATACCAGATCACTGAGCCTTAAATATTGGCAAGAAGATGGTAATAAAAACCATAAAGACATAGCCTTGCACAGAATCTTCAGAAAGCAGAGTTTATTTTTTACTGATGATATTTTACTATTTTATGCCAGCCCATTTTGCAAAATTTACAAGGATCTCAAGGCTACAGGGAGGCCCTGTGCTCGGAGCACTCCCTTTTGCTATTAAACAATTGCTGATGTCTCGGGCTCCTTTGTGAGCACTATCAGCTCTCCAGGCCAGCGCAGTGACTTACAGCAAGTAACTGCACTGAGTAACGAGGCAGGAGTAAATCCTCAGCCTCCCGCTATCTCTTGGCTGCTGGCACATGGCAAAGCTTGGCTGTGTGGGTCCAGGGGTGAGGACACCAGATTTTCTGCTTTGAAGCATGTGGTTCCCAGAAGGGAACTGTGAGCAGTCCAGGAGCCATGAGATCTGGCTGTGTCCTTTTCTGTCCCGTGGAGGCCCTGGGATTGACCAGTGCCCTGGAGCACACGTCACACACCTGCCAGCTGCTTGGTCACGTAGCAGAAGGTTCACAATTCATCCTTGACTGGACCCCTCCTGTGAGACAGATGAATGTGCTTTCTGTTTCACCTGTCCTGACACTCAGGCCCTGCCTGTAAAACCTGGAGGCTGTCACTCAGAGGCACGGGCCAGGGGCTCCCAGGCGCCACAAAGAAGACATCAAACAGCACCCAGGCCTTCTGATGCTGAGGCTCACCACAGGTCCTACAGACCTCAGAGCATGTTGAGCATCCTCCACTCCTTCGGGCAGAGGCAGCCTGTGCTGCAGCAACCTCTGAGACAAGTGGGCAGGGGTGGGAACAGAGACTGTCCGTCCGTGTGCCTGGTGCCTGCCAGGCTGCTCCAAACTCATGAGTGCTGTCAGCCAGAGACAGAGACCATGGGTACCTGCTTCAGCCCGAAATGAAACATGCTCAGCACACACCCATGGCCAATGAAACAAAAGAACAAAGACTGTCACAAACAATAAAAGTCATTTCGAGTGCAGGAAAACCACCAGCTTTCAGGATAAAGCGCTCTCCTACCCTTAGCAAACCCATCTGCTGCAGGTGGCTCCTCCAGAAAAGCCACCAGCTGCCGTCAGGTCCCGCTGTGTGCAGGGGGCAATGGACATACTGACAGGCTACAAACATGTTTGGGTGTTTCCCATGGTGCTGGGCACAGACACAAGGCAGAGAAAGCTCCTGTGAAGAGTCATGCACTAACATTGGAACGGTGAAATGTAAATGCTGTTTTCTTGTGACCGGACAATGCCACGAGCCACAGACAGGGACGAGGGACTCGAGGACACTGAAATGCAGATGAGCAGATGTGCTGAGCTGGCTGCAGAGGCCGTGGGCAGGTTACCTGGGGAAATCAGGGCTAACAGAAGAGATCTGCCCCTGCAAGGTGTCCATGATGCTGCTCTGCGAATAGAGCTGCAGGGGAGAATTGAACTGCACGTGCAGCACTTTGAGTCCCGGCACCTCCACTTCCACAGGGCTGTTGGGGCAGACCTGGGCCACGTGCTTCAGCTGCTCGGGCCCCACTCGGACCTGGCTGGGGCCGGAGGAGGTGCTGTGCCTGCGCCGCAGCTCGGAGCTCTGCAGAGGGTCATACACGGAGGCGATGGGCGCCTGCATCGCACCCCCCGGCCACGGGCGGCTGCCGGCCCACGCGGCCACACGGGCAGCGGGAGGCGGGGTTGTTTAGGGTTTGTTTGGGGTTTACATTGCCGAATTGAGGGGAAAATGCAGAGGAGGAAGAAAGGAAAGAAGAAAGAAATTAATGAAGGACAAAGCCAAATACTTCAAGCTATCAAGCAGCTGCAGAATACTGTCTGAAGGACACACCACTGAATACATAACTTTACATTAAAGGCTTCTGGCTAATGCTGTGCCTCTGGTCTCACACTCTGGGGGTGTCCACGCAAAAACTAAAAAGCAAGCACTCTACTGATAAGCAAATGCATGGGTTGTAAAAGCAATGAAGAAGTGGCAGCAGGGGTTTCATTATACACTAACTCCCTGTGCACACACTTGTGGTCCCACTGTCCAGACAAAGGAATGCCGCCTTCGCTGCTGCTCTTCTCAAAGCTACCCTGGGCATCCTACTGAGGAGAAATCTCACCTCCCATCCCAAACCAGATGTGCTCAGCAGTGGGGCTTCTCCTTCCCCTGCTTTGCGACTTCAAATCCAGTGGAGATATTTGCTTTTATTTCTATATGTACTACAGTCCTGCATTTACACCACACACCCTCTAAGGATGAAGCACAGACTAGGTCTCTGGTCATGTCACCATGTGCAGTGGCAGGATCAAGTGCTGGGTTCAGATAGGCTGTGTATCTGCAGGGTGCAGGATGGGGATGCAGATAAATGTCAGGTAAACCCAGAGCAAGGTCAGCCATGTACCAAATAACTCAGCAAAACAGATGGGCAGGAATTTAAAGGCAGCTGGAAGGGTGTGTGAAGGGAGAACCTACACATCCCCGTGCTTGTGCACTGGGGAGATTACAGGGGGTTTTTAATGGCAGGGTGAGGTCCCTGGCTCCCACTGAAAACCAGCAGTAATTCATTTGCTTTTGATGACTCTGTAAACAAAAGCGTATCAGCATCAAAGGCCTCATCCACAGTTTCCCCAGCATTCCTTCGCAACTTGCTGTGTTTCAGCAAAGAAAAGATGAAAGAGATGCCATGTATCCAAGGGGGAGCAGAGCTGGCAAGGGATGTTCCTGCTAGGAGCAGCAGAGTGAGCCACAGCCCTAGAAGAAACCCACCTCTTTGCTGATCCCTGCGAGAGAAAGGGATCAGCTACAATTTTCCAGCCAAATCTACCTGGCTTCCAGGGAGCACTCTCACATGGAGGAGACTCCAGACTAGACCGGAGATGCCAGATGTCCCATCAGGTTAATGCAAAGTCAGATTTTCCTTGTCCTTGCTCTGCTTTTGCCCAGCCCCTGAATGAGGCTGCTGAGTCTACCAGAAGCAAATGAGGAGCAATCTGTCAGCTCGTCTGCCAGCTGCAGCACTGTGACTGCCTAGAAGGGACCATGCTGCAGACAGGGCTGCCAATGCAAGGGGCTGGTTTCACTCACGGGCAAGTTTTCAGGCTTGTGTTAAACCACAATCTCAGGTCTTTGTACCCTGCAACAGCAGAGGCTGAAGTTACTTTTGTTTCCCCATTCGCAAGTCATAAATTTAGTCAAGTATTACCAATAGCATCGGTCTTCCAGCTTTTATTATAAAAATAGCCAAAGCCTGCCAGGCAGTTTGATATTGCTATGCAGAGACTTTAGGGCAGATAAGCAACCTGACCATCACAGCCAGAAAGTTTTCAGATAGCTCCTGGTTCACTACCTCCAACGAAAAAAAGGGGGAACTTTGAAATCCTAGGATAAAATCATGTCTTTGGTGAGAGTCAGTTGCAAACACAAAAATGAACAGGCCCTTTCACGGCTGGGACTCTTTCCAATCTCATACATAAAACCTCTCACACAGGAACGAATGCTTCAGCTACTTTTTAAAACTCCTGTGAAAAGCAAAGTTTGATAATAAACCAGAAATATCCAAACTGAGGCAGAGTCTGTCTATGAATCCCAGGCCAGCTGGGAACAGGGACGGGTGTGCTTCCTGCACTAGCTGGTGCCTTTCCTGCCCAGCATTGCAGCGAAGCCGGCACAAACCACTAACTTTAAGAAGTGCTTGTAACAAGCTATCAGGCACCTGTTCAGACCAGCAGGCTGGTACGTCATGCTGAACGCACACGGAAACTGCGTCGGTCTCTGCTAAACAAAGAAACACAACAGCATTAATTTCATGTCTGCACCTCACGAAACGTTCCCCACTCCTCCGAGCCCTGTCCCTGGGAACAACATCCACGCTTGTGCCTCTTCCACTTCCCTTGTCCTGAAAGGGAGCTTTTCTTGGTTTAACAACCTGGTACCCTCGCAGCGAACTCGTGTCCCCTGAAGCCTTTCCCTGGAGGCCCAGGGAGGGAGGGGAGGCGAGGGAGGTACTTACGGCTTGGTGGGCTCCGGGGCCCCAGGTGCTGTTTTTGTCTCCACCGCACTGTTGAAGGTCTGGATGTTCTCTGAGGAGTAGAGGCCTGCCGGGCTGTTGTACTGAGCAGTGATCACCCTGGGGGCAGAAGCTGTGGCAGCAGTGAAGGGCACTGCACTCCGATTGTGTGCACTTCCTATGTGCCTTATTTCCTGCATGCAAAGGAGCAGAGGCAACAATCAGAGGTGCTCAGGCATGCAGGTGGATGCGAAAGGGCAGCCCCACAGCCACTGCAGTGGCGGCCTTCATGTGTGGTCTCAGCTGAGGAGCAGGTGACCACGACCACCAAAGCAAGTGAGCATCCTCCACGTGTCATGAGGGCCCATCCTGGATGGCTTCAGGATGACCTCCAGGACATTTCAGAGTAGACACACTGGGAACATAAGAGCTCAGAAACACTGCCAGAGCTATATAGCTCAAGGTGCCACACACCTGGGAGCTCCTGCAAGCCTACAGTAAGCTACAGGCCCAACCTTCTCATGCAAGACTAAGATTTTAAGCATTCCTTGCAATTCCTGAGAGCAGGGTTGATTTCTATGGAAAACTGAAGATGAGAGGCAGAAAGAGGAGCACTTCTCAATGTTATCTGAAAGTTTGGCTTCCTTTAGATAAGACAAACCAAAAATAAGGAATTTGTCATTACTACAAGGGCTCTGGAGCATCTCTGCTCCTTCAGCTAAGACCGGGGTTCACAGCTGTCTTTGATGAACAACTTTGGAATTTCTGGACAAGAAATTCCCAAAACAAAGGTGTGAAGATGACCATTGTTAATACAAAAGATTGTCCACAGGCAGCGACAGCAACTTCTTCAGTGTCAGAAGTACAACATATCACCCAGATGTTCTGGGTTTGCTGCAAACTGGAGGCTTCCAGCAGCAGTAGTGGATACTAGAAACACAGGCTACAATTTAATAAGAAAAGGGGCAAATCCAAGTCAAGTAAGACTCGAGCTAAGAATCTTCTTAATCACAGGCAGTGCTAACAAAAATGAGGGCATTTCTAAGCCCCATCACCAGTTCAGCAGGCTGGGAATTAGCAGCCTTGTGGCAGAGATAACATCCAGGGCTTATTTCTCCCCAGAGAAGATGCTTGACCAAAGCGAGGAGAAAGTATACGAGGGCCTCACTAGAGCAGGCATAAGAAAGGACTAACAGCCACAGGGGTGGCCGAGATATCGGGGGCTAAAAGATGGCACCAAACCATGATTTTTGCAATGTTTCAGCCAGCCATAGAGATTAGGCATGGCTTCAATACAGGGCCAACAGCCAATGGCACAGGATGAAAGGGGGCACCTCTCGGCATGCTGGGCCCATGGGTCCCCGCTCTAATTAACACAACTAGTTCCCACTCCCACTCTATACAGGCACGGACTTCCTACAGCAATGACGTGAGCTCTTACTGCCTACGAACATCTCACAGCATTTGTCTGATAGAGATATAGTTACAGGCTAAACACTCATTAGGAAAAAAGTATGACTTAAATCCCCCTACAGATTTTCCTTTAAATCACTTTTTTGTCTCCAGACTTCCTTAGGCAGCTGGCTAGCCTCTCCAGACTGACAGATGGGAGTCATCTCACTTCATGGCATTCGAATGCTATTTATGGCATCAAGCAGAACATAGGATCCCTCGGAGAAGGGTGGCGTGGATCCAAACGCCCTCATGAGTTACAAGTCATTTGAAATCAATGGGGGAGCTCAAGATGTTCAGGTGTGGAGTGACAAGGCTGCTCTCCCATGGCTTTCTGGCCAATATGTATGGATGTTAGCCATGAAGCTTTCCCACACACCAAAGGGAAAAAGACCCTGGAGTAATTAGCTAATCTCCCTTTGTTGCAATCTCATTCAAACCACATAACAGGACTTGTGAAAATAGTCTTTCCCATGGCAAAAACATGGATTTTAGCAAAAAAAAATATATTTTAGCCTGCATATCAAACCATGGGGAACAGTTATCTTATATCAGCACTAAATACACATGCTAGCTCACCATGCAGAGGCCATGAGTGGGAG
Source organism: Mohoua ochrocephala (assembly GCA_013398855.1). Lineage (NCBI taxonomy): Eukaryota > Metazoa > Chordata > Aves > Passeriformes > Acanthizidae > Mohoua > Mohoua ochrocephala. The sequence goes on from VZTA01027019.1 coordinate 202,892, forward strand.
AGGGTTACAGATGTGCACATAAATTAGTCGGTTTCATGAAAGACTGAGGCAGAAGGTTTAGGCTAAGGGGGTTATATTCTTAGGTCAAATAGGCTCAAAGTTGAAATCATGTCACAACATGCACTGAGGAAACATTTAAGCATTAACCAAGAATTAGACAAAGGGAAGTAATTTACAGTTTGGTTCGGGTTTTTCTAACTCTGGCTTCCTAAGAAAGTAAGGTGTCTCAATTACATACCCAACATGCACATGGGCATGTTGCATCTTTGACTGTGTCAGCCAAGCCCAAATTAGTTTGAACAGTGATGGAGGCCTCAAGGAGCCTTAATTTTCTGCAAGTGTTGAGAAAGCGTAGGGCAGCTACATGGAGAAGAGAGACTGACATCACATTAGGGCCTTGACTCCAAGAACTGCAACACACACTCCGGCACAGAATCCACGTAGGACCTTTTGCCCTACTTTTGGCCACCAGGTAGGTTTTCTGCTGTGTAATAACACCAAGACCGTAAGTCAAGCCTTCCAAAGTGTTAGGACATCCTCAGGTGCTCTCAGGTGTATAGAGGTCACTGACTATAAGGGAGTTTACGACAGTTAAATAGAGAAATTGGTGCAGAAGCTGGAGTCTGAAGATTAGAACAATCCCATCTGGAGAACAGCACAGAAGGTGAATAACCCAAGAGTCTACAGACAAGTATTACAAGAGCACTAACACCACAAAGGGCATTTGGATAATCCAAATTCTCCAGCACTTCCTGTTACGCCAAACTGTTCTTTCTGCTCGAGCTGTGGAAGGAATTTGCAAAGAACAAGTGCCTTCATGATCCCAAGATCAAAAGATAACATGTTCTCACTGTCAAATGTATTTATCTAGGGATTTTCCAGAACTGCCAATCTAGGGCCTGTGCTGTGCAGCAGTTTCGTTAAAGCGCCATATCCTGGAATCGTGTTTATGTGAGAGTCTCTCACTTAATACTGGAAAAAAAAAATCAGGTAAGTGACACTCCCAAAAACCTGTCGACCAGCAGGCAAGTGGAAAATGTTAGTGCAAAAACCCAGTTGTACCGTGCATATGTGTGGGGACAGCACCTGGTGTATGCATTTGAGATGTCTAGGGTTTGCAGCATCTCTAAGGCTGTGGCAATCCCAGGACCGACACAAGGAAAAGGGGGCAAGTGGCATTAAACAGCATCCCTGGCTGGAGCACAGACTGCAAGAGCAGTAAGCAACGGTCTGTTGGCAAAGGAAGAACTGGCAAGTCAGCTAAAAGGACATGATCTTATCCAGTCAGGACGTGACCTGCTCTTTCTTTGAGAGTAGTACAGAGGAGCGTGATTAATGTTAGATCTCTTCAGAGACACCTTCTCTTGGCACCTGCAGGCAGAACTGGAAGCACTTGCCTCACTCTCCCTGCAAGCCGTGGCACTACCTCAGTCCCCTTATACCAGCCCCGTCAGCAGTGAGCAGGGATACCAGCAGTGGTTATTTTGGTCTGAAGCTGGGGTATGGAAGCTCCCAAGCCACCAGGTAGGATATTCAAGAGCAGTATTTTACCACTATAAACTGATACCACGATACTTCAATCGCTTTGTCTGCACAGACACCAGCCTCGCTCCCCTCCTTCCTTTGCAGGGGTTGTTTCCAGAGGGGCCAGCAGAGTGACTAGACCAGGCTAAACCAGATTAGCAACTGCACAGACCTCTCTGCCAGCTGCTTCTGAACTCTGGCTGCACTTTGAAAATGAAGCCATCCCTTCGACAGCCCCCTCCCTACCTGAAACTACACCGTCTATAAGAACAAGCTCCAAGTGGCTTTGGAGCACAACCCCACGTGCTCCCACTGCAAATGTCCCCATCTCACAGAAAAAACTATTTTTCAATCCTAAGGACAAACAACATTTGTAGGACCCTAGCTTCAGGTCAGATATGCACATCTTCTGCCAGATGAGTTTTCTGGGTGCCGGCTGTTAGTGGCAGTAGCCCTCTCCAGGGGCAGATGGGACACAGCTGTGTGCTGCAGGCGCTGCAACAGGGCCACTCCAGCTGGGTGCCAAGGGGGTCCCACCGCGCCACCACAGCCCTCCCAGCACAGAGCTGCCAGCAAAGGTGCCAGGCTGTGAGGATGGGGAAAACATCCCTGTGCCAGGGCAGGAAGCAGATCAGCATTTCCTACTGCACCAGCTGCAGGCTGCGTCATGGGGAATTATCTGGGAAAACAATGGCCCTTTCCTCCCTCTCCTATGAGGCCATCCTCAGCGACACTGACGTCTAGGCTGTGAAATCCCCACAGCTCCATCAGCTGTCACTTCTCTCTCTGGGGCCAGCCAGCGGCTTGTGGCACAGGCATCTGCTTCCTTCTCACCAACGCTACCACCATTGGACCTGTCTGTCCTGGGAATCGGGGCATGCAACTCCAGGGAAATTCCCAGCTGTCAGTGAAGCAGAGAGACAGACAAACAGCCAGCCCAGGATGAGCCACCTCTGTCAGCTGAGCTGGGACTCTTCCTATGCACCAGTGGCATAAAGCCACCTGGACACCTCCACGGCCTCGTGCCCTCGAGCAGGTTGGGAGCAGACTGGAGTGAGGGTGGGTTCTTGGGTCCCTTCCACCCTGCAGTGACGTGGCCAAGGCCATCCTGTGCAAGGCCTGCACTGACCTCACCACCACCAGAAACAGGAAAAATCTGGAGGCTTTTTGTACTCGCTAAATAAACTAAACCAAGATGTGAGGGGTCAGACAGCCTCTCCCGTAAGTGGGGTTTTCCTCTCCCCACAGCACGACCTGAAGGCAGCCAGCTGGGTCCTCACAGGTGCTGGCTAATGCCCCACTGCCACCGCACCACAGCACCCTCACACTCCCCTGCCTGCCCTCTGCCCCTTCCCAGGCTACCTCTCTGCAGTCTCTGGAGGAAAGAGAGGTCAAACATGGAGCAGGGGGCTGCTTGAAGCCAAAAGCTAGTTTCAGGTGTGCAGTAGTGATTTAGAGACTGCTCAGCTCTTGGAGTCAGGGTTTTCACTCTGGTCTCATGTCACAAACAAAAAAAACCCAAAAAAAACCCCAAAAAACCAAACAAAACAAACCAAACAAAAAAAATACCAGACAGTGCAGTTGCATGGAAAAGCAAAAACCCCCACAGCCCCCTGGAGCAGCCAACTGAGCCAGCAACACTCGCTGCCTCACGGGGCCTCAGAAACGTGGGGTGGTTTTGCATCCCAAGTCAGAGCCCAGAAGCTCGGGGCAGGCAATGCTGGATTGCACACCTCGAGAGCCACGCCAAAAGGAAACAAGATTAAACATTTCTCAGTACAAATGTTTACTCAGCTCTAAGAAAACGGGCCCCTGACCAAACCAGAGAGTGAGCGCGCTCTGGTGCTGCGGGCAGTGAAGGAGAGCAGAGACCAGCAGGCAAACCCTCCAGCTCCATCCTTGCCCTTGCGAAGCCACCCAGGGAGCAAAGGCCGTACTCGAGACCAGCTGGCACGTCTCGGAGAGGCTGCTCGTGCCAAACACGCAGCAACAGCTCAGGAGAGGACATCTTCACGGCAAACTCTACCCCATGCTATGTTTCATCAGCTGCAATCACAAGTATTAAGAAGTGCCTTTACTTTCACCTCTCCCTCTGTTATTGTTTGGGGTTTTTCAGCTATGGAAAGATCTTTTGCAATGCTTTGAAATCTGATTTAAAATTAGGAAGGGTTTGGGGTTTTGTTATTGTAGGGGGGTAAAACAACAAGACTGGATTCCCACATCCTCTCCCTCCACATCCCCGATACATTCCACACCCATGCAGTAACGCCTTTTAACCAAAACCAGCAGATCGCGCCAGCACAGCTCCCAGTCTCAAACAGTGCTGTTACTTTATATACCTATTGCTTCATGCATTGCCCACACATGCACAGCCTTATCAAAGGCCAAGCCAGCCACACACCCAGTTTCTATAGCCCCCGCCTGCCTCGTATCCAAGGAAATAAAATACACAAGACAGAAACAATGACGTCACTCCGCAAGGATAAGGATGAGCACAGGACACACTTTTAAGAAACTTTGGGAAGACAGAAGTGGCTGTCTCTTTCATGCTAAAAATACCCTGATTTACCCTCAGAGCTCCTCCAGCTGCTAACCTCTGTCTGAAGGTTATTTCTATTAAAAAAAAACCCCTTATGTTTGAAAGCCCTTACTTCTTGTGGTTAAGAAGAGCTGAACTATCCATCTCAAACCAAGAGTTTTCACTGACATTCTCGAGGTCTGATGTGCCTTATTGCCAGGGGGTATATAACTTTCAGGGAGCTGGACAAGTTTTTGGAGACAGTCCTGGTGTTGACTGCCCTTGAAGCTGGACTCTCTCAGCTCTATCTCTACATTAGCTCACTCAGCAAAAACAGAGACCTGGACCCCACTGGCATCTGTGTCTTACAAAAAAACCCCAAAACAAAACAAAAATACCTAAACCAACAAAAAACCAAGACAGAGCCCAGGTCTGACAAGACCTAGCACAGTCAGAGGATATAGAGTTTTATTGTTTATTTTACCAAGGGGCAATACAGCCCTGCACATGGGTACAGATCTTACTGCCTGGCCCAAGATCACCAGAGAGCACGGCTGACTCGAAGTCATGCTGGTCTCTGGTCAGTATCATAAGCATTAAAATTACCTTAGTCACCAAGTAACTTGTTCTCTCTTGCTGTGACCGCTTTTCTCAAGAGACATTAAGCAGGAGGGAGAGGCAGACATGTTATTTTAGTCTTTCCCACTGTTGTGAGGAAAAGCTCTTGATGGGAAAATGCCACTGAGCAATCACCCTTAGGATCTGGGTTAGAAGTGCAAGTGAAATAACTGAGTAAATATGCTAAGAAGACTGTCATTTCCTTCCTCTAATGTTGCCATGGGCACCAAAACAAAGCTAGGTCAGCTGCTGAGCCATCACCACCAACAAGCTGCTGCACCTTTTGATGAAATGCAATTTTATCATCACTCTTGCCTCAGTTTAAATTAATTTAGAAGGATAAGGATAATGGCAATGAAATAATAATAAGACCGTAGCTCTTTCACAGGCAAAAATCAGCTTAGACAATGAAGTCAGTCTTTGGACTCAGGACTTTGGGGAATGCATGGGAGGTTCTAGAATGCCTTTTTATTTTCCAAAGGCAAATAAAAGCATCTTGAACTTACATTCCAAGTAAGGGAAAACACTTCCACAGGCATGACGCAGCATGTCACCAAATATCAGCCTCCAAATGGATTACAGCAGTAAACGAATAGTCCATTTCAAATGGGGTAAAAAATATGTAAGTAGGGATCTTAAAATATGTAGCTAATCATAGACAAGCTCTTAAGCACTAGCTCCTGAGACAAACTGAAAATTAAGTTATTTTGCAAGATTTTTTGCAAAGATTGAGCAGCTACATCAATAAAATAGGAAGATGAAATGAAGGTGGACAAGCGTGAAAAATTTCTAAGATACCGAAGGTAGGAGAGGCAACATATAACAAAGTGATTCTAAGAAAGATGGTAATATATCTGAATAAGTCAATTTCTACAGCAAGGGTTTTAAAGACTTTTTTTTTTGAGCCTGAAGTAAGGCTATTCACTTGTATGATTTTATGTCTGCATTCAAAGGGCTATGTGCAAAGCCAATGAGAACCGTCGTCAGAGGACCCTGGATACGGACCTAAACAAACCACTCGGACTCAGCACGTCCTATTTTCTTTGGTAAGTGAATTAATAAGTGTTCTGCACTAGACTGTTGCCAAGAAAAGCAAATATACTGTTTTCACTGGCCAGCAAGTTAAAAAAACCTGAACAGCTCAGCACTGCCTTCGAAGATTCAGCTCCCCTCACAGCTTCAACCAGTCCTGCTGGAAAAATGAGATCAGCATCTTTGTGGTAAAATTCATAGCAGTTTGCCATGTTGGTATACATACACATAGCATCTTCTGCACTCTGCTACTGCTGATTTGCAGCAGGCCTGGCCAAAACCCCCGATGATGCTGCAAAGACACAGCCCCAGAGCGACTTGGCCGACACTTGCCACAGCTCCGGCAGGAATCAGCATGCTCTTCTGATTTCATGCTCCAAGCAGAAAGACCTCTCTACAAAACTTTCTGCAGTCAGCTACTGAAAAAGGAAATGGGAAAAAACCCCCAAACAACCCACCAAACAGAAAACCCCACAACCTTACAACTTGATGGTGTTCACAACACTTTGGCTCAGCAGATTAGGATGTTCAGCACTGTTATGCCGTAAGAGTAAATAGGAGCTTGTGGCTTGGAGACATGATACGTCTCCCCTCACACTGCTGAACTCCCGTTTGAGCATGCAGCAAGCAAAGCCCTTTAAAGTTAAGCCCAGTGCTCTGAACAGCAGCAAAACCGGGGCAGCAGAAGACACAGACCAGACCTCAGCTCAACGGTGTCACAGACAGGTGCCACCACATGGCTCCAGCTCAAACTAAGTCCAAACGGCTCGGTCTCACATCGTGCCTTGGCAGAGTTATGAAATACCTGGAGAATGCCGCACCGAATTCTAGGGCCAAGCAACACAGAGCAGCTTGACGTGAAAGAGAACATGGACAGATCCCAGGCCAAGGCCTGGGCAGGGTGTTGCTGCACATGTGCTGCTTTAGTCTCAGGTCCTTTCCAACCGAAACAGCCATATTAGCGCTTAATTAATTGCAGAGTCAAACTAGTTTTACAATCTACTTATTTTGCTAGGAAGACTCCCGTGGGATGTGTGCTAGTGCCTGAATTCACTGGGGCCATGTCATTGCCCCAGTGAAAATCCAGAGGAATGCCACTGCTTTTACTGTTGCTATTATAGATTTTTTGCAGTGTAATCCTCTCAGTCTAGCCCTGGCGATGCCCTTGCACGCATCGCTGTTATTACTACATTTACTTGACAGAGGCAGCAGACCAATGAAGCAAGGCTGCCAACAGGTTACAAAACCAACTTCCTAGACAGAGGCTGCATGATCTGCCACACAGATAAAAATGTAAGATGCTGGTGTATTTCTCTTCCACTTTCTCCACAGCTAGACTGCTAAGAACTTGCTGAGTAAAAGAAAAAAATCCAAACCAAACCAACAGAAAACAATGTAAGAGCAAATAGTATTCCTCACCCCTCAAGACTTTTCTATGTATGAAAACCAACTGGCTTAGCAGAGTAGCAATGATTTACTGAGCCACAGCTCTACAGTGCTGTCCGTGCCCTGTGGGCGGTGTGAGCATGCAGATGGCAGGAGGCACCTCTGACCCAAGCAGGTTACCTTTGGCATGGTACCCGATTAGCTCTCCACAGCAGCAGGCTTCTCACCATGAGGGAGTCTGTCTCTCAAGGCCTCCGAGGGCCACATGATCTCTTGACAGCATGGGGCACGATGCCATCCCCATGATTCACAGAATGGCCAAGAGGATCAGGCCAGGAACTTCTCTCACAGGAGTAAGCAGGAACAAGAGCAGACAGTTATTCCAGTACTTACCTGTGGCTCAGAGGCCAGATTCATCTTATAAGGATGCGTCTTTCCCTCCTCGTTTACAAGCGGTGACCAGACTTTTGCCTCCGTTCTGCAACACACAAATTTTGAACAGTTAATCTGTTTTCATCCGTGAACACTGTTATTGTTATTAAAAGACTCAAAATTCATCACTTTCTCAAACATTTCCAGAGTCTCTCGTATATACAGCACAATCCACATCAGGAGCAATCTTCACAGCCTCATTTTAGGTACACCATGTAGGTGGCTTAGATATATTGTATGAGGTCCCTGGAGCAAGACAAGATCTCAGCAGTGACTGTCCTGGCTTATCCTTTGTGACCCCACAGGCAACACACCAGCCACGGGCTCCCACCCAGGCTGTCAAGCTGGAGGTTACCCAAAAGCAGAAGCTGGAGATATCCCTTAGATGCAGATCCCTTAATTAAGTGGGACAATTCAGATTGTTTCAGCTTTTATGGATAGCCAGGAAAAGGAATGATTCTTGTCTGTACTGACTATACAGAGAACATTTTGTTCTTGAGGTTGGACTGCCTCGGAGATAAGCTAGAAATATTTTTTACATTTGGGTCTCCAGAATTTTCTTCTTATTTACAGTGGTATCCATGTTGAACAAACAGAAGCTTTTGGGAATGATATAAAAAAAAAAAATTCAATCCCAGTCTATGATGGGACTAAGAACTGAGACAACATCATGTGACAGAGAATGTCTACATAACCTTTACTGGCCTGTGGTCTGGCCCAATTACTCACAGCAGCCTGAAACACAAGTCAAGATCTACAACTGAAACCAACTGCTTTTACCATCATCATTGTGGAACTTTGCTGTGTCCCAAAGAATGACAAACAAGTGGTGAGGAAGAAGTGCAGTGCTTGGATTTGCTTGAAATACTTTGTGGTAAACATATGGTACCTACATTTCTCAGAAGTACCAACACTAGTTAGCATCTCAGATGGACTAAATAGTGCCACTTTCCCCAAACTTTTTAATAGTAGGGAATGGGTGACTGCAGTATTGTTGAATGAAAACTGCTGTTCAGTGCTAAACATTGCATCATGCAGCAACCAGATGGCCGATAAACTCTCAGGATGAGGTCTGAAAACCATGTCCTGTCCTGTTGACAGGAGTCCTTTCTGGAATCTGCAACTGCAGATAGATGTACTTCCTAGGTATTTGTGGGTCAAGGACTAGCTATAATTTAAGTACTTAGTTAGCAAAACAGGAATGCTTCCGCTGAGAATCAACTGGATAACTGAAAAGAGATTTTCCAGTTAAAGAGACTAGAAAAGAGACTAGAAAAAGAAAAGTCTTCTAAAACTGACAAGGATGGAGAAACAGGGTGTAGAGCTACCCACAATACATTCCGTCTGGTCTGCACCATTCCTCTAAAAGCCCTCCAACGTCACAACATTTTTTAAACAGCCCAAACTTAGCTGAGATGCACATATACATCCCAGACATTTGCTGTGTAAATACTATCTTAATATTTGCATCCAGAGTGCAGCTCAGTGGGAGGAGATGGGAGGCAGCATTCTCAGTCAGGGAAGAGGAAGAGTTTTATTGACCTGCTATTCCCTTTATTGCACTGTGGACTTTACACAGAAGAAACCTGAATGAAGTGCGCTGTGCTGTACCTCCTTTCACAGGAAAAGTACAAACACACAGGTCACACCAGATATCCTTTATGGGTATTCAGGTACAGTAAACCTTTGACTCTTGGTTATTGCATCCTGCAAGCCCAGCTGATCCTGACGACCTGTGCCACTCAAATGGTGCTGTCTGGCAAGCTGAGGCACACGCGGACAAGTCTGACTGTAACAGCTGCGTGGTATCAGATCCACACCAATCTGATCATGTCTTGTCACAACAGCTGCTGCTACTTGATGTCCAACATGCCTCAGGTGAACAAAAAACAACCATTCTCTCCTCGCTTCTGGTAACCCGTGCTGAGGAACCAGCAATTTCGCCCAGATTATGGCTATCAAACCTCACAAGGTCACACCCATTTCTCGGGTGGCTGTATTTTCCACACCTGAAGACTGTTTGCATATAGGGGAGCAGCCCGTTAACCAATACAAAGCCTTACTCCTTGAAAGCCTTTGGAGATCATGTACGACCAAGTTTCAACTCCTCTGGAAAAACAGGGGACACAGCAAAATATATGGAAATGAGACACCCAGCCAGCCAGGCTATAAGCAAAGGGACATTGGCTGGAGATGAAAGAGCAGCTCAAAGAGCATTAAACACTTCAGCTGATTTCTAGCGTGAGGCATCCCTGTGCCAGTTCCCACAGCAGCAATCTAAGAACTTTTGAGGTAGCATTTTCTTTTACAGCACTTTACTATCAGCTTTCAGAAGCACCAGAAGGCTTTATTAAGACTGAAAAATTTAAGCCTAGAGCAGGCCAGTGTATGAATACGGAACAGAAACTTCCCCTCAGGCACTTGTTTTCATCCCACTGCCCCTCACTCAATGCATTTGAGGTGCTGGTGACACAGCACATTGGTCTTCAGTGGAGGGGAGGCAATTACGGCCAACTATTGCAGCCCACAGTGGGTTTTGAACAGATTTTTCTCCTTTATTTATAAGCAAGGCAAATAGCTCAAGTTTGTTCCCCAGACTGCTGCCATTCTACTCTATCACTGGATATAAATGGAAGCAGCAAGGTCACTCCAAGCTTTACTTTCAATCCAGTCTAAAAGTTATCCAAACAGAAATGTTAAATAGGCCATGCATCTGTCCCTCTAAGGCAGGGAGGATAAAGCTTCCCTTTGTCTTCACAACAGCTGCAGCAGAGCCCCTCAGCCACTCTCAGCAGCCCATTTATGGCTCCAGCGAAGCGGCAAAAAGGACACAGCTCTGCTCTCCCTGGCTTCACCCAGCAGGCCTTCCAAGGCATGTGCCCCATCCCACCGCCACCCACCACGCGTGGAGCCCACGGTCTGTGGGTGTTAGGTAGGACCACTATGGTCCCAGCTCTCAGCAAGGGTTTCCTGGCTCTGCTTCTTGTCTCAATGCCTGTAATTCTACTGAAGTGCGGCGGGAGGAAGAAACATAGCACCTAAAAGTTCACCTTATGTCCCACTACTGGCCCAGGGCTTACTTTCTGCAGCACGGGGAAGTGTGGGCACCAGGCACAGACAGCAGGGCAGATTAGACTCGCCATGTTTGGATCTTATCTATATGTTTTCATATCTCAGTTACATGAAGGAGGGAACAGGCATCAGAGTAGACAGCTAAAGCCAGCCTCGGTAACAGTTCCTTCAGTTCACACCAGGCTGCTACTGGTAATGGCTTTCTGGAGGATTTTTTCCCCAAATTTGAGGTAGAAGGCCCCCAGCCAAATAAACCACCTCCACGCTCCCCTCAGCAAGGCTGTACCCCTGCCACTGAGCACGGCCATGCTAGCAGGACTGCCAGACCTGCCTCTCCACTGGTGGAGGGGCTGGAAGTCCAACAGCCTGCTGGGGAATCCCACCCTGTCTGGTGAAAGCCAGAGGCTTTGGCATCCTTATTAAGCCTCAGAGATTCATGATAAACTGATGAATATTTATTTTATAAGATGGTTTCTAATGCACATTCTTTCAAACGAGACTCCATCAGAGAGCAACACTCAAACGGTGCAGGAGACAAAAACTCGACACAAACAAGCCTGAGAATGAGGGTCAGGCAAGTTAATTGCACGCACATGTATATACAAACTTCATCGTGTTTGCAGTTTACATTTCCATGCTGTTTCCTTACTACAGGATAGAGAGCAACCAAGACAGGGCCAGGGAATGAGCCATCTCCTGTTTCATCCAGGAAGAAACCAAGACCCAAGATTAGAAAGAAATTTCTCTGATGCTAGTTTGGATGCAGAGATACTGGTAGGAAAAGAAGGAAGGAAACTGCATGCAAGTCAAGGCAAGAATCTGGAGAGGTATTTATGAAAAAACACTTTTCAAGCAGCTTGGCTTGAACATGATGTAACATAAACATTACAAGAGCCTGGATTTTGCTATCAGTGCTTTGCATGCAAAAGTACTGATTCAAGGGAATCTACGGCTTCAAGGGAAAATTCAGAGCTGGAAAATGAGGGTCTAATTCTTTGCACCAAGAACTGTGTAATTTCTGTAAAGAAGAAATGCACATCTGCATTCTCATTTCAAACACTGGGATGGACACAACTAAGTTACCAAAGTAGCAAACAAACCCCAAAAGACTGAAAAGTTTCTTGTGCAGCACAGAAGTTTTTTTAGCTGAAAAATGAGGAAAGACCTAAAGAATTTATCTTTCGCAATCCTCTCAGCAGAGTTTTAGACAGGCATTTTAATAATGTTTAGAAACTAACTACAAGAGCTCTCAGGCTACCAGGAAGGTACCTTTGAATCAGCCTTTTAGCTGCAACAGCTGTCAAATACAGGCCCTTAGCTTTAAACATGGGCAGTCACTTTTAACAACCATTAATTGATGGACATATTCAGTTTGGTAAGCAAAACTGTACTCAGGCTGCATACAGCCTCTTATCAATTCAAACAGCAGTGACAGTCACAACTTCCTAGATAGGCAGGAGGCCTCAAATGCATTTCTCCATGCACGGCCCTCTTGCATTTCAGGTGTCCTTTACACAACCACGAAAACCAAAAAGGCAACTCCAGTTACACGGACGAAGCAACAGAAGTTTACCTGGAGCAGGTTCATGGCAGCTACAAAGGCGAAGACACACCCGACTGCTCAGACTCACACTGTTCTTGCACTAGCCCGCTGCAGAGTTAACTGTTATTGCCTCACCAAAGAGGCTGTAAAATCACAACAAATACCAATCTTGATTTGCCAAAATTACTTTGAATGTGTCAATTGTTAGTAAAAGCTGCTGGCAGGCACCCACGAGGGCTGGAAGCACCACACCGGCCATGGAGAGGTTGGGAGCGGCCACGGAGGGCCAGGCAACCTGCATGGCCTTATATAGCTGCACACAGAGCAGCTGGCTTTTCCCAGGGCCAAAGGAATTATTAGTAAGATGACAGAGCTGGAAAACTCTTCTTGGCAGGAAAGCAAAAAAGCAAACCTAAATGAGTCAACGGATTCCACCAACTTCCTAGAACAGAAATCCAAGCCTATTGTGGCTTTGTGCAACTGTTCCCCACAGCTCAGACCTGGGAACACATGCAGCAAGCAAGAGTGCAACCAAACCTACTACATAAAACACAGAGGACACCACACATGTGCTCTCTTCTTCTTCATAAGCATCTACACGTGATCCTTTCTGACAATCCATTTAACAGGTCCTGGTAGCAGATCTGACTTCCCTGATCCTAGCACTTTTCAAAGAACAAATACATAGCTTCACTCCTTGGCAGCACTTTCAGCAAATTAAAAGACTATTTTGCAAACAAAGAAAGTGCATTAATGTATTATAAGCTGGCAGCAGAGCGGCAGAGAAGCAGCTTGAAATTTGAGGAAAATGACAGTAGGAGCAGAACCAGAGATTACACGTTTGCAACCCCTTTTCACAGATATTCCCCTCTACCACCCCCAAACTGCCTCCAGACATAAAGGGAAGGACAGACTCACTATAGGAACACTTTCTTTGCCGAAAAAACACCTATATAAATATACACTTTACCTTTGAGTTGCTGAGGGCTGCACAGTTCCACCATCCATCTGGTGACTGTAGCCACAGGCAAAGAGGCATTTGTTTTAGAAGTAATTTTCACCTGTGCTGCAATGAACATTTGTCTGCTTTTGTACATCTGCAGCTACAACAGAACTGCGTGTCAAATTCATCATGAGCACTTCCACTGACATGGGCGATGCTTGGATCTTTTGACTATCACGTGAATTCTGTGGTAGTATTTGTTCCTACTGTACCTTCTTTTCTTTGAATGCTCTTTGTTGAGGAAGCATCTTACTCAAAATACACTAAATTTCCAAAGAAAGCTGGTAGCTTCCTCCAATCTGTTGGACACATCTTGCTGCTTACCCCCATTGCTGCTTGAGCAGCCCCAGGAGAGGCTTTGCTCAACCCTAAAATGTCAGTGCAGTGATGTTCACACCCTAATTTGAAAAGGAAAAAAAACAAAACACCAGGAAAAAGAAGAGTAGCTCTTCTCAAAGATTCAAAACTTCATTTTTCCTATGGAGAGACACAAAAATCTCCCTGTGAATTCCTCAGTTCAGCAACCAGGTGGGCTTGAGTTGACTGAAGCACTCTGTCTTGAGCTTGATTTTATACTGCTGAAGACAATAATGGAACCTTTACTCTGGTTTCTTGGAAACTACATTTCTCTTGAAACAAAAAGGAAAATGAATAAACAGAGGCTCAGAAAAGAGCGGGAGCTGCTAGACACAGTGAGTTCAGCGGCATTCCTTATATATGGCAACATTGTTGAACACCCACTTTCCAGGCAGAAGACAGACTCTGCAAACTCTGCAAACTCTGCTCACAAGTCGAACAGCAAAGGACCTGGCAGTGCCACTTAGAAAAGAGTATTCAGAGAAAGCAATTAGTGGCTGGGTTTTAAACCCTAGGAAATTAAGAGATTTTCCCTTTAGGGTGAAAAAGCAGACCAGGCATGTTTTCTTCAGCTAGAAAGTTGATACGTTTTTAATGGTGACTTGTGTTAGACTAGATTTCCTGCCTACAATCTGATCTGAAATATTTTTGGACTGTTACCATCGCTAAGAAAAATAGCGAAACAGGAAACATTGGAATGCTGTTGATATACACAATCAAGCATACAGTCCAAACAGCATTTCCTTTACCAGAAGTGTTTAAGTCCTTTCAATTCTCTGTATTTACACTTCTCCTAAATAATCATTAGTAAGCCAAACATGAAGACATCTGAACTGCTTGGCTATCATTATAAGAGAAGACAGTTGCCTATTTGAGGAACACACATGTACAAAGAGTGTTTTGGTTCACGGAAGAGCACATGAAAAAGACAAGCATACTACTCCTGTGAAACACTCTCCTAGCCTCCAGCTATTTGCAGCTTAAAGGCTTTCTGCAGCAGAGATACCTCCATCGTATATATTACCCTTTAAAGATTTGTCTTGCACTAATTCACCCACTAGGCTCTTCAAACCACATACACTCATCCCATTTACAGCACAGTCACAAATGAAGTCTCCACTGTCACAACAGTGTCGATCTTTTGGTGAAACTGAAACACCTGGTGTGAGCTCAAGACCTGTATGAAGTCCCACCTGGCACAACCTTGCTGCCCCACTGAATGCAGGTCAGAGAATATTTAGCATGGGTAATCATTTAAATGAGTAATGATTAAAAATTCATCAGCTAGGAATTTGAAAATCAATAAGGATTTATGCTTTCACAAGACATCTCTCTGATGATGAGTAGAAAAGGACTGGAAGACTTCTCACTCCAGAAAACCTAGCACAGCTGGGACATCCTCACACCAGTTTGTGATGTTCCAACCCACAGAGGTGCTGCTCTGTCAGAGCAATGAACTGTGCCAGCAGAGATCCTTGGTACAAACGATTCAGCTGATGAGCTACAACTGCACAGGGTGGAGACCAGACCCAAGGTTTGGTGGTGTTGAAGTACACATGATATACATTCCTTTTCATACTCAGCCTACTACTTACAGAGCTACTTTGACAGAGAAAAAACTTCCAGCTCTGACCCGAATGTAATGTGAGCCTTCCTCACCAACCGTATGGTCAAGCCTCAGTGACAGAGCTGTGCCCACCAAGGCTCGGGAAGCCCAAGCCATTCCATTTGGCCAGGTGGCACTCATTTTCCCCAAGAGCCTTCCAGCCTCTCCACCTCCATGGCAATGCCCTTCCCTTCTTCACAGAGGAGGGCTCACCACCACCCCGTAGTCTGCTTTCCTCACCCATTTCCTCTACCTTACGTTGAGCAGGACGATGAAGCATGGCTCCAGGTCCTTCTCTGTCACCTCTCTAGGCATCCTCTTAGGACCTTCCATTTTAAGGCCTTAGACTGCAAACTAAAGAAGTGCTCCTGCCTCAGCAATAAAGACTATGTAGCACTTCTGACCGCTGAGTCCAGCTGCATTTAGACCAACACAGTTATGGGGGCCTAGAAGGAGACACTGGGCATCAGGGATAAAATATTCTCAACAGAGCACAACCAGGAAAGACACCATGATGCACACAGATTTTACATAGAGCAATGGGTAGTTATATCAAACCCTAAAGTGCTAAGTCAGATCACTGCTTTCACATCCTTGCAGTTTTGACACTCTTCTTGGCCTTCTGTCAGCAAAACTCAGCGATCAGAACAGCAGCAGAAGCGTCCAACACACACTCATTGACAGAGGGTCTTGAAGGAGTTGGGCTGGGTAAACTCAAAGCCCCTGCAGAATTTTACACAGCCGTAGATCCAGCTAGAAATTCCTCCCTGGGCAGCTTCCACACCCAAGGCCAATGAAACGTGCACAGGGTAGCTATAAACTTAACGACTTTGTAATTAACATTAGCAAACACATTTTACAGACTCAATGATCTGTAAGAGTGAACTTGCCCGCAGGCCTGAAAGAGCCCTTGCCTCCCTTCCTCCTTCCCAGCCAGAACCACATGGCACTGGTTTGCCAAGTCAAGCAGCTGGATTTTGGAGAGGAAAAGGAGCACTCCTTTGCAGGAAGATTACATGCTGCTAAGTTCAAGGCCAGCATGAGAAACTCTGGGGTTAACAGGCTGCTGCAATGTTCACTGCCCATTCACACTGCCTGCACTGTGCTCCATTCTTCCATCTGTGAATTCCCTTAAGGAACCGTCAGGCTTTTTTTTGGCCAAGACCCATCGCTTCTTCCTGAACTGGGAAATGCCTGCTGAACTCCTGGCATTGTCTGAGCTATGGTAAAGATTTCTGTTTATCAGAAAAGCCCTGAACAACTGAACCACTGTGTCATTTAAGGCATGCTTTCGCACTCCTTCTGAAAGCACTTCCCCTGCATCTGCCCTGAAATTGATGGATGATCACTCTGAGGGAAAGCAGGCACAGGACAAACTTGCTCCAGAGCAACTAGAAATGCCACACTGCATCTACCATCTGACTTTGAAAAGTGCCAGTACCTGCAGCTGCAATTCACACCAAAAGGAAGGATAATCCCCAGCACCCTCAAAAAAATCAGGCTCCAGTTCTTTTAAGTAGCAACAGGTCAATGCAAAGCAGAGTCCTGCCTTCCCATCTCCATTTCCTCTCTGTACAAAGATGGCCCAAGAACAAAGCATGGCTGGGGAAAGGAATGAAGTTGTCCATTGCTCTGCAGTTCAAGACAGTGGGAAGGCTGAAGCCAGCCTGTGCTCTACACTAGTGACAGAAATTGTGGCTCAGCTGTCACCTTCCTTTAGTTTTTCAGGACTTGAAGAGACTGATGCCTAAGAGGAACTTTGTTGCACCCCGGGTCATCACTGTTTAAGACTGACAGTGCTGTTTGATCAAGAGGCTTCAAAATGCACATTTCTGAGTCTGTGCACGGCAGAAACCAGGCCATTAGATCGCTTGGAACAACACAAAAGCGTATATTTTAACTGCTACATGAGTGCAACGGGAAGGAAGGTCATCTCTGGTTGCACCTCCTCTGCTATGAGTGAAGTTTTCATGAGACCATCTTCGGTTTCTTGCTATCAGGAGCCACAGAATAAGCTGACAGACTCTGCCATAAATTATCAGCCAATTCCTCACTTGGAAAGTTGTTTTCACAAGGTCAAAGTGCAGCAAATGCAAGCAGCATTAGGATTAAAGGGTGAAATGCAGTTCCCTCTTGCTAGCCAGCACCTGCCAGACTAAGCACTGAGGGGTCAAATTAAACCAGCCAGAGAGGTCTACTGTCAAACCAAAACACAGCTACTGCCCACCCTGCAACCCTCCCTCCCTCCAGCCCCAGTCTTGCTCAGCTACGTACCTGCTGACTGTCAGAGTGAGTTCATCTGTGCAAGCCTTGATTTTGTTTTGTGCCTCAAGGTGCGTCATATTATCCGTGTTCACTCCATCAATGGCTATGATCTGGTCTCCTATACACAAGTTGGCTATTGCAGCTTTGCTGCCTGGAGTCACCTAAGAGAAAACAAAACAAAAAGAGTGAATGGACTTTCCAGGAAGGAGATTTCCATAGCAACATTTCGAAAACAGTTGGAGAAGTTGTGTTTTTTCTGACGGGTACTTGGAAGCAAAGAAGTTAATGAAAGTAAATTCTCAGCAGAACTCTATCTAGGTCTTTTAGACAGAGGATTTTGTTTTGGCACACACAGACAGAAATCTGGAGAGAGGACTACAGGTAAGTAACAAAAATAGTATTTTCACTCAAGACAATTCTCATGCTAGAGGGCAAGATCATACAGAAAGCAACTCTCTTCTTTCCTGGACAGAGAAGTGTTCTCTGAAACAGGAGGTGGTGAGGACAGACAGAAGTCCAAGTCTCTAAGAACAGAGGTGACAGAAAAGAGTATCAGAGTCATTGCAACACAATCAATGCCAATCACAAACACCTTTGCCTGCATCACAGTCTCATTTGTTTCCTTGCAGGAAAGGTTTGGGCTCAAGATTTTGGATTGCTTCTTTAGTTGTAATAATCTGGTTTTGCCCAGGAACAGGTGCAACACACATTTACTGACTTCAGCAAGATCAGTCCCAAAGCAGTGCGCGATCTAACAAGCAGACTGGAAGGGAGAAAGGCATCAGAAACTTCATCTTTAAACCACAAGCTGTCAATAGTGTCTGAAAAAGTGGAAGCACCAACCCCCCCCCGCCTGACCACAGCTCACCTTGATACCTTCTGCCACACTGCATCTCTCTTTCCTCTCCAGGTGATCCCAGACAGAAGATGCTATGCAGCAATGCCATCAGAATGGCACTCCTCATGAAAAAGGTCCCAGCTAAAACTTGGCATTTTCAAACAAATCAACTAAATGGCTTGTTCGTTTTGCCCTACTTCTTTTAAAGAGGCGCCCTCTTAACAACTGAGACCTCTTTGGGCCAAAATTATTGCCTGGGCAGAGGGTGAATAATGTCATGTTTGTGGCTTTGCAAACACTACAAAAGATTTGGTGCAGTTTTAATGAGTTTATGAAAAGAGTGTAATGATATGGGCTTTCGTCCATTATTTAATAGGCAGAGGAAATGAGAAGGGTGGACTGCTCCCAGACACGAGAACAGATTAAAACATGCCTTGCAGCTGAGACATACCTCATTTATGAGTCCATTGCAACTGGTATTCATTCTACACATTCATGCTACGTTTCAGCATGCCGGAAAGCAGCTGAGCAAACCCAGCAGAGCTTTCAGACATCAACATCTTTCACAAGATTTAGAGATCTCTCCTAACTAGGGTTTGGTTGGCAAATCATTGCCCCCAGGGGAAACACTCCTCTTCTAGGGGTGTCACACATTAGCAGCAATCACTGTTTTCCCTGGGCCAGGGAAAGGCTGTTCAGCACATCTCCTCACAGCTGTAGTGGGCTATTTTCCCCATCCAGAAGAAAGATCATGAGATGTTTTTCTTTTTTCACCTCTCTACTAGGAAAGTATTTCATGGAAAAAGGAAGGACACAGATGTGGATCACAGATGTCCAAGCTGACCAAGGTGCTCAACATTAATCCAAAGATCTTTAGATGGGTCAACCAATAGTGAATGTCTACCTGAACATCATTTTGAATGCTGCAAGCGGCCTCTGAACTGAGAGAGGAAGTGCCGATGAAAACACCAGACAAAGCACCAGATGGATACAGAAAACCTGATTTAAATGTGCAGATCATCACCTGCCAAGCTGCAGCCTGCAGCTGACTGGTGACCTATCGAGGCCACTGAGGGCAATCTGCAGCCACTGGATTCATGACCTTAAGAGCACCTCCTGTAAACCTTGTGACAGGGTGTCGTGGTTCAACCCCAGCCAGCAGCCAAGCCCCACGCTGCTGCTCATTCACTCCTCCACCTGCAGGACCAGGGAGAGAATTTGGAGAGTTGAAGTGAAAAAGCTCCTGGGTTGAGATAAAGACAGTTGAATAGGGAAAGCAGAAGCCACACACACAAGCAAAGCAAACCAAGGAATTAATTCACTGCTTCCCGTGGGCAGGCAGGTGTTCAGCCATCCCCAGGAGAGCAGGGCCCCGTCATGCATAATGGTTACTTGGGAAGACAAACACCATCACTCCAAACATCTCCCCTTCCTCCTCCTTCTCCCTCTTTATATACGCAGCATGATGTCACGTGGTCTGGAATATCCCTTTGGTCACTTGGGGTCAGCTGTCCCGGCTGTGTCTCCTCCCAACCTCCAATGCACCCTCAGACTCCTCAGTGCAAAAAGCAGAAAAGGCCTTGGCTCTGTGTAAGCCCTGCTCAGCAACAACAAAACCAGCTCTGTATTATCAACCCTGTGCTCAGCACAAATCCAAAACACAGCCCCTTACCAGCCACTGTGAACAATTCTACTCCAGCCAAAACCAGCACCCATGGACAGTTCACGGCTCTGAAGAAATCCTGAGCACTGAAAGTCGCCTATAGTCCCACCAGATTTGGGAGCTATCATTATAAGAACCTTAAGACGTATCCCTAAGGATATCATTAAAACAAAAGGAGCCTGCAGGAAACACAGTGCGGGTCCTCTCCTGGCCTCCGGACCTTAACTGAGTCACTTGGTTTCTTGAGGCCTTTATTTCCTCTGCTACCAAAGGAGGGAGTGAGGCGCGTTACTCACCCCTGTAAGGAACACCAAGCTCAGTACACTGTTACCATGATTCATTTGCAATCAGAAAAGCTGCCAAAGGGTCAAGAACAACAGTGGATTAATGCCAGCACTGGAAGACTGCTGGAGCCTCAGCCATACAGCTTGCATTTCGAGACTGACAATTACACAATAGGTGATAGTCTGGTAGGAACAATCCTGTATCACCAGGAACAGCTAAGCCAAAGCAGCCAGGGACACTGAAATACTGAAGCCTCCTGAAGAACCCCCAAGAGCCACCAGGAAGAGCAACTGGCATTCACAGTGACATCTCAGTGCATTGCCAGTGCTCGCGGTGTCAGTTCCCTTCTGTGTCCACTTCAGAGGAATTTGAAATGCGAGTGCTCTTCTCCATTAGATAAGAGCCACCGGTAGCACAAGGGCTATTACATCCACTCAGGTACCACATAAACCTCTCCCCTAAGGACAAGCTACAAGGATGCACAGTAATAAAAAAGAGAAGTGGATCTGAAAAAAGTAAACATGTCTTAAAATCCAGCTGCTTCAGGTCTGGAAATAACTTGCCCTGAAATGCAACCTTTCGCAAACTGCTGCCTGCAACATCCAGCTCATACTGCCTGCCAGGACTGTTCACAGCAAACATGTCTGCACAAGGGCAGGGTACAGAGGGAACCCATCCCCCATCCTTTTAGGATGATTTATAGCTACTAATAATGCTCCCTTCCCCCCTCCCAGTAAGGGCTGGGCTTATCTCAGTGCTGTCAAGCAAAAGGCGTTTCTGTTATTAAGTGAGGAGCCCAGAGCTGCCACTGGGAAGACATTTTCCTGCTTTTATTTTTGTCACATCCCTGCCTGGTCCATGGGAAGCAGCAGGGGCAGGCACGTGGCTGGGGGGAAAGCAGGCAGAAGTGCTCAGAGCAGTGGCAGCTACCAGCCAGCTTACACAAAAGGACTCCAAAAATGAACAAAAGCTTCAGGCTAGCAGGCATCGAGTGAATTTTGCACCTGAAACTGCTTTGCTCCTGCTCTCAGATGATCTAAAGCTTTGCCTCTTTACCCTTCCCTCTTGACTGCGGACAGAGCAGAGACCAGCAGGAGCCAAGGGAACGGCAAGCAATGTCTCACACACCTTGTACAGGTGGGTGGGTGACGCAGTATTGAGCAGACAGAGCTGCACTTCGGCATGGAAAGGCGAGAAGGGCTGAAAGACGCTGCAAGGGACAAAACCAGCAAACACAACCTTGCCCAAGTCACAGCTTGTGCAAAGGCATACTCTCTTGCGTCCTTCAAAAGAGCTCCCTGACTGGCTTGGGCTTCCTCCACTGGGGTTGAGCAGATGGGGACATGGGCAGACTCACAAGGCACCAGGAACCTCCCAGTTCCAGACACACCATGGTTGGGTGAATAAAGCTCTGCACACCTTGTAACATCGTGTCCAAGGGCTTCCTCTGGAAAGGAGCCATGCCCTACCCCGAGGTGATTGCTCCCAGGCAATTGGGTAACACTGCCATCAGGCCATTTTGCTGTTGAACAGACAATGCTGAGACAGGCAGAGCAGCACTGATTCATTACTGTGTCCAAAATAGGTCCCAGGGCGTGCTTATGGTGATGCTCTGTTTGGCTGGTGTTCTGTGTAAGAAATCTGGGCTGCTATAGAAACAATCTAGGTACTGACAACCAGACACATCAAACTGTGTCCTTGATACCAGCTCTGACACATGCGTCAGCATATGGAAGAAACAAATAATCCCCTCAACCCATGGGTTCGATTGTGCACTCTTTATTCATGCAAAACTCAGTGTAGTAGATAGCAGTTTAGACCAGTTATAGGCTTGGACCCCTTTTTTTAAAAGAGGTCCCACAAATTCAGGATTGGTTTGGATAGAAGAAAAAAAATTACTTCCTTATACTACAGAGTGAAGCTTTGTGCACATGTGCTCCCTTGCACACACGCTTTGGGCTCCACCTTGCCAACACCACCAGGACTTGGCAAAGCTCAGATGACCATGTCCCAGGCAGTTTGCTGGCTGTTGTTTCCTTGCACTGGTGGCCAGGCAGCAAACAAAGCGCTATGAAATATCAAGTCTTCAGACAGTCTTTGGGCAAGTGCATTTACAATAGAAAACACTTTGATTTAGCAGTGGGAGAAACATTTGGCTGCTTATTCAGCTCCCGGGACCTCTTTATAAAACTTTTGTCTGTCCCAGAGCTTGCCAAACACAACCACATTTTACATTTGATGCAATTCCCTCAATACATGCTACCTAACAAGCTTTGCAGTCCCTGGACAGGGATATATGGTGCCTTTTTTCCTTCTGCAGGCAAGGATCCAAGAGGCAGCAGTGGGTATATTGAGGGAAGCTGCTGCCCACAGCAAATGAGAGGGAGGAAGGGTGGGAAGCATTTTTATGAAAAGCAGCATAACTCAGCTCCATGTGAGTCAAGATAGCTGGGTGGGTCTAAAATTCATTCAATTTTTTCTGGCCTTTTCCCCTCATCCATTCCGGCACCCTACGTGCTCACTCTGTCAGCTCTTCACAGTTTCTCACAGACCCTACAGCCTCCGGCATCACCCACCACTCCACACCTAAACACACACTGCAAGGAGTGATGAAGAGATAAGAAACGAGAAAATTAACATCGGCCAAGAAAAAGATCCAGAGAAACTGCACCTATGTGTGCTTGAGAGGAAAATCCAGCTGGGTTGTTGCTGGAAAGGACAGACATGAAGCAGCATACTTCCAAGGCCATCAGTGACAACCAGACATCTCTGACATTCAGTTTAATCCTCCCCACCCACCCACACAGCTCTTTTACCATGAGTAATGTCCTCAGCGCTGGAATATTATGCTAAGCAGTCAGAGTTTCTCCCAGCAAAAGCATGCAGCTGGGTCAGCAGAGATCAGAGGCTGTGAGAAAATTCAGACAAGCACGTTCCCCACCCCTTCTCTTTAGGGGAGCGGGAGTGATATGCCTGTTCCTTACAAGTGGCTCCAGGAGAGCTCCCTTCAATGCCGCTCCCGTTCTCTGCACCATCACAGTCTGACAAGGCTGCAGCCCAAATCTCACTGGCTGCTCTGTGCTGGCCCAGATCACACCATCGCCAGGAAAAGGAGGAGAAGGGGGTCATACCTCTGGCCAGTGAAACCCCTGAGCATCAGCCCATCCCAGTGGGGTCTAGGCTTCCGCAGCACAAGCTCCTCTGGCAGCCCAGCCCTCACCCTCCTGCCTGCCTTCATGCCTGAGGAGCTTTGTTAACACAGACAGGGGAAGGCACCAGATACTGTGCAGACAGGGCTGACCTCAGTCAGACGGTATAAAAAGACATGGGTGAGAGGATTTGCTCAGAGCGATGTGAAAATGGTGGTCGAGGAGTTACTCGGCCTCACAGCTTCTTTTGCAACATGCCCCACATTAAAATAAACAAGAGATTTTTAACAAGAACTCAAAAACAGCTGAGCCTTTCCTGATGGTTTATTTCATCCTCTAAATAAATCAACACAGCCAGTAATCAGCAACCATCTAAGACAGTGTAGTCCAGAACAGCATCAATTATTTATGCTGTTAAGGGCTCCTATAATTTCTCTGTTTATACTGCAAAAAAAAAAAAAAATCATTTCCTCCTGTCATTTTGATGCTGCACCCTTCAAATCCAACTCATTTTACATACCAAATACATTTCTGGATGGACAAAGTGATTTTTGAGGGTGGAAGGTACCAAGGAGCCTGCAGCCATACATAACTTGACATCTGGGAACAAGCAGATCAGGGAACAAAGAGAACTTCCTTCTTCCCAAAAAGTCCAACATTTACTTTTGTCACCTAAAGTTCTAGGGCTTAAAACTCTCACATAATGCTGGGGCTGGTACATTCACTCCAAATGTGGAGTTCTCTCTTTAAGTTCTTTGGGGAACTTGTCCAGAACAAGGTCATCAAAAGAGATTATATTGGTTGCAAAGAAGAGGTACAGAGAAAAGGGAACTCCAAAGTTTGGGCAACATCAAGTTGCTGCATAACCAATGACAAATTAGTCTGAATATGTGAACTGAGGAAAACACAACTCTGGCTCCTAGGAAAGATAAAAGAGTACTGCTCCTGCATGTAGCTCTGGTAGAAGCATTTGACTAGTATCCCGATAACTGTAAAAGTTATTTTCAAGGCAAAAGTGCCCCCCAGACTCAGGAAACCGGACTGGAAAAGATCAAACCTGTCCTGTGCCCCAAAGCGCTATGCCTTTACCCTGAGAAAATTCTGCTGCTTTGCCCCTGCTACAATTAAGGATGATTTCTTCTCATCCAAACCCTGGCAGTCAGGGAGATCAGAAAAGTCTTTTCCTCTTCTCAGCAGCCATTTGTATCTTTGAAGCACAGGCTTTTCCAGCAGCTGCTCGGGAAACTGCCAGGATTGATGTTGATTTCACAGTCTGTAGGGGCACAACCTCTGCTCTTCACACCTGGTGCGTTCTGACAGACCACACAGGACTCCCTCCAAGCAAAGGCACGAGGCATCCTGCCATCCTCTGAACACCAACCCAGCCACTTCTGCAGGGCCAGAGGCTCTTGGCAGGTGACACTAATGACCAGTGTTCCACAGGCCCTTATCAGCTGTGTAGTTCTGGAGCAGCCCTGCCTGGCATGGCACAGTAGGGCTGGTGCTGCTGCAGCCAGGCAAACATCCGAGCAGGAAACATAAAGCCACCTTCACCTTCCTACAAAGCCCAGCAGCTCTCCCCAGCTGCCTCCCTCTGCCCAGACGGCTGCAGAACGAGACCCAAGCGCAATCCTGGGATTCGCAGTCACGGGCACAAGAGCTGGGCTGTGCGGCAGAGGAACTGCAGTCATAGGTGTGCACAGTGGGGACCAGCCAAGGCTCTCCGGGCTGAGGAGGAAAGCCAGCCCAACCCTAAATCCTATCACATCCACCACACCCCATGTTTCCTTTGGCAGAGGGAAGGCATTCTAGTTCCACTCTGGGAGCAGAGGGCTGCCCGGAAAGCCCCAGCTCTCCTCACATCTCAGAAAAATAACCTGCAGCCAGAATCTCTTTCCACCTGGGGAAGAGGCTGGAGCCCAGCTCCCCGGGCAGTCACTTGTGCCACTCGGCTGAGCCCTGGCATGCCCAGAGGGAGGACAGTCTCCACCCATCCCATCAAGAGATGCCCATTAGCAGGGTGTCCCCTACCTCACACTGGCTCTGGGATGCCTTTGCTCAGCTGCTTCCTACAAGGGTGACTGGCTGACACGGTAAGGACATCAGCCAGTACCAAAGCTAAACTTTATTTCTTTTCACAACACAGGATTCAGTCCCATGCTTGATTTCAGACCATCTATGGTCTAAGTCCAGTTTTACCACTAAATCAAGCTTTAAGTTTATAAAGCTGGTTCAGAGTGCCATGCTTAAAAAGAAAACCAACACACTCAAACACCCATGATCCAATTCTGTATTTTATATAAATTCTGAGGTTTTAAACTACCATGAATAGATAAAACACCAGACTAAGCAGGAATGAATTCATGTTGCAGTGGTTGAAATCAGCAACAAGCATCATGTTGGGATTTCATCTTTTAAATGTATTTGCATAACTGGTCTGTCTTGAAACCAATTTTTTCATTGGAAAATTGGTTTTATAAGAAAATGTCCAGTTTTACAGACTGAGAGAGACACTCCTCCTTAATGGGGCTGGGAGGTTTTTGACATGACAAAACAGAGCAAAGCTCTGCTCTGCCCATATTTTGGGGCAGATGTTCAAGATCACTACCACAAACCACAAAAATCGTCTCAATAACAACGTTTATCAGACAGTTCCATGTATTTGACTGGAAACAAAAAGCCTCAACGTTTATCAAAATCGAATGCAACCAAACAGGCAACAGCTCATGTTACCTGAGGAATGGAGGGGGATGGGGTCTGTCAACTGTGCTGCTTTTCAGACAGCTCCACTTCATCAGCGTCTCCTTACACAGCGTGCTGCTTGCTTCCTCCATCAGCTCCCCCAGCCTCAACGGGATTTAACTGGGAACTACCCTGTGCATAGGTCAGCTCTACAGAAACTATTACCCTCTATGTATCGTGTCCATTCACATCTCAGAAAGAACTTTTCTCAAATTCTACCCCACTGACTCACTGCAGAGTATCACCCAAAGAGCAGTAAAGACAAGGGCCTTTCCTACTCCTGCAGGGCAATCCAGCAGGCTTTGGCCCAGGGTTCATTGCACTGATCAACACAAGTCAGGGTTTTTTTCTGAACAAAGACTGCAATAAAGTGTCCACAAGAACTCTACAGTTTTAAAAAGAAACGTAAGCCAGAAACATCTGTGAAGCATCCATCCTAAAGAGACGGGAAACTCCACCAGAAAATCTCACGAATCTCACTTGTGAAATCCCCATGCTCAGCTCTCACCAGGAAGACAGGTCCAACACAACCAAGAAACCAGAAGTGTTCTCACAACAAGGTGCTCATGATGTATTTGAGCCTGAAGCAGTTTTGGAACACATATCTCAAATGGAAAGTGAGGTAGGGCAGTGACAAAAGACAAGGTAAGAGCAGCTGTGGAAATGCCACAATCTTTCTTCTGCTGCTCCTCTAAGGCACAACCAGACATTGGCAGCGTGCAGCCACTGCCAGACAGAAGCCCTCGGCCAGGCTGCTCTGGTGGCTGCCATGCTCATGGCACCAGTGCTCCCCATCCTTCTCGGACCCAGGACTGCAACGCCAAGCTTCAATGACCTGCTCCAAAGAACAACTCCAACGGTGCTGCCTCCCACCAACACGACTACATTCAAGTACAGCTGCTCCCTGGCTGACAGGGGAGCTTGAGAAGCCAAAAGCCACTAGCAAGGAGCTGAGGTTCAGTGGTGATGAGGGCCATAAATACCAAGATAAGCTCTAAAGCTTAACACCATGAGGATGACGGTGCCAGAAGCCAAACCTGAGCTCCTGGCAGGCAATGCAGGCTGAATTTAGGCACCTGGTTCAAAGAGAGCTGCAAGACACCCAGTTCAGGTCCACGAGTGGATGGATGTCTCTCCCGGCATGCCACCTTGCCAGCACATGGAGCGGCATGGTGACCCCAGCAGTGCATCACTGAGACAGGCTCCACTGGCTGCATGGGAGGGCACTTACCCCATACACAGCACACCCGAATTGCAGTGCTCTCAGCGTCAGGGTGATGCTGCTCCCCCACGCCCAGGGCAAGCAGCCCAGCCCTGTGCTCCCTCGCTAACAGCGCTCCTCATGAGCACATCTGTGCACCAACCCACCTCCTACCCGCCTGCAGCACAAAGCAAGCACATAAGTGCTGAGGAGGGAGAGCTGCAACCTCCCATGCTCCCAGGGTGATGTTCTTACCACAGGTTACAGCCTCCCCACCCTCTCACTGCCCTCAGGTAGCCCCTCTGTCTCATATCACAGTGGGACCAACGCCCTCACAACCCCTGGCAGATGTCAGTCCTACGGCCAGAGGTCACCCCATCCTGTGAGGGAAGGAGGGCTCCATGCCCAGAAAGGTCTCTGACGAAAACACAGGTACCAAATGAAATAAGCAAGAATATCAAAGTTATAGCTCTGTAAAGTCATCACACAAGGAGGATCAGACTCTTTAAAACAGGATCAGATCTGGTCAAACAAACTGGTCAAAACTGGATCAGATCTCTTTTTACATGGTAAAGGAAAGACTTGCCAAGAACTTCACTCCTGAGCCCAGGAGACAAATCCAGGAGCCTTACGAGCAAACCACAGGAAAGATTAATGACTTGAAGTCTGGGAGGGGAAATTAAAAGTGTCAGAGGGGCCACAAGAGAAAGCCCTGATAAGAGCTGCTAATTGTCAGCATTTACGTCACCACCATCAGAGAGGCTATTTTATAACATTTTAGCCTCCAGGGCCACAATTTCTCATGAGGTGGTTATTTTTGCTGCTTTGCTGATCTATGTCCCTTGGTATGTGCCTATAAGCATTGACAAAGGCGACCAAGAAGAGGTAAGAACAGCGAGGTAGGGCTTTAGACACCCTTCTGCCTGAGAGTCTTTTGCTGGAAGGAAATGGCAATAATTACCATAACAATGAAGTAAATATCACTTCCCTTACAGTAAAGCTGCTTTCATGTCCCAAAAATGCTTTAGAAAAATGAGGTATAATTACTGTAATTGAAAGAGATTACACAGAAAACTAGTAACTCACCCCCCCTGTGTGGGTTTAACAGCACTTGTGAGCTCTGCCCTTCCTGCGGCGGGCAGCTTCCCCCGTGGCACCCGGGCTCCTTCAGGCAGTGGGACCCCATGGCAGGAGTTCCCGTGGCAGGAGGCACTTATAAAAATTTACAAGTCTGACCATCCTGGTCTTCTTTAAGGGCAGTTCACGTAAGTTCACTTATATATAAGTGGCATATTCCACTTCCCACGGCCCTTCCTCACCTGGGGCATGCAGGCACTTCAAAACTGTGCAGTGGTGGCAGACGCCAGAGCCCAAGGCTGCCAGCAGCTCGCTGGGTGCCTCTGTTTTGCAGAGGGATTGCAGGAAAGAGGAGCAATTCTTTCATTCCTCTTCCCCTGGGGGAGGCCTGCAGCCAGCGCCGACAAGGCTCCGTGCAAGGACAGAGTTTGGGGTTCAGGCCCCAGACACCAGCCCGTGGCGCTGGCGGCCTGCGGGGCGCGGCGGGGCAGGGCCCAGCTCCCGGCCGGGCCGAGCACCTGGGGGTGCAGGTGGGGACGCGGACAGGACAGCGAGGCAGTGAGCACCGGCGTCTTACAGGCAAACGCGGCAGCAGAGGAGGGAAAATCCACGTACAACGCTAAAATTGTTTCGATGCAAAATTTTTGTCGTTTCCTAACTAATTTCTTTTTAAGGGGGGGGGGCAAGAAGGACTTCGAACAGAGACGGGAAGAGGCAATAAATACACCTTAACGCGGCTTCTGTAAACAAAGGCTCTTAACTATACATGGCAAGCAAAGGCAGGCGAGCATTCAACCCACCTCGGTGAGAGGGTTCCTACAGGGTGGGCTGTAGGGAATTCCTGCTGCCTGCAGGGTCCCTACGGACAGGCTGAGGAGGGAAGGTCGGCGGGAAGCAAAGACCCTGGTCTGCTACAGGTGAAGGGGCTGCGTGGGCCACCACTGATTTCTCCATAAACATAAACAACCCAAACAAACTAAAAAACACGGGGGAAGAAAAAGACAACCCCACCCCCCGCCCCGGCTTTGCCGTTGTGCCACCTGCCAGCCCGCGTCGACCCCGGCCGCCCCCAGCACCGCCCGCCGCCGCCCACCCTACCCGGGAGATGGCGAGGGGCTGCTCGAAGTCGCGGCCGCCCACCAGGCGGAAGCCCCAGGGCCCGGGGCCCGAAAGCACGATGCGGTGCGTCCCCATGTGCGCGCTGCACCTCGCGGCTGGCCCCGACAGCCCCACGGCCCGCACCGGCCCGGCCCG